>VZRI01002151.1:430890-521705 GCA_013397515.1 Upupa epops | reverse complement strand
GGGCTGGATGAACCATTACAATACAGCACGATGTAGCTAAACGCTGACTTTCTACCTTGAACTCCAGCTCATTCAGCGAGTGGCAGCCTTCATCTGCAGTCTGTCCCTTTATGTGAGCCCAGTGCCATTAGCTGTGCAGAGAAAGGCCAGGTCTCTGTCCCCTTTCTGCCTGCTGACACTACTGAAAAGAGTTTCCTTTGCTGCAGGACTCGGGAGATGTGCTGCTCTGCAGATGAGGTCTCAGGGAATAGCAGAGGACCTCTGTCCTCTTTACTTCTCAATTTCCTAAGTCTCAGATGGGATCTTAGGACTCCTTGGGGAACTGAGGCAAAAGAAAGATCTCCCACAGCCCCAGGAGAACAAATGTGAACTGTCCGGTGTGTTAGTCCCTTGTCAGGCTTTCCCATGTTGGGGAACACAGGGTCCACCCTCTAATCCATTGTGTTTTGTTTGAAAGAACCTACACTCAACAACTGCGGATGGGCTGAGCAGCAGGACAATTCTGCTCCCATTAAATAAAAGATTGTGATGACTGACAAGTGCTTTGGAAAATAACTCTGCTAGACACTGCAGGGCATGGGATGGAAAACAGACCACCTAATCACTTGGATGTGAGGTATTTCCCAAACAAGCTAAACAGTCACCTTAGAGATCCCCTGGATCTCTGCTTCTAAGTTTGAAGGGAGTTTGGGCAGCCTGGGATCCTCAGAAACACACAAAAAGGTGCTACTCATGATGGATGGTGTCGGCAGGACTAGCAGACATGCACTACCAGCAATAAGAAGGCTAAGGTGCTCATTTAAGTGAGTGACACCTTTCTGGTCATTACAGTTGATGTCTTCCCCAGCCCTCTCTTTCAGAGGAAAGAGGTTGCACTGCAAGCCTTTGCTCTACAAATTTAGACAGAACTAGCAAATCGAAGGAAGCTCACAAATGCGTTCAGACCTTGGTGATGTTGTTGCACCCGTCCTGAAGTCTGTTAGCCTTACGCCAGCACCTTGCGCCAAGTCATAATTTATCCAAAGACCCTTTCTGCCTATGCAAATGGGCACAATCGCCTACGATTTTCCCCTCAAAGGACCACTAAATCCTGATCTTTTGTTTTCCCTGCATGTTCCAAACTATTTCCAACCCCAGTCGACGAGGTGACCCCTAACCAAGGCACTGAAATGTACAGGCTAAATGGACCTCTCCTGTTTCGTACTTCTACCAGCTCTTCAGGGCAGAACATTTCTCAACTGGCCCTTTGTTTTTCCTTTCCCTTAAAAGAAATTACCTCTATAAAAATAAATGGAAGAATTAAAAATGTTAAAAGACAATTTCTTTTCTTTTCTCTAAAAGAAAAAAGAAGAAAGAAACAACCCCCTCTATAAATAAAGGCTCTGACTTTATAGAACACATAGGACATCTGCACTAATAAGCCACGTGTGACAGAGTTCATTTGTTGTTGTTAAAAATGATAAAGAAGTGGGAGCTTTCGGAAATGCCGTGAGACAGTCCACGAGGAGCGGAATATTTCTGCACTCCTGTTTTGATAACCATTCAGGCTACAGACATTTTACCTGCTGTCCTGGTTTGAGTGGCGATAGTGTTATCCCCTGGGTATTGATCACTGGGAGTATCTGGTTGCCGATGACAGTAGCGATGATCTGACCCTGGGCATTGGTCAATAACTGTGGAGTTATTGGCTGCACCTGAAGTCCCTGAGCTCCACCTGCTGCCTGGCTGGAGGGGACCGGATTAGGCATCAGTGGGATTGTTCCAATAATCTGGAAAAAAATGACACAGAAAGGGCAAATGCACAAATGCAGCAAATGCTGGCCACGCATCAGGACTCGCTCCACGTCTGTCAAATCAAACTTGGGTGAAATAAGCACAGAGGCAGATGGGCAAAGCATTCCTTTACTGGGGTGATGAAGACTTACTTGTACAATCGGTCCCTGTCCACTGCCATCCCCAACCACTCAGAGCATAGGAAACAAATGTTAGGCCACACTCTGGCTCCTCCTGATGCTTTTGTTTCCAGTTCTTATGTGAACACAGATGGAAATGGATGCAAGTACCAGTCTGTCTCGCTGTCTACAACTTGGCCATCCATCCTACATCCTGTGTGCTCATGCGATTTATCTGGATATACTGATACCTCACATTCTAGGTGACCTCCTAGTACTCCCATGTGATGTCAGGGAGGAGCCTGTTGTCAGGGAGATAGCAGTGCTTTCAGGACATGGCTCATGAAGACACATCCCTAAAAATGCAGCTGCTTTTGGATGACAGCTAAGAGTTCCCACCTGTCAAGAAGACAGTCTTGAGGACAAGTCTTGTCCTCAAGAAACCAAACACATCACCACGAAGCCCTCCTGCTGCAAAAACGTAAACAGAACAGTGTAGAAACCATCTGAGTCCCTAAAAGGATCCCCTGAACAACTTCAGGAAGAATCACACGCACACAGAATGCATTGTGAACCCTTCTTGACTGGCAACGCATCTTCACGTTGAATTGCTTTGTGGATCACTGGGCTCTACCTCACGGGCTGAAGCAGGGAGCAGAAGCTGGACGACTGCTCAGAACTGTGGCCCCATCTGAACTGCAGCTTTTGCCTAACTGCGTGAAGGACTAATCGCTGCCTTCCCCGCAGTGAGGTCTCCTCGTGCCCCACAACGGCCCAGTTGTGGTTTGCCATTCAGTGGTTACTACAGTCCTCTAGAAGACGGCATGCAAGGGTTTTTCTGAAGTCGTTCCCTCTCCCTCACCCCTCATCAGCAACAGGGATGCTGCCTTGCGCGTTGTTTTCCTAACACAACAGGAATATTCCAGACTACAGCCGAACGGATGGCTCAATACCTCGCCTTTGTTTTGCTGTGCAAAGGCTAAGGGGAATCAAAGAGTGCCTACCGAAGACAGTGTCTGCTGTCAGGCGGGGCTGACGAGAAGCAAAGGGTGCCATTTCATCGGAAAACCCGGCTGTAACAATGAAAAGGAAATGTGGAGGCTTTTTTCAGAAGTCTCATCAAAACGAAGGTCTCTCTGATATTATCAGTGTTACAGGGTGTTAAATATTGAAGGTTTTGAACAACAGAAGAAGAATATGAAAAGCTAATAGAAAGGCAGGGGAAAAGGAAAAGGCACAACAGAGAGATTGTTTGGGGAAATGAGGAGGTGAACCACCACACGCGTGTAACCCAACTGAACGCCTCACACTGCAAACGGAATGTGTGAACGTCTTACGTAGTGATCCAAAGTCACTGCTTGAGTGATGTGTGCTGATTTAAACACACTTCATCCAGCTTCATTTTCTAGTCACAGAGTCACAGAATCACTGAGGCTGGAAAAGCCCTCTGAGCTCAGCCAGCCCATCCCATGACCTAACATCACCACATCAGCCAGACCAGGGCACTAAGGGCCACAGCCAGGCTGTCCTTCAACACCTCCAGGGATGGGGACTCCACCACTGCCCTGGGCAATCCAATACAGGGTTTGAGCACCATCCAACCACAAACCTAACCCTGCTGAGTCCACTAGATTCAGCTTCTCTCCTGGTTTGTAATTCCTTAATGTGGAGATGATCCAAATGAAGCAAGAATGCTCCTTATAGAGTGATGTAGTGTACTCACTGCCTGACAGAACCAGATAACATACCCACGGACACCTTTGGTGGGTGAAAAAGTTGAAGTATTAGTAAGAGGGACCAGAAAGGAGTTTTTCAGTGTGAAGGTAGTAAGACACTGGAACAGGGTCCCTAGAGAAGTTGTGGAAGCTCCATCCCTGGAAGTGTTGAAGGCTAAGGTGGATGAGGCTCCAAGCAACCCGATCCAGTGGGAGGTGTCCCTGCCCATGCAGGGGGATTGGAACTTGATCTTTAAGGTCCCTTCCGATTCCTACCTTTCTATGATTCTCTCTTTCTGTGTCGCTTCATTCAGTCAGGCTTTGCCTTTGAATAACCTCCCTGATAACATTCCATGGAGTGACAAATCAGTTCATAAGATTAGAAATGCTGGACTCTTCCATAAGGAGAACAAAGCTGACATGGAATAGGGCAATGGTTCTTGCAAAATGACCAAGTATTGTCCAAATGCACGTCCACCTTACAAATATCTTTGCGACGTATTGTTTTTCAAATCAACGAAGTCTTGCTAAGAGGAACATCCCACAAGGCACCTCTTATCAAATCTGGAAGCAATAGCCCAGACGATTCCCTGGTGTATGCAGCAGAAAAGGACACGTGAAGTGCGGAGGGAAGAGTATAATTCATATCTGGAAATTTTTAATTGTGGGTAACGTCAGATTTTCCGCTTTTTAAGCCACGGAATTGTGCTCATTTCTGAGACAGAACTGAACACATTCACTGCCCTTGAAGCCTTGAAAATATTTCCCCCTGCACAGAGCACAGCACAGTGAAACGCGCTAGCGGATTAAAGCTCTTGGATTCTTCTGAGTGCTTAAAGATACCAGAACGCTGTCAATAAGTTTGAAGAAGAAAAAGAAATACTATTAATTGCTCAGCGAGTGCAACATTCCAAAACAGTGACCCCGGGTGTACCGAGGACTGCACAAGTACTATTGTTCTACAGCACTGAGTCTCAGGCCACAGTAGTTGCCTTTGCGCCCTCTTCATTCAGGCGCAGACGTCAGTATGCAAACACATTTGATGTTGACATACACAATAGCTCTATCTTTTAGCCCCCGACATCAGTGAAAGCAAGCTGTCTGGGATTGTATCACAGTGTAGATCTTACGAGTCAAGAGCAGGCAACAACTACGATCCTGTAAGTCATTTACAAGAGTCACTGAGCGTCACTCAGTGGTCCATCTGGTTCTGCTGCACTCAGTGCTCTGTCGTCTATCGTGATTCTCCTGCCAATCGCCTGGTAATATTTTCTAGGAAGATTTCATCTCTTGGCTTCTCCTTCATCGGTAGTAATGTCAATTATCTCTGGACTCCACTCTGGTTTGTAGCTGCGCTTGCAGAGCATTATCAGGCTCCTTCCTGCCTTGACTTCTAATAAAAACCAGAAGGATACCCACTGACCTGGATGCACGGTCCTTGGGACCTGAACATGGCACAGGCTGAGGTTCTGCTCTACCTGCAGCCTGCAGTCCTTTTTAAATAACGAATGGTCTTAGGGCAGTGTATATCCAGCACAGCCTGAGCCGGGTTTCAACAGGTTATCTCGGGGTTTGGTTTCAGCTAAGTCAGAAAAATGCAGGGATCCTCTCTCTTTTTCCCTGTTCCCGTAGAACCTGTCCTGCCCAGTGGAGCAGCCCTATGCAGATGAAGTAGATGGCTCAGGAGTTGTTTTGAAAACTACATTTTCACTTCAAAACATAACTTAAGATAAATGTAAAATTGAATAGCGTCCTGGTTTAGATTACTTTGTGCCATAGTCATCAAAACACAAGACAAACCCAGGGACAATAAAGAAAGACAGTTTCCTTAACAGCCCCGTGAAAATGCTGTGAAGATCCTGACCTTCTGAGGGAGAGGTGGAGGAAAGGAGAGGGTGAGCATGAATGAATTGCCTTTCAATGGGTCTGTGTGGCAGACATGCAGGGGCTTTCTTGCTGCAGCAAGTCACTCCCATCATGATCCAGAAACCAGAGGGGAAGTCCCTGCTGTGAACCAGGAATTCTGTAGGGTTAAGATAGGATTACGGGAAGGGCTAGCCAGCTGTCGCATGTCACACACAAAAAAAGTCAGAAGTCATCCTGCAACGCATAAAAATCTGAAAAAAGGACCGATCCATTCTGACTGAACGGGAAATGTTCCCTGTTCATTTTAGCATCTCTAGGCTTTGAACAAAATCACTACATTAAAACCCAACAAGTTGTGTAAAAGTGAGACACTTCCATCTTCTCCAGACTCTCTAAGTTTTTACAGAACAAAAATTTGTCAAAATGACACGTTTTATATTTAAATTCCATGACATTTTTCCCTCAGATGTCAGCAGTGGGAAAAACACCCAGTCACCCAGTTCTGTTCACAGAGCTGCAGGAATTGATACTAAAGGATTGATAAATGAGGTAGTAGATTGTAATTACAGCTCACTCTTTACCATAGCTTCAAATTCAACAGGAGGTTCCCAAGGGACACTTCTGGATACATAATAGATTTCCTTCTCCATAGCCCACTGCGTTTGCTGTTGATAAGGTCTCCAAGAGCATGCATGCTAGAGCAGGCTCCAAGAGCTCAGCCAAGCACTGGGAGAAGCCCAGTGTAGCTGCTAGGTGCTGGAGAAGGAAAAGGCTGAAGGAAGGAGAGGAAGCTGTCATGCTGCCAGGACAGGTAGTGTGTTGGCACACTCCAGTAGCACAGAGTACAGTCCTTCTGCTTCCCCAGTCAACCTGCGCCTGAAAAATGCAAAAGAGGAGGACACTCCCTTTTGATCTCTTTCCCCCCAAATTACCTCTATCTGTTGAGGGCCTAAGTTTCCATTTATTCTCTAGACTTTAACAGGTTCAGTTTTAATCTCTTGGGATATGGGCAACCCAGTCCCTAGTTTGAGTTGCTGCTTAATGCGGGGGAACTGTAGAGGACAGTGCTCCATCTGCTGGGATTCCTCCTCCACCCCAATGCTCTGAAAATACTTGCATGCGTTTCTCATCCACCACACTATCCCAAAAGCTGCTCAGAAAAGCACAGTGCCGTCTAACACGACAGTTAAGAGAGTTTGTGTATTTACCAGCTTCTCCTTCCTTCCTCCACCTTCCCCCTCAACTCTCGTCCAAAGGAAAAGGAACCCATTTCTGAGATGAAACAGAAAGTTCATCCAAGCTCCACGTGCATGAGATTTGTCACCCAGGTTGCTTCGCTCAGGAATGAAAGCGTAAAGACATGTAAACAACAAATAACCTCAAAAAAGAGACGAGCATCTCAAAAAGGAAAAAAAAACCCAAGAAGAGAAAGTTATCAACTATGCATTTGTTTATCGCAGCCACGTTTCATGGTTCCAACTTGATTCATATATATTTTATGAAGGGAATATCCATTGTGGTGGCAAAATTAAATGTATTTTGAAACGCGCATGTGACATTTATCTGTCTGCTCTATCAGAAAGCAGTTGTCACGTTCATTCAGACATATATTACTTTTTCAATTTCCTGTCAGTAATGTTTGTTTAATGTTCTTTAGGGTGAGAGCACAGGTTTTCTCATTTCTCACGACAAAGGCTCATTACAATTATGTCTGTGCATTTACAGCAGGAAAAAAGTTGCGTCCTTTGTTTGTTTACTATTTGCACTCTTAGTTGTTTTTACTTTCCTTTTAAAAAGGTTTTTAAAGATATAAACTCAGGTAAAGAATTGTCAGCTCCTTTTACTTTTCTCACGTCTTTTACAAAGGTTCTTCATATAAAACACAAATCTGTGATGCAATTTAATGATTCAGGTTCAGGAGATAGAGGAAGATAGCACAAGTATTGCAATTCCTCTGAAACCCCCACTTTCCCTTCTAAAGGGATGAGTGGGATAGAAAGTTTATAGGAACTCAGTGCTGAAGAATAAACAGGCTCTGCAGTAGGCAAGGACCAAGGGCCACAGGTAGAGAGGAAATGGTAACCAGGTTATGCGCAGGGACGTCTGCAGCTTCTCTAGGCAAGCTGTTCCAGTGCCTGACTACTCTTAGAGTGAGGAATTTCCTCAGAAGTTTTTAAACCATTCCCCCTTGTCCTATCACTACAGCCCCTCATAAAAAGTCCCTCTCCTGCTTTCCTGCAGCCCCCTTCAGGTACAGGAAGGCTGCTAGCAGGATCTGTATTTAAGGCAGTTAATGTCAGCCTAAAGCTGAAGCCAGAGAGTTGTTTTATTCTCCAGGAGTGCCTGTTTCTTTCAGTGATGACAGAGAACACTAAGCAATTCACTGAGATTTGATGCAGTGCAAGCCAACTTTTATGTCATTAAAATGAATTCAAAGTCAGGAGTAAGAGGTGTAAACTGCTGAGAAGAGGTGTAAACTGCTGAGAAGAGGTCTAGGACTGCTGAAAACCAAGATAAATTCTAGTAAATTAAATAAATAAATTATTATTAGATGAATAAATTATTATTTAGATAAATTCTAAACTTACAGCCTCTAAATAATTTGGAGAACAATTGATATCCTTATTGACTGGGTATCTCAGCTGTACAGAAAAGGTGAAATAATAATTAAAAAGAATAAATGAAATCACTCAGACATTTTACAGGGAGGAGGCTCAACCTCCCCCCCCCGCCCTTTTTCCCCCTCCTTTGCAAGTTACTATTCAAATAAAACGACACTTTGGGAAGACCTCACTACTTGAAAAGCTGTTCTACACATGCCCTAGATGAAATCTGTTTGCCCATCCCTGTCTATCACAAATATAAACACGGAGACAGACATGATTCACTAAAATGACTTCAACTGGACTGGTAATATCTTGACACATTTCGCTGGGGAGCGTATAACTTATCCAGCTCTTCAGAAGTAAGTTCTCAAAAGGACACAGCAATGACCGCAGATTGAAGATTGATTCGGAAGATTCCCTAACCATCTCCTGGAAGTCAAATTTCCATGTGCCGTGCAAACTTGCTGAGAAATTGCCTTCTTGACATGATGCTCATTTATCTCCCCTCGCTCTGTGTTCTTTGAAGGCTCTTCTTTGCATCTTTTGTCGGCTACTCTGAAGCCGATGTAAACATTTCAACATCTGTGCTGTTGCCAGAGACCGTAGTGATTTAGTGAATCGGGCATTCATCATTCACATTCGTTCCCCGCTTTCACTGCCTAGGAATTTAAGAAGAAATAAAAGGCAAGAGGGAGCCAAGGGTCCAACTTGCCTCAGTAAATGCTTTTCAGGAGAGGCATTTTCCACTGATGGATCAGGTTCTAAGATTTGAGCTCGACTCGGTAATATTTAACAAATACATTTTTATCTGCATTCAGAAAAGAAAAGGCTGTGGTCGTAGCTTACTGACTCGTGGTATTTTACTCTCAAAGTACAGGGCATAACACACTGTTGGTTAAAGGCTTTAACATAAGCAAACCTCCTGTTGTATACAGCTGTATATAACACTTGATTGTATGTAACAGAGGTAGGAAAGCACTTGAACAGGCAAGTGCTTCTCTGTATTACTAACAGTATTTCTAGGTCAGTAGTCCACCATTCTGTCTCTAAATAACTCTCTGAGTGAGAAGCAGCCAAACAGCCTGCCTAGATTCTTTCATGCAGCCTCTTTCAACCCCCTTCACACTCCGATACAGTCAGTGTTTGCGGCCGCAATTTCAGGACACTCTCAATCAGCTCCTAGACGTCCCAGACGAGACTCGTACTGGGCATCCTTTGCCTTTTCTTACCTGGTCAGCTAATTTTTGGGCCCTTTGGATGTTTATGAATAAAATGTAAAACCCTCAATCTTAGTTTCCAACACTTTCGGAAGGGATTGAACGAATGAAACCAGGACAGGTGACAAGTTAAGGAAGGAAGGGGGAAAGTTTAACGCCCCGATTCCCCCGCAACGCTAGTCATTGCGTGAGCTTGATGCCGTCTCTTTACTTTGAGGTTGTCTGCTATCAAATAAGACTTAGCTTAATGCACAGCCTGCAAAAAGGGGGTGGATCAGGCCCTTGGATTTGATGACTACCAAGTTCAAATGAAACTTTATTCAGTTGGGCTGGAATGACCTATTTATACAATTTCTTTTTCGCATCTAGCTTTTTTTTAACGTTACAAGATGCACCTGGCCCCTCTCATCTTCATCTAAACTGTCTCCCTGATGTCCTGATCACTCTCTGATCTATTCCTTCATCTGCTCAGTGGATGCTAATATGACATATCCAACCTCTAAAACAAACCATTTATTTTGAAACTTGGCTAAGCCAGAGCATTTGATGCGTCAGACATGAAAATGAGTGTGTATTTGGGTACTGGGTACATCATGGCTTGATATGAAATTATCTCCCGGAAAGTGGATTGATTTTAAACTGTCAGGATACATGTACTGCTTCCTTGAATCTCCAGCACGAAGCTAGACACGAGGAGACACTAGGAAAGGTTCTCTAGGAGACAGAGACAGAATTGCTCAAGGGCTACAAGTGTTTTCTTTATATTAATAAGTTCTTCTTTGTGCTTAAGGAGATTCTGTCACTCTCCTCCATTCTCACATGACAGTAATACATTAATCTAGGAGAGATAATTATCCTGGAGGTAATATTTAATCGATGTGTGGGGAAGGAAGTTTAAGTGGAAAAGGTACTTTAAAAATCATACATATTTAATAGCATTGGCATAGATATTTCAAAGTCCTTTCTTTGCTTGTTTGATATCTGGGCCATTTGCATAGCTACACGCTGAAGCCTCATACTGTCACTGTCTGAAGAGAAATGACAAACTGAGACAGACTTTTAGAAAGACAGATGGGATGTCCATCCGTGGTTGAGGACTGGGACTTCTTTTTTCTACTTGAACTTTCACTGTCACCGTTCGGAGATCAACAGGCAGGAAAAGACAGGGCACAGTTCTTTGCGATACTCTGGATTCAAACGCGGGTACTGAGCGTCCTTGCTCCCACAGGACAACCTCTGCTCAGTGTGCTGCTTGGAAACTTGTGGGTCTGCACGGAGCAGAAGCCCAAGGGTCTGCATCTGGCTGGTTATCCCTATGGACACAGCAACTGGTTTACTGTGAAGTGAGCCAGGCAAGCACTCGAGCAATTCTCTCCTCTTTCTGTGAAAGCTGACAGCCTGACCCTCCCTGGAGCAGCTCCAGGCCATTTCCCCTCATCCTATCACTGGCCACTAGGGAGAACAGACCAACTCCTGCCTCTCTGAAACCTCCTTTCCAGTAGTTGTAGAGAGCAAGAAGGTCTCCCCTCAGTCTCCTCTTCTCCAGGCTGAACAGCCCCAGCTCCCTCAGCCGTTCCTCATACAACACAGGTTCCAAACCCTTTACTGGCTTGGTAGCCACCTCTGTCACCTCTCCCGCCCTTCAATGTCTCTCTTGTAGTGAGAAGCCTAAAACTGGACACAGAACTCGAGGTGTGGCTTCACCAAAACTCAGTAGAGGGGAATCCTGCTGACAACACAATTCCTGATGCCGGCCAGGATGCCATTTTCCTTCTTGGCCACCTGGGCACACTCCTGGCTCATGTCCAGTCAGTCAACATCCCCAGGTCCCCCTCTTCTGGGCAGCTCTCCAGCCACTCCTCCCCAAGCCTGCAGCACTGCTGGGTGGTGCTGTGACCCAAGTGCAGGACGCAGCATTGGNTCCAGCCACTCCTCCCAAGCCTGCAGCACTGCTGCAGCATCAGGCCCTACTGAAACTCATGTAGTTGGCATTGGCCTATCCATCCAGCCTGTCCAGATCCCACAGCAGAGCCTCCCTGTCCTCCAGCAGATTGACACTCCCACACAGCTTGGTGTCACCTGCAGACTGACTGAAGGTGCCCTCTGTCCCCTCATCCAAATCAGGGATTCAAATGGTAAACAGGAGTGGCCCTAGTACTGAGCCCTGGGGGGCAGGGGAAGGTCAAGGACTTCCCGTGAATTCCACCAGTGCCTGAGGAACATTCACAAAGGTTTCAGAATCCAAATGAGAACTGAACGCTCAAAGGGAAGTGAAGCAGACAGACTCCTCACACAGACAGACAAACCCAGAAACCCTCACTGCGCAGGTGACTGTTCTACAAGCTTCTCCTGGGAGGAAGACCAATTTGTGACAGTCACTGCTCATGTTTCTCAATGTGTTAAGGGAAGGTGATAAGGAGAGCGGTGTAAGGATCTCCCCAGAGCAGCAAGGTTTCCTGCCTGTGAGGTATGTCACTGGTGATAACAGCGAACACTTTCCATAACCAGGACCCCCTCACAATGCTGAGATGAACAGATTAGAGCAGTGGTAGGTGTTTCTTGTAGTTACTGCCTAGCCTTACTGAATCATAGAACAGTTTAGGCTGAAGAGACCTTCAAGATGCCACAAAGATGATGGAGGGCGTGGAGCATGTCCCTAATGAGGAAGGGCTGAGGGAGCTGGGTCTCTGGAGCTTGGAAAAAAGGAGACAGAGGTGACCTCATGAATGTTGATCAGTGTGGAAAGGACAGGTAGGCTGACAGGCTCTGCTCAGTGGCATCCAATGACAGGACAAGGGACAACGGGTGTTGGCTGGAACAGAGGAAGTTCAACATCAAGATGAGAAGAAATTTCTTCCCGGTGAGGGCGACAGAGCATTGGAAGGGGCTGCCCAGGGGGCTTGTGAAGTCTCCTTCTATGCTGACATTTCAAACCGTCCTGGCCACGTTCCTGTGTGACTTGATCTAGGTGGCCCTGCTCTGGTGGGTGGGGTTGGACTGGATGATCTTTTGAGGTCCCTTCCAGTCCCTACCATTCTGTGATTCAGTGAGTCCAACCCTTCCCAAGCCCTCTCACCACCACTAAACGAAATCACCTTCATGGAGATGAAAGCTGAACTCATAGTTTGGTTTTCTCTTCCACAAAAAAGTAATTAAGAAGGCAATGACAAAAGGGCAGGTGCATCCTGTGTTTCTGACTGGAAAGAATAATTTAGTGAATAACATTTTCAAAAGTACATAAACGCTTCAGGCTTTTAAGGCTCTCTTCAAAGTGTATTTTCTCCGCACAATGCAGCTTGCTACAAGGACCCCAGAGCTAGTAACTAATGAGATAGATCCTATGTCACCTTGTTGAGAAGCAGAATTAATTAGTCCGGCTGTAACGGCACAGTACCAAGGTTCCTGGGCTCTGTGCTTTGTGGCACTGAGACATATAAATGTGCTGTCTCTTGGCATGTGTTCGCAGCGCTCCATTACAGCACAGACTTGCCTTCGAGCACCAGAACTCTTCGCGCTGATCTGAAGGAAGCTCAGGCTCTTACAGTTGTGTACGCTGCTTTCAAAAGCAAGACTCTGAAAAGAATCTACATCTGATAGATGGGAACCTAGGGAGAGATGGGGGCAAGAGGCTACAGATCTGACATGTGAAGGTTAGCGCTCTGGGTGAGATCTGTTGCAAGTTAGATGGAGGAGATTCTAGTGGCTGTTCTGAAAAGATGCTAAAGATTTCAGTACACAAATACTCTTCCCTTGCTTGATCTGCTTGGACACTTCACTTGTGATTCCGTATGGCTCCAACACGCGTTTCCCAGTCAGGAAACAACAGACACTGTTTAACATACCAACAGACATCGTTTAACATACCAGCTATCCTCTTGGTAGCTTTTTAGAGGAATATAATAGCCTTCTGCATTAGAGACTTGGCTTCAGCTCACCAGCTCATTTGAACTCCTCTTTCCCAGGACTCAGTTTCTTGGAGCTCTGAAGGAAAGCGGTATTGCCTCTCCCTTAAAGCTGTCCTCTGTGCAAGGTAACTGTGAGTTGGTCACACAGTGTTTTTGCAGTGTTTTTGTGATGGTCGCTTCTGTGGATAATTCAGTGGCGACTCTTTTCCTGTAATCCCGGGAGGACGTCAGAGTCACTCTTTAAATATGGTGGCAGCACAGCGGTTCTGAATTTCTTGATGTAAGGAGGAGCTAACCAAGGATTGCTTTTCCACTCTGCAGATGCTAAGTGTTCAAACGACACCAGTGCTTTGAAAAGGCCAATACGGGTTTCACAGCTGTACCAGTGACCGTGCCTACAGCAGACAAAGCTGGCTAATCAGCTCTTGGTTTTGTGTGATGAGCTTCACTCGCTGCCTTTGTCCATTTCCATGAACCCGACAGTTTGCACGACCCGAGAGTGTGGCCCGTATGTTTTACACATTTGTTTCTCTGCAGTTAAAATTGTGGTTGGATAAATTCTGCAGTGAAATAAAGGCACCATCAGCAAGAGTACATTACAAGAATTACTTGTCCTTTGAATACAAATTCACATGGGAAGTAATGAACCAAGCAGCCTGCCTTGTTGTTTAGCTGTGGGGAGGGGAAATCGAAGGGAAAACATCTTCCCTTCCAAATTATTTTCTTATAATATGTTTTCTGTTCTTCTTGCGAGCAGAAGATGGATTCAGCCCAGTGAAACTCTGAGGGGAGTAACGGAGAGTGAGACTCCGCACAGCAGAAATTCAGTAATTCTTAATAATAATCATAAATAATAATAGCAATTAATGTGGCTGGTAAGCGGGTACCTTTATTAGAGCTGCAGAGCCAAAACACATGCAGGCTAATGGGTAGTTGAGGCCCCATCCCTGTTGAGTTCAAGGTGAGGCTGGACAAGGCTCTGGGCAACCTGATCTAACTGAGTTTGTCCTCGCTCACTGTAGGGTGCTTGGACTAGATGACCTTTGGAGGTCCTTTCCAACCCAGGCCATTCAAGGATTCTACGATCTTATTTCTATTTAGATGAAACCTGCTCATTATCATCTGAAATGACAACAAACAGGCAATAAATAAATAAATAATCGATGGAACTTGGCTCAGTATTTCCTCACCTGTTCAAGTAAACTGCAGTACCCTCAGATTTCCAAAGGGTGTTTTCTTTTGAAGGTGAGATCGACCCGACCAAACATCATCAGAACAGAAAGAAAAGCCTATCAACTTTTTCTACAGCATGCCGGAACAAGCTCACCTTCCAAAAGAAGCAGAGGCCGTGTCTACAGGAATGGGTTGGTCCTAGTGCCATGGTCTACCAGGTATTTCCTGTATCGTGGCCTCAGCCACTGTTAACGAAGGAAAGACAGCATCTCTGCTTAGAATTACAAACTCAGCTCATGAGTAGTTCTTCCTGCTCCAGACAAAAGTAGTTAGAGAAAGCGACGAAGGCAGTAGTTCCTAGAGATGCCGGGTAACATTTGGGAAGACGGAGCTTTCCTTTGGAATGGAAGGTCCTTCGGTCCTTTTCAAGCCAGTCCACAAGGAGGACAGTATCATTTGTTACAAATCCCGTTCCACGTTTGTCTTGCACATGACATATTACACTGGGCTGCGACAAAAAATTCCCTGCTTATTTAATTGTGATCCTTCAACGGCTTTGAAAGGGAGCGCTTTATTTCCATTTCTGTAATTTACTAGTTCTTTAGCTGATGATTTTATTAACTCTTGTGTTTGAGAACTGATGCTTAACACAAAAAAAAAGAAGAAGAAAAGGCCCTTGGCAGTATTGTGAAGGCCTGGAACGGAATAATGCACTTTAATAATGAGGGATAGAGCTACGGCTTTTGCTGATGGCTGTGACCGGCTCTGTGACCTGATTATGTCGCAGAGTGTCAGCAGCTGAGACACTACAAAAGGGAGTGCATCCCATCAAATCTATCTCCATTGTAATCACTCACACTACTGAGAGGCTTGTTAGGAGCAGGGAATCCATCAGGCCTCATTAGCACCATTTACCATCAAGAAGCTCAAAGAGCAAACGTGTACCCTCTCATCAGAATAATGAGAACCAAAGTACTTCTATTATCTAATTGGATCAACAATGCCTCTCTCTCTCTATTTTCCTGAACTACTTGTGGACTGCAACTCTGAAGAATTAGTTATTCTTTGTTAATCGACAGGGTGGAGCTGTGCTCCAGGCTTTTTCATATACAGGAGGCTTTCGCATCTGGAGAGCAAAGCATGGTCACAGCGAAGCCTGAGCTCCTCCAAGGACACTCTTAGATTATCCTGATGCCCTCCCATTTAAATCCGCTGGTCAATTAAAGTGTGTACAGAATAACCTCACTGTGCTTAGGATTTTCTATAAAGCTACTAGGAAATAGAATTTCCATCTTTAACTACAACAGTCCGTAATGCCAAGGCTGATCACGCTACTGTTCTCACTCTTCATGGTAAAATGCTATTTTCTATTTGCCAAATCAGGATGCACATTTCTCCTGTTGGAGATTTCTTTAAAGAAGAGATGGAACGCACTCATCACCCACAGCTAACATGTATTTGAGCCTGTGGAAGTCAGGGGACTTACAACTGATGACTGTTAAGCACCAAGTAACCTCGCAGGTAGAACCCAGGAAAACCAGAAGCATCAACGTCGCTTCCATGTTTCAATGGTTCCTCTCCTTACAAGGGTAAAGAAAGCAGCCAAAATACAAATTTATGTACTGAGAGATCACTTAACAGACCACGCAGACCTCCTCATCTCTGCTGTCATTTGCAAGAACAGGGCAAAAGGAGGAATACCTGGCTGTCACCTCTCTGAGGAATCCGAGTGCAGCAGTAACACCGGGAACCTCCTATAAGGGGAGGCTGAAGCTGAGCAGGCAGACAGCTCCACTTTGGAATCAGTGTGACAGGATGGAATCTAGCCAATTTGCTACCTGGCCTTTAATTTTAAGGCAGCAAAGCCCAGGCCTGCAGACGCTGTGGGCAAACCGAATGTAAGTGGCATTACACGGACCAAGAGCTCTTCCTAAGACACCTTCCGTTTGGAATCCTCTACCTGTACTGCACCAAATGAATCCGGCCATCCAATAACGTTATACCAAGGGATTAGACCTCTCTGCTGCTGTGCTCTTGGGGAGCCTTGGTACTACAGTTCGTGTCACCGTACAAAGTAAAACAAGACTCAATCTTGGTGTCAGAATTCTGAAGGCAGTAGTTAAACAAATGAAAAACATGCTCTAGAAGTTCTGGCTAACCGCATGCACTGCTCTGTGACCGGCTGTAACACCTCCTAGGCTACTGGGAATTAAGGCCATGCCATATGTTGTTTAAAAGACCGATTCCCTAACTTTGCCATTGGATCTTGGATCTGACCTACAGCTTCATGGCTCCAGGGATTACTGATCGTGGTGATCAGCATTTATCTAGACAGACGGACGTGTACAAGCTCTGAATCTCTATAACCAAAGCAGCATACGATATCACAGACCCCACATCCACACAGCCTAGAAACCTAGCCAGCCTTCCCTCTGCAGGAGTGAATTTTGGGTGCCACAGTCACAGTTCTCTGAAAGGGGCAATTTTCAAAGGACATATTCTTAACGTATGAGGAGATCTGGCTGCTTAATGAGTCCAGGTGGATCATCCCAAAACGGAACACCCCAAATTACTACTCATCCCCGATTTTGAGGGAACTTCCTTTTCAGTTCTTGTTTAGTTGTGATAGTATTATTACTTTGCAGGGGGTGTAATTAAATCCCTGGAATGTAGTTCAGTTTCAGTGAGCAGTCCTATTCCGCAGACAGACGGCATCACAAGTGTGCTCTGAGCAACACGGGCGTCTGCTGAAGATTACAAAAGCAGACGGATTCTGTCGTTCTGTCCAACAATAAGGGAGACCCTTCCTCTCTCTGCAACCTGTAGAACTATTGGGCTTTGCATCAGGTGTAGAACAAACAAGACCCAGCCGGAGGGAAGCTACAGTTTCATTCAGCAGTATCTCTACAGCAGTATTTTTTTGAACAGGCAATGAATTGCCACACTTTGCTTGTTTTCTGTGGAGAACAGGTAAAGGGAAAACTGTGGAAAAACTAGTCTGGGTTTACATCCTCAGCTCTTGGAAATCACTGGTGCCAGGTGTCTCATGTGAGTGGTGGCTGTGAACCATTTCTGGAGCACGGACAAAAAGCAGCATGCCTCTAGGTGGGAGCTGATCTGACTATGAGTTATAGGTATTATAACCAACTTTTCTTCCAAACCAATACTCCATCCCTCCAGAAATCTTAATAGGCTTTTGAGAGCCTCCATTTAAAGCTGGCTGCATAAAATGATCCTTTGATGAAAAGGGATTGAAACAAGGGTTAAAGTAGACATTGAAAGGTTATTGTAGAGGGCACATTGTTCATACAATCCTCCTTTAATATGTGTGGTGTGCACCTGCGATAAGATGATTCATTAGATAAGGCCTCACTTTGACAAGCTCCATCGTTCAACCCTCGGGGTAGTGATGGAACAATTCTGTACCCACCCAGTAAATATAACAAGGTCAGCATTTTTTTCTCTGGGACTTGGATGGTGAGAGCGAAGCTCAGGATGCATCTTTGTTTATGCGTGATGTTAAAAACAGGGGGAGGGGAGGAGCTTCTAGAAAGCGTTGTCTTTTCATTTTTAATGGGCCCACATAAAAAATGTCACCCTTGTTCCAAATAAAGAAGATGGTGATGGAAAATTACCAGGGAAAAAACCCCTTACTCTTCCTGTTGGTTTTTTTCCTCTGTAATAAAACACTAAGGTAGAAACCAAACCTTAGAGTCACGGATCAGCCGAGCTGCATCATGTTTTCCAGGGCCCAACATCCTCCTCAGTGCTGCGGATATCTCCGTACGCCCAATTTGTAGCATTTAGAATAATGACATTCAAATTACTCACTTAGCAGGGCCGCTCATAACTTGCATTGACAGATTTGTTGCAGTGACTTTTATGGGAAACAAATGCCTGGGTTAATTTTAGTCCTAGTAGATGCAATAAAGAATGACAGTAGCCACGATCTGAGAGCTACTTAAGCATGCTGCATCAGTGGAGTTACTCTATTTTTATATCTGTATGTAGATCCAGATGCACGTTCTCCTGCATTGCACTCAAAGTGAAACACCCAGTGCACTGTCTGCCTTTGGGAGCCCGTCGTCTGTGGCAATCTCTCTCTCAGCCACACCATGAACATTGCTAAGTTTCCATTTCAAACACCTTCTTTAAAGCCAAAGTTCTTCCCAAACTGGCATTGCAGGCTGGCAGATTCATTGCAAATTGTTCAGCTTAGCAAATGAAGAAACCACCCAGCTGAACCCACCCCAGAGACCTCACTACAATTTCAGTTGTGGTCCTTTACTTACGACACACACTCTTTTAGAAATGAAGCAGTATGGAACTTGCAACGGGGTGTAAGCTTAACAGCACAGTAGCTTTAGTCTATTAGCTTTACAGAGGCAGAAGAGAGCTGGTATGTTCGTTAAGACTCACAGGGTTGCTGGACTTTTAAAACAACACGTTATTGCCTCATTGCGATCGTCTCAGGAGGTTGGATTAAACTAAACTAAACTAAACCAAACCAAACCCAAAGCATTTTCTGGCTTGGAAAGCCTTTCCACCTGCTCCTGACTTCCTCCCACTTCTCAGACTTTCCATTTCTTACCTTGTCTGGCAAATCAATGTTTATTTCTCTTCAACACCTGCAGTTCTAAATTGCTGTCATACCAGCGGAACTCACTGTTGTCTCAAGATCAGCCTGCCATCAGCATTCACTGTTTGCTCCATCTTCTACTCACCTGTCCTTGTGCATTAGTGACGAGTTGACCTGTGACCCCCTGAAGACTGGAGAGGGCATTGCCAAAGGCCTGGGAGCTCGCTATTGAGCCCATGGCTGCTGCTGCTGCAGCTGCTGCTGCTTGACTTGCTAGAGGACTGTTAACCAGCTGAAAAAAGAAACAAAAACTCCGTGGTAAAACCACGCGATAAACACCGAAACACACCGTGCCCACCAGGTAATTTCAAAGCGACCATGCTAGTGTGGCTAAAAAACTCTGCTCCAAGAGTCTGAGTAGTTTGCAGAGGTTCTGAGACATCGCTGTCTGTAACAATGAGTGGTTTCTAAAATCCAGAGGAAATTCCATGTTCACATGGATGGATAAAACTCTCATTTCACCCTTTTCTCTCCTGTTTTCCCCCTGACTTATGCTGGATGTGTTTCTCTAGGTTCAGTGGGCAGCTGTTTAATCCTGCTGTAAACAGCGCCCAGGGGAAGATCAGCATTTGGCTTGAAGGTGAGTCTGAGGTTTACCTGGGGACACTCAGAGAAGGCTACTTTACTAATGACCACGGAAATGGAAACCAATCTGCAGACACACACAGACACACACCATTAGGGGTTGGACGGGACCTCGAGAGGACATCGAGCCCAACTCTCCTCTTGAGCAGGACCACTGGAGGGGAAAGAGACTCTGCAACCTTCCTGGGTAGCCCATTCCATAGCTGTGTGATCCTTTTCATTCATTAAGACCTGGTCTCAACATCTAGAGAAATGATGGCAGAGGGCTCAACGATGTGACTGAATTCAGCAAAAATGGACTGAAAATTCAAAATTCATTTTCAAAATCTGGTACCAAGCAACTTGGCTGCATCTCAACGGGGAAGGACTGCAGGACTCTTGCTGACTCTCAGTCAGTTCTATCTGGGTGCTCCATATAAAGCCCAGTCATGCCTTTCTCCTTAAGGGACTGAGGAATCCCCAGAGGAACCCTTCTATCAGCACTTGGGTTTATCAAATGTATGAAAGATGGGCTCCCCCCATCTGAATCAAATGTTCCTTGGGAGATGGCGGAGTCACCGTCCCTGCAGGTGATTAAAAAACGAGTAGATAGAGCACGTGAGGCCACAGTCTAGGGGTTAGGGAGATGCTGGAGTGAGGGCTGGACTTGATGATCCTGGAGGTCCTTTCCAGCTATGAGGATTCTATGATTCTGTGGTTTGTTCTCTGATTTCTGGTGAGGTTTGTGTTTCCCATCCTTTTCTAGAACGGGCAAACTTTGAACCAAGTGCAAAGGGCTGTCAGCACAGCAAACCAGAAAAAAAGCTGGGAACAATTAGCGCTGGGAAGAACCAAACTGGCTGGGAATGTGTTCTCGGCGGGTTTTGGATTCTAAGAATCACATCTGAACAGAGCTTGCAAAAGGCACACGATCAGCGCAATGTGGCCAGAACTTTGAGGGAGAGAAAAGGTCTGGGGACAGCAAAGACTTTTATTTCATAGGCTGAGGTGAAAATGCTGAAACAAACACAGGAAAGCTTCCTGTTGGAGCTGAAATCAGTAGGAGTTCAGACCCTTAGATGATGAGTAAATTATCAGTCCTATAAAAACGGAGAGTCACAGACCCCAGCAGGGGATGCGCTCCAAACACAGGCTCTGCTTTAAAGAGGTTATAAACATTTAATCGGTGATCAGTAGACGCTTTAAGCATGTTACAGGTGTTACAGGTGTGAGTAGTGTGTAGTTTATAGACGCTTAGAAGCCCATCAGTAGGAGATGTCAGATATGGTTATAATCTATCCTTATGAGAAACCTACTTGTCTGTTGACTGTTGCAAAATCTACAACAATTGATTGCTCATACATTAAAACATTGATTAATCATTCATTAGCCCTTCATGAAGTATTTATAAATGAAACCTTGATAGAAAGTGTTGCCTAAAGGGGCACCTTGGGCACATCCAATCTCTCTAGGAACTGTAAAGTAAATAACTAAATAAAGATTAGTAGTGATGTTGGACAGAAAAGATGACGTTGTTGGAGGAAAGAGTTGGATTTGGGAAAAATAGTTATATGAATCTCCAAAACTACAGCATCCTATGGCAAGAAAAAGTAGCAGTAATAAAACACAAGGGGAGGTCTGCAAAGACTTGTTGATTAGTAATCCTGATGAGCTGTGAAGAGGACAGAGTCTGGTACAATGTGCAAGGCAAAGCTCAGTCCCTGAAGGCAGAGTGCAAGCAATTGCGCTGACTGGACAGAGTGAGAGCCCAAAGCAGTTGCACACCCTCCTCAGTAACCGGGGTGGTGGTGCCTGAGCACAACAGTACAATGTCAGGTAACAGTACAGATCAAGTTGCCATTTTTCTGCTCCAAACAGTGACAGGTGTTTATTGTCCAGAGCACAAACAGGTAACCCTGATGTTCTCCTCATGCTTCACGGGCAGGACTGGCACTGGGAGCAATCCCCTTGTAGCTGTAAATACCTGGAGAGGAAAGGGGCAGCAGCAGCAGAAGGCTTTCACAAGAGGTCTTACACCGTCTTACTAGGAATCCACAAATCACTGCCGCAGCGGTCGTGCAGCATGTGCCTGGCTGTGAATGATAAGCCTTGCGCTGATACTGGCCCAGGAACTACACTGCTGCTCCAGTTAGTTAGGTGGGGAGCGTGACAGCTTGTGAAATCTGGAACCCACAAAGAGTTAAAACCTAAAAAACCCCACACTACCACCTTCTAGAGTTATCCTTGCCATTTTTTTTCTTCTCCAGTCTTCAAAACAACTCTTCTTTCAAACACAATAAAATCTAATTACAGCAAAGCCTGGAAACACTCCTGATTGCCTTTAGTTGCATCACAGAGATAAGCTGGTTATTAAAAATGAAGGCAGAGGCTATGATGTAGATACACCCTGGGTACTGGCATGGTCCAGGAAAGATCACAGTGAGGGACCCAGCTTACAGGGTAAGATACTTCCAAGTGCATATATAAACATTCCTAATTATTCATAAGGTTAATTAAAACAGGAAGACCATTTGCATTTGTCTTTGAGTATCCTGAGAAGCTGCTGACTGCAAGTTAGACTGCGTTAAACCCCTCTTATATCGTGTGCAAACTGGGGAGGGGAGTTATCTCTGGAGACCAAGGGAACTCCTAAGCCATTGACTCCTGCTTTAATTTCTCCATGCAGGTCACCTCTCAGAATGGAGAGGAGCATGGCATTCCTCAGTGCAGACTGGATCTCTGAGAAACCTTGTTCAATGAGGGGAGCAAACTGTCTGAGGAAGAATTGTGTGATAGATGAGTAGCTTCAGTACATTTGTCTGGCTTCCCAAAGCTGAACTGCTCAAGGAATTGCAAAGGAAAGCCACGCTGCTCTAGCTAAAGCAGGAGGGATTGCACTGCAGCCAGCAGCTCACAGAAGTATTGCTCTGTTCTCCCTAGTGGCCAGTGGCCAGGATGAGGGGAAATGGCTTTAAGCTGCACCAGGGAAGGTCCAGGTTGGACGTCAGGAGGAATTTCTTTCCTGAAAGGGTTGTCAGGCACGGGAACAGCCTGCCCAGGGATGGGATTGAGTTGCCAACCCGGGAGGTATTGAAGAGAAGGGTGGATGTTGTGTTGGGGGACAGGGCATAGTGGCCCTGATAGGGCTGGGAAAAGGTTGGACTCGATGATCCTGAAGGTCTCTTCCGGCCAAAACTGTTCTGTGATTCTGTGAGATACAAAAGCTGAAGAGAGAGGCACTGCCTTATGGGAGCCTAAAACTGACATGTGAGGTTCCTACGGGTAGGAAAGAGTCTTCTAAAGGAACAATTGAAAGAGAAGTCTGGTACAGTCAGTGCTGCAAGCAGCTTTCTTGAGTGCCACAAGTGCCTTTTACTACTGGAAAACCCTGTTGTCTCTTTTTTCCCCTCAAAGCTAACTTAGTACCTCGCTTTGGCTTGCTGTGAAAAACTGAGCCATGTTGGTTGGACACACAGTCTGATCTGAGAGCGTGCACAGCCAACCTACTTTTCTCTACAAAGAACATTTCCTACTGAACTTTCATTCCCCTGGCCTGGAAGTCACAGAGCCAGATTTCCTCATTACAGTATCACTCAATCAACAAATACAAATCAAAAACAAATGGTTTGACGGATGAGTCACAGAATCATGGAATCCTCAGGGCTGGAAAGGACCTCCAGGGTCACCAAGTCCAGCCCTCATCCCAACATCTCCCTAACCCCTGGACCATGGCCTCAAGTGCTCTAGCTACTCATTTTTTAAGCCCCTCCAGGGATGGTGACTCCACCACCTCCCGGGGCAGCCTGGCCCAGAGCCCAACCACTCTCTCAGCAAAGAGCTTCTTCCTAACATCCAATCTAAACCTCCCTTCCATGATGCTCCTCTCAAGCCCACGTTCTGTCACAAATCCCTAAGAATGGCCTGTGGAGGAATATGATCGGTCCATACAGTGAGGGTGCTGAGACACTGGAACAGGCTGCCCAGAGAGGTTGGGGATGCCCCCTCCCTGGAAGTGTTCAAGGCCAGACCAGATGGGGCTTTNTCAAGGCCAGACTGGATGGGGCTTTAAGCACCCTGGCCTGGTGGGGGTGTCCCTGCTCATGGCAGGGGGTTGGGACTAGATGCTCTTTAAGGTCCTTTCCAACCTGAACCGTACGCCCAGCAAATCAAGAGAGGTGATTCTTCCCTTCTACTTCGCCCTTGTGAGACTCCCACCTTGAGTACCACATTCAGTTCTGGAGTCCCCACCATATGAGGGACATAGATCTGTTGGAGCGAGTCTAGAGAAGGCCCTGAGGAAGATCCAAGGGCTGGAGCACCTGCGCTATGAGGACAGGCTGAGGCAGTTGGGGTTATTCAGCCCAGAGAAGCAGAAGGCTTTGGCATGACCTTACAGTGGCCTTCCAATATTGGAAGGGAAGCTACAGGAAGGCTGGAGAGAGACTTTTTACAAGAGTATCTGGTGATAGGAGAAGGGGAGAGGGCTTTAAACTGAAGGACGAGAGGTTTAGATGGGAACTTAGGAAGAAATTGTTCAGTACAAGGGTGGCAAGACTCTGGAATAGGTTACCTAGAGAGGTTGTGGCTGCCCCCTCCCTGGAGATGTTCAAGGCCAGGTTGGACGAGGCTTTGAGCCACCTGATCTAATCAAGAGGCACCCCTGCTCGTGGCAGGGAGGTTGGATTGGATGACTTCTGAGTTCTCTTCCAGCCTAAGCCATTCTAGGAACTCTTTGAAAACATGCCCCTGGAGGCAAACGCTGGAGGCAAATCCCAAAATATGAAAAAAAGAAGTAAAATCTGTCAACATTTGGGTTTGCTGGGACACGATCGAGCTGTAAACTATAAACCACGCGGCTCCAACACCCAGCCCTACTCCATAAAGCCTGGTTATTCCAAAGTGCTGCTCAGACAGGTAGTTTAGTCTATGCACATCAACAGAAATGTGTGTGCTGAGCGCAGCGTAGCGACAAGGACGCTGGAGTATCTGAGAGCACTGACTTGCCAGGGACTTCAAGTGTCAGGTTCTCACACACACGTAATCTGCTCATTATACACATTTATTGTGGCTGAGCTACTTGCTGTCTAAATCTATGCTGAATTTTCTATCAAGAGCAAGCACTGAGAGTGGTATCACTGATGCAACATGACTTGACTCAATGCAAAGCGACGCGGCCCGAGGTGATGGGAAGCACACAGTGCTCGTGGACGCTTTGATATGACCTGGATAGAGGGGGAGGCACAGCTTTTCTCACAAAATATCTGTAAACAAGGTGCTTGTGGTCAAATTGAAACCGGGCTAAGTAACTACGATAGCATTCTGCAAAATAAAATCGATCCATGGCAAAGCAGGCACCGTTTCCTCACCACTAGGACCAAACTCTTGGAGGCACGGGTAAAGAAGAGCATGGTAGGGCGCAGACAAGGAGTGAGTGGGAACCACCTTGCTCTATTAGCGACGGATAGAGTGAAGGAATCAAGAGGAAGAGGTTCCTTTTAGAATTGATTCTGGTAAGATAAACTAAACTGAAGGTGTGAAAATGTCTGAGGTTGGGTCTTCTGTGTTTACCAAAAAGAAGGAGTATACTGAAGTATCTGTATATAAAAATATGAAATATATTTAAAATAAAGTAACTACAAAGGGTAGCTGACTGGATCCTCTAGTAGCAGACGTCCTCAGAGATAACCCCCCACATTCTAGCCCTGCTGGTTCCTGGCTGTCCACCCGTGTAGCTTACAAGTATGAGGTGTTTCAGTCCCCTATGATTACAGGGCACACACTGTTAGAGATTTGAATTGAAGAGAGTAATTTTGGTTTAGTCTGGTTAGTTGCCTTTATGTTTGCACTGCCCTTAAAATATCTACAGCCATCTATTCTATGCACAATGTAAACAAGATCATCCGACCTGGTAAAGCTTTTCATCATTACTAAACATTAATGGTACTGGTACTCATACAAGAGGGAAGAGTGCTGAAGAAAACACCTGCATAGCATCCTGAACTAGTTCCCACATGTGGCAGGAATGAAATCACACAGAGCGTCTCCTAAACCTTCCAAAAGGGGCTGCAATTCAGTTCATTTCAGGTTGATTAGTTCCTCGGTTGCTGTGTTTGCCTATTTTAGAATGATTCATCTGGCTTCTGAAAGATGCTTTCCCCATACGAAAAAGAGTTACTTGAGGGCTCCCTTGCTGCTAAAAAAATGAACTCTTATCAAAAGGAAATTGCCATCTGTCTTCTCGGATAAGAGCCCAACACTCACATCTCAGTGACCCAGCCTCTGAGGAAAGTGTGTCAGCCATGAGACACACCAAATCCATCTCCTCAATCTGAAGCATTTATTTGCCGTTAATTCAAACGCGTGGATGATGTGTGCGCATGCATGCGCGACCCGTTGCCTGTCTACGTGGTCAACGTGCAGTCTGGGGTCGCAGCACGATAATGGGACTCTTCGTGTTGGGTTTTCGTGAAAGTGTTTCCGAAACACTCTTGTTTTACAGGACCAGATGCAAACGGAGTACACTTGTCTGGAACTGCTTATTCAAACCACCACAGGAAAACTTCTAGGGGCAGTCTTTCTCTTTTGCCCTCTGAAGAATTAATCCCCCTCAATAACTGGGAGCAGAGTGGTGACTGAGAATATTAATAAGGCTTCTATAAAAATTGGAAGCCAGCTGCCCTGCGAAGGTCCTCATTGCTCAGGCTGGAAATACATCTGGATCCTTTCATTTATTTGTAATGTAATAACATCCCCAAACCGGTCTCTGCCTTCATGCAGGCTAAGCGCTTACACTGAGATCTCCAGTGTGAACAATACCAAATCTACAACTGGAACTCATACAAAGGTCAAGAACAATACAGATGGCACCACAGGGCAGTGCAAACATCCTTGGTCCAGACAAAGGTCAGTCCAGAATCCAAATCTGGTTCTGAATCCAGATATCTAGAATGCTGGAAGAATTTCATCCTCTGCAGTTACCTCAGTTTGCCCTGAAGTCAAAACTCCATGCACACTCTCCTTCCCCGGTTTCATGGAGAACATACAAGATACGAAACCAGTTGAGACACTGGTTTTTAATAAGACATTGGAGTTTGGCTGAAATCTCAGCATACGAAGTGGGATTTCAGGAGTGTGAACAAAGACGGAATCGTTCAGTTTGAAAACCTTGAAGGCAAACCCACATTTCGAGTACAAATCAGCGTAAGGGGTGAGTGACAGTCACTAAAACAAGGAGCCTGAGTGAGTCTGTGTGAGGGCAGAGGCCATGCTAACAAAGGATGCTTGGGACCCCTATGCAAGACGTTGTTAGCACTGGCTTTGGGGCACCATTTCACTACTCCAGTACAGTCCTGAGTAAGCCTGGTAATGGGACTGTTCAACTGTTCGTTGTCTTCATGTCAATGGGGAGGCTTCTGCTAAAGACAGAGCAACAAACACCTCTGAGCCTATACTCTGCCCTCCTTGCATCAGCACTACGTGAGCATGTTGCACCTCAGGTGGTCACAACCCCCTACCATATGCACCTTTGGAAGGGTGAATTCAACAGTAAGCATGTTAGAAGCCATTAGCTAACACAGCACTGACTGCAGCACTTTCAAGCCACTGTTTATACACTCACACACACACACTCCTAATTCTCTTGTTCACCAGCAGTGCTGCTCTGTACACGAAAACCACACAGAACATCATAACACCCGTGTATTTAACGTGCCAGAAACTGTGCCCTCAGTGCAGTTCCTACAGCAGAGGAAAGGTAGAAGGGTTAATAGTGTAATGCCACCACATATGTTACATTTCCACAGAGACTTCTCTCTCCTCCCAGGCACTTCCATCGCATTTGGCGACAAGAAGAAAGCTGCTCCACTGCCATAGCGAGGGGCTAGGCTGTGCTCAGCATCAACTAGGTGCTTCCAGCTACTATTATTCTGAAAGGCAGAAGTCTCTCCTTGTTTTCCATAATGCAGCCATGCATCCAGGTCCTGCGACCCCTCCCCATTTTTGGGGGACTGTCAATACCATCCTTTTTTTTGCTATTACAGGCTCTCCTTCCGCTTTTACCTCTCCAGTTCTTTTTGTCTGATCCCCAGTCTCAACCGCGTTTTGCTCACGTCACTCTGCTCGCCACAGTTTTTCCACGCGGGAGTTCACACAGAGCCGCAGAAGCAGAGCTAAATCTACTGTGTCTGTAATGCTGCCATATTAATTCCCAATCAATTTCCAAGGTGTATTTGAAACTCATATATTTCACCCCAGCAAAATAAAAATACAACGTCAAGTTGCCAACAGCAAATGAGACCTGGAAACGTAATTAAAACCACACAGGCTAGGAACGTATTGCTTCTGAGGTCTCTGCGACTGCCACTGCGCGAGGCACTATAAATTGATGGCAGGAGGGTATATGAAACTGAGATCCTCTTATAACAGGAGCACAGCTCCATATCGCTTGAGGTAACAGGAGAACTGCTGTTAGCTGAATGGGAGTGATGACTGCAAGTAGAAACTGAGCAAGGTTCTGGTTTTTTGTTTGCTGCAAGGATCTGCTCCAAATCGGTTAAAATCTGAGGCTGAGATCCTGCACAGACTGCTCCACGTGAGCCCGCGTCCAAATCCAGTGCTAGGTAAACTGGAGCGAGCTTGTGTTAGAGCCTTCTTGTGACTGGTTTTTCTGCTTCGCGGATGAAGACGGAGCGTGCCTTACGCTCTGTGCCATTACCTAAACTCACGTGTAAATATTAAGTTACCGCCGTGCTGATACGGCTGTCTTTAGGTTTAGCTCCTGTCATCCCCTTTTGTGTGCGTGCAGGCAGAATGTGGGGAATAAAGCCCACGTTATTACTCGGTATCTGCTCCCAGCTGAATGCATAGCCTGGGGAGAGTCTAATTATCATTGACAATAAATAATTTCCTCCGTATTTATTATCAATTGAAATCTACTCGTAGGCCTTCAGCCAAGGAATCCTGCTATACAGGCACAAATACGCCCTATCTTTTCCGACAGCAGCTCAGCTGACAGCCTCAACGTCTGTAGCTTTTTCATTAAACTCATTACTGCCGTACTGTACCGCGACTCTTGTTCTTCTGTTAGGGCCTGTCCATAGACAGAGGGATTTCTTCATCTCCTAAGTATTTTCTACTTTTATCTCCTGACCAGATTCACAAAATATTTATGGGCCCCGCAGCAATCCTCGTGCTTCACAAAACAAGGACCTTTTCGTGCTAAAAATAACGCGAGTTCCACGTCCTCAGCCTGATTCGGCTTCCTCTGCACCACGTATCTATACCTGGTGTAACCTCAGTAAGGTCAGCAGAGCTGCAGCTGCTTAAGACAAGGATCTTCTGCCAAGACCAGCCCCTTCGACCTGTCATAGGTCTGCAGTAAGGAGGGCACCACGCTCCCACGTGAAACCCCGCCGTTAGCTGATTACACCAATCCTTCACCTAAATTCTCACCCACGGCCTGAGTGTTCCTCTTGTTTTCCTCTTTGCATTTATGCCACTGTGAACTGGAGGAGCCGGGGAAGTCAGAAGTCAAAACATTCACACCTACAGCTGCGAAACTAATGGATCTTTCTGTTTGCAGACTGAAAAATTCCCTCAAAGGCCTCACTCGCCCCCTGAAAAAAGACAACCCAAGCCAATAACAAAATCAGAGGGGAAACGGAAAGGAAAAATAAGGTGCATGTCACAGGAAACGTTTAGTTCAGGCTAAAATGATTTCGTGAAAGGGGTGTAAAATGGATCGCCCTCACAGGTGGGTGTTTTATAAATGGAGCAGCAATAGTTCCATTCCAAAAAATCATTCCGATGTGCCTTTTACCCATCTCACCCGTTTCGGTTCGGGAGGAACGGGTATGTGCTCCTACCTGCTAGTAACAGTGCATTCTGCCCCTGCACTGGGCACTGGGAGGCCTTCCCTCCAGTACTGGGGGCAGTTCTGGGCCCCTCACTTCAAGAAAGAGACTGAGGGGCTGGAGTGGGTCTAGAGGAGCAATGAGGCTGGGGAAGGGACTGCAGAGAGACTGATGAGCAGAGGCTGAAAGAGTTAGGGGTGTTTAGCTTGGAGAAGAGGAGACTGGGGGGGACCCTCTCCCTCTCCACAACTACTGGAAAGGAGGTTGTAGTCAGTGAGGGTTGGGCTCTTCTCCCAGGCAACTCACACCAGGATGAGAGGGCAGGGCCTGAAGCTGCCAGGGGAGGGTTGGGTTGGATGTTGGGGAGCCCTTCCTCATGGAAAGGGTGCTCAGACCCTGGAATGGACTGCACAGTAGAGGATATCAGAAGGCTTCTTCTCCCCACTGGCCAGACAAAGACCTAGCTTAAGGCAGAGTGACCTGAAACACTGCTGGAACTCTAAAACATCTCATTTGATTAAAAAAAAAGGAAAGAAAGTTGTTTATCGAAGCGAATGTCAGTGAAATCAGATCAACCTCTTTTTTAAGAACCACTTAAGAGCCTTTTAAGAGCCATCAGTGCTACGGGTGGAGTACACAGAGGTCAGTGTAATCGCGCCAGCCCAGAGTAAGGCAGAACTCAGCTCACTGACCCTTGCTTGTAAGAAATAAACCAGAAATGTTATGAATATTAAAAAAAATGTTAAAAGAGGGTGTTTCATACCGTAATCGTAAGGTTATTTCTCTGCAATTCAACCCGCTGAGGGTGAAACTATCTTTTTTATTGTTGCCTATGATGGTAATAATTCTCTCTGTCATCTGCAAAAGCAACAATATCTTTTCATTGATTTTGCTTAAAAGCAAAGTTCAGGGTTAGAGTATTAGTATTTCACGTGGAAACACGAAAAACTTCCCAAAGTATATGTGATAAAAATACCAATAATTACGCTTGAGGAGGAAGTCTAGTGATTAGGGTCCCTGGGTAGAGATCTGGAAATCTCTCCAGGGATTCAATCCTTCCATATATTTTCATTCCTTTAATTTCCTGTCTGAAAAATGAGAATAATAAAACTGACTTTCTCTCAGTCTGTTTGTTTGGTTTCCCTTTCAATTACATCCCTGAAAGTCTGCTAGGTCTGGATTACACTCAAGTAAGGCCAGATCCAAACGGAACCCCATTTTCTTATTTCATGTGGAATATTCCTGCCTGCCTGCTGCGCAGTACCCGGTGATCTCTGTGTTTACCTGGCACTGATGTAAGCTGCCACTTGAGCCACTCCCGCACTGCCTATACCTCTATGCATGCACTGTGAGGCCCAAAATTCTCCTGAGGTACAGAGATGAACGAACATCTGCGTGTTCACTCCAAGGGACCGGCAGAGCTGCTCACAGAGCCGTGGTCTTTAACGAAGAAGCAATTAAATGGTAAGAATAACTGCAAGGGGCCACGAAGGCTGACTCAGCACAAGGAAAAGAGATCCAGGAGACCACAGTATGTACATCTGGATCTGCTGCTTTTGATAGGTTAGCTGGTCCAGCTTAGTTGGCTGACGTTACCAGAACACAAATGAAAGCCTTGCCTTTTACTCTGGGAAGCACTGATTTTGCCCTTAATGCTGTGGATGCTTTTCATATGCTGAATCAATTACTGAACCTGTCACTGCAGAGGTGGGGGAATTCCTCAGCTACCCTTACCAGCAGCCCTTTCCAGTGCCTAAACCACTCTCTCAGGAAAGAACTTGTTGGCAATGTCCAATCTAAACCTAATCATACTTGCCAGAACTGTATCGAACCATGGCATTGCAAAAGACTACAGGCATAAGTATAAACCTGAGAAGGAAAAGAAAGAATAAAAGAAAGAAACTAAAAAGCAATCCCAGCTGAACTGGTTTCTTTTAGAAGCGGGCTCTGCAAATCTGTGACTCTGAAAGCGCGTGCACGTGTGTCTCTGTGCGAGAGAAAATACATGAGATGCACGACAGCTCCATAAACTGCAATGAACTCCTAACAGCCTGCCTATCACAGGCTGCTATCCTGCGCAGCTGGCATGCTGAACCAAAGACAAACCGACAAGTACGTCATATATCCCTTCTGGAATGTTCCCATCACCCAAGCAGAACACGGGGAAAAACCCACTATCTGGAGATTAATCTAACCAAGAGTAAAGAAACCTACAGGTCCTGAATTGTATTTGCAGAAGCAGAGCACTGCTGAGCTCATAAAAGCAATAAGTAATGCTAACCTATCCGTGCAAGCGTGCTGAGACACCAACAACCGGAACCGCAGGAATAACTGCGGAGATAATTGTTTTAAATCAGACACGCGACACGCAAGTCATCACAAAGCCACTACATCCTACATTAGGAATAGAAAAGGGAAAACTATAGGTAAATCAAAACACACATGTATTTCTGTCAACTTGCTGCATCTCTTGAAGCCTATACATCAGTCCTGCTGTGTGGGAGCGAGTTCGAGGAGCAGCGATGATAGGCATACATAAGTCTCTGCATAGGAGATGAGGCTTTAATCTACATGCGATGCTCTGCGAAACAGGCAGTCTTTTTTGACTAGTGTTCTTTTTAGTTTTACAAAATACTGTCACAACTATTCTGAATTATCTTACGCGAGTAGTATGGGAGGAAAAACAACCTTGCAGTGATGCTCCTCTCAAGCCTGTATTCTGTCACAGCTCCCTAAAAATGGCCTGTTGAGGAATATGGCCAGCCCACGCTGCAAACATACTGTGGGCTTCTTTCTATCATAGACTCTCAGGGGTTGGAAGGGACGCTAAAGATCATCTGGTTCAAATACCCCTGCACAGGCAGGGACACCTCCACTAGATCAAGTTACTCAGCACCGTCCGAACTGGCCTTGAACACTTCTAGGGATGGGGCAGCCACAACTTCCTTGGGCAGCCTGTTCGAGCATCTCAGCACCCTTACAGCAAAGAATTGTTTCCTCATGTCCAAACTCAGTTTCCCCTTTTCAAGTCTGCACCCCCTTCCCCTTGTCCTCAGTTGAGTCCAACTCCCCTGCTTGAGTAGGGCCATAGAGCCCAGGGTGAGTCACACCGGAACACATCCAGACAGGTCTGGAAAGTCTCCAGACAAGGAGACTCCACAATGTCCCTAGGCAGCCTGTTCCAGCGCTCTGTGACCCTTAGAGTAAAGATGTTCTTCCTCACATTGGGGTGGAACCTCCTATGCTCAATCTCTCCTACTTCTGAGTCCTCAGTATATAGGACTATACACAGTTTATCTCCTAAATGACCCGATTCAGTCAATTGGCCACTAAGCTCAATGTTAGGGTGACTATCTCTGCATCTAAAGCCAAACGATGCATTAAGGGCCTTGCAGGTCTTACATTTAGGAACCTGTGACCAGTCTGTGTGTGTACACAGGGGCTTCTTACAGTGAAATCAAACTGTAAAGAGCAGCAGTGCAGAGATGCTTGCCCAGCCACCAAAACCACTGACTGGGGGATAACCCAGTGGTCCTCTTCTCTTTATTAGTGAGCCTAGTTATCCTGGGTAATGTTAAAGAAGCACTAACGAAGACGAATGTCCACACCAGCTCCAGTCCGCCACATGCACTGCATAAGGCAAGCCACAGCGCCTTAGGCCACGGGCCAGAAAATCTTCTGCCATGCTTCATTTCAACCTTCAGCCATGTGCACATTGCTAGCTACGGCCAGTACACTGCCCCGGGCGTACTCCATGTTGTAAGGAAGGGTTAGTAATTTCCCCCTTGGTTTGCACAAACAAGTACATAAACTTTCAACTAAGGAACTACAAATTAACCTTTGGTTGTTGTTCTTCCATGAGTGCCTCTGTTTGGCTGTCATCCTGTTTTCTCTGGCTGTTGTACCCCACGATGGCACACTGGAAGGGAACTCAGAGGAAATCCTGACACCCCCTCCTCATATCTTTGCTTTTAAGGTCTACTTATGCCTATAAAAAAGTAAATATTTAATCTCCCAAAAAGAGCAGCTGAATTTATGGCCATTATGGTCATTACCACTAACAATAGGACTACTACTGGTGTAGCTTCTCATCACCAACTTTTAAAGCAGGGGCATTAATCTTTCTGGGAGTTCATAAAATGCTGAACAGCAAACCAACAAAATTACTCCATATAAATCAGCCTGATGCAGATGAAATGGCATTCCATTTCAGAGAGCATACAAAACAATCCTACAATTTTCTGAGTGTAGCTTTAATGCAGACTTCTTTCAAGAACTTTAGAAATGGGCATTTGAGCAGTAATAGCCCACAGAACATTGTAAACAGCTTATTTTAGATAGAAATCACACCACTTCTAAAATAGGGTTCATGTACTGACCGGCAATCAAACAGGGTGAGCCAACTGACTAACACTGTGGAAGCTCTCCCCTCCGCTTTCAGCTTTTCTTAGAGGATTAAGGTCTGGAAACTCAATTTGTTCTACTATTATATTATCTATAAAGGGTGGTCTCTCGCTCATTGGCTCACCGTCACGTCAAATCCCAGCACTTCAAAAGACGTCTGTTTGATACCTAGAAGTTACCAGCCAGGAAAAAGAAGTAAAAAAAAAAAGAGAGAAAACAAAATCTACCTGGAATTAATGAAAATGATTTTGTTTGGGTTTTTTTCCCAATCATTCCTTTCTAAAACAAAAATGATTCAAATACTCTATTTTATAAAAAAATCCCCTCCGTTATTGTTGCGTGGAGAAGGATCCATTAATCAAACTGAGAGGTAAGGAAATTGCATTTTAACTTCCGTAATGTTTTAATATGAGATCCTTTTATTAAGAAACACAGCTCAGGACACTACTTCTTAGAGACTGAATCTTCCTTAGGAACTCAGAAAATCCAAGTCCTAGCTTTGTGCCTGTCAAACTCCCTGAGCGACCTTGGATAAGGTAGTTAATCTCCTGCTAACTCATTTCTCCATCTGTAAAGTGAGATAATCATAATTCCTTTGTCTTGCTTGTCTGCTAAGACTGGAGTGTCTTTGGGAGCTGGAAACATTGCAGAGTGTGAGCCTGCACTTCTCGCAGCCCAGTGATCATAGCCTTTTCTAGATCCTAACACCCTCTCCTACTTTGCATCTGCTTTATCAACAGCATCTTTGCTTTGCAGGAGCAGGCGGAGCTGTGAACTGCTCTAAGGTGGCCACAGTGAGCAGCCAGGATGACTGCCGAGTACTGTTCTTCGGCTCCGACACTCCACAAGGCCCTGTGTGATTGAATCCATGTGCTAAAGTACTGACTAGGAGAATTCTGGTTAACAAAACCTCTTCAAAATGGTTTTAAAGCTGCCTTTTCCTTACTCTTTTTCCCAGAAATTCTTGAAGCACAGCCATCCTGGCAGAGCTGGCCCAGTAATTCATGCTAACTAGGTTTGTGTAAAGTATTTTCAGTTTCAGCATTGTCTAGATTGGTGGAAAGAACTACCTGTAGATGAAAAACAGTACTTCAATGACAGAATAGAAAAGCCAGGGCCCTGCAGAGGGACTGGGACAGACTGTAAAGATGGGCAGACCCTAATAGGATGAGTCTGAACAAGGCTGAGTGTCGGGGTCTGCAGTTTGGTTCTAACAACCCCAGGCAGAACTCTAGGCTGGGAGTGGAGATCTTGGAGAGTACTCAGGTGGAAAGAGACTTGAGGGGACTGGTGGACAGCAAACTTAGCATGAGTCAGCAATGTGCCCAGGCAGCCAAGAGGGCTAATGGCAGCCTGGCCTGCATCAGGAATGGTGTGGCCAGCAGGGAGAGGGAGGTTATCCTCCCCCTGTATTCGGCACTGGTTAGACCACCCCTGGAGTACTGTGTTCAGTTCTGGGCCCCTCAGTTCAGGAAGGNGGGGTCGGTCTCTTCTCCCTGGACACTGGAGACAGGACAAGGGGTCACAGTCTTAAGCTCCATCGGGGAGGTTTAGACTTGACCTTAGGAAGAGGTTTTTCACTGACAGAGTGATCCGGGTTTGGAACGGGCTGCCCACGGAGGTGGTCGAGTCACCGTCTCTGGAGGTGTTTAAGGTTAGGCTGGATGAACATGAGCTAGATGTCAGATGTTTAGGTTGACTTGGTTGGTTTTAGGTTGGACTGGATGATTTTTAAGGTCTTTTCCAGCCTCATCACTACTGTGAGACTGTGACACTGTGATAATGCCTCTTAGCCAGCTAGAAGTGGAGTAAGTGCTAACAGCATCATTAGAGCTTCAGAAGTATCTGAATGCTGCAACAAGAAGAGTGTAAGGCTGGGAGCGAGCCTGCTCTTGACGAACACAGTAATGCTACCTGATGCTTTACACATTAGTCTTTCCCACACAACCTAAGGATCCTATAATCCCCCATTTCAGCTGATTGCTAGGCTGCTATTTTCTGGAAAGTCTTTCCCCTGCTGTCCACACCAAGGATCTCTGGAAAGAGTTCAGCAAAGAAAAAGTGAGAATTACTGGTGTGGCAGCAAGGCTCACTATGAGAGTCCACACAGTATGTGTTGGGGTGGAGGAAATGGTCTGAGAATGGGACCCTTATAACATAAAAATGAGGGGTAGGGTTCAGCTTTAGCAAGGGTCCACAGCCTGTGAAATCCTGGAAGGATGAAGTGCAAACCAGGGACGTGGTCTTGGACAGTTCTGTGTAGCAGCTGCTTGCTCTGCTGCTGTGCCATTAATTCTAGATGGCAGGAGAAGGAAGAACAAGACCATAAAACATCATTTGCATCATTTAGGAGATCACACACACAAGGTTATGCTGAGGTTTCATGCAGAGATGTAGGGCTGAGAGCAGCAGTGTCCTGGCTCTCCGCAGTTTTCAGCAGCACTCAAATGCTTCCCATGGGCTAGAGACAGTTTCCCAGATTTAAAGACCACTTTTATTTTCCTTGGCTGCTCCTGCACCTTCCAGAAGTTTAGGAATCTGAGCAAATTCCTAACAGCCACAGGGAGTGTGAGAACTCAACCTGTAGGGCCCAGCGGGATGCAGGGTATGTTACTCCTCATCGTATGGTGAGATTCAGCTTCTGTCACTGGCAAGTGGTAGGCCGGACAGCCACAGGCTCTTTGCACCATCCCTGTATTCAGGACCTTCCCTACACACACATCACGTTCCTTCTCGTGACAGCAGCCCACATAAGCTGTGCTCAGTTTTAAGATGATGACCTCAGGTTTACCGTGACATCGATAGCTAATGGACCCAGGCCCCTGCAGGCAACTTCTCCACATGCCTTTGACACTCTTGTCCCGTTCTCAAGAAGCACAATTAACTCTGCTGTGGGACTGGCTGATCAGTTTTCTCGCGTTCAGCCTGGTACATACAGAAGTAACAGCATTCCTTCACAATACAGAGCACAGCAGGGATAGAGATCAGGAGGTAGAACACCTTTCATTCCTACTTGGGTATGTTCTTAACCCAGTGATTTGTCACTGCTACCTAGGAGAGAAAAACAAACACAGAACTGCCAAGTGTATAATCCAAGCCCCAAAGCACTTGATGTGGAGACACTGCTGTTATTTTTAACATTGGAGTATATCTTGTCATATCTTGTATATCATGCCAAATTTAATACACTTTCCCACTCCAGTCAGATAAGAAATGCTTGAGGGAGTGCCTCTCTCACTAAGGGCTGCCAGTGCCAGATGCTGATTTACCAGTCCTGGAAACAGGATAATTCATGTGTGTTTCCAGGATCAGATCCTGCTTACCATCTGAAGGACTTTCTAATGTCGCCAGGCAGGGAAGGCTCCGAATGTGGTGCTGTGGTGAGAGATGATTCTCACACGCAGAGCTCTTAAGAGAAACTCAAGGATAAAAACAAGCTGTGGTTGCAAAGTTTTAGTTGTGCTATGACGACAGATTTCCCCAAATTCACACTCATTCAGGACAGTCTTTCTTACACTACTTTCATACTGGTCCATTGGACTTGCCCTTCGACAGAGCTGGTCGTGACCTACACGGTCATGAAGTGAGTAGGGCTCGATTCAGGACTAGACAAAAAGACCCGACTGATGCTGTCAATAGAAAAAGGAAGATGACGTGTTTGCAATTGCTTTGTAATTAGTATTGATGGATATTGAGCACCTCTGAGTTAATGTGCTGCCCTTTGATGAAGTCTTCATAAAAGCTAGTTACAGATGAAAGCAGGAAATGTGCATCAGGACCCTGCAAACAGGGAAAAAGTGGGCCATTCCTAATGAGAATGAAGAACAACAAGTGTTTCAGGTTATCCATGTGGTTCCTGTAACTAACTTGGGCGAAGGCTTTCCCTGAGCTCTGTTCTATCAAGCACTGTCTGCAACCCTTGCTGTTCTCTGTCAAAACACTATCTAACCTCGCTCTCCCAGATAAAAGCTTTCCTTTTCCTGACAGATTTGGCCAGTCCCATGTGAAGACTCTCTATTCTCCTTATCTAGGAGGGAAGAGCCAGCAGATCTGTCTTGATCCTCGCAGATTATTGTGTTAGGCTCCTTCTGTCCATTTTAGTGGCCACCAGCCTCTTGTAATGATGCTAATCATGTATGGAGTACAGGGATTGAAGACAGAAAGCAGCACTGCCTAACAAACAGGCTGTTGGGGGATTCAAGAAACATCTGCCTTGAAAGACCAGATGAGAGAAGCAAGGATGAGTACCAAACAGTTTTATATGAAATTAGAAACAGGGCACCTAAATTAAGGCTCCTGGAACATTCTAGTACAACACAGAGGAAATGTTGTTTGGGTTTTCAAGCACTGTTATCCCTGTTGACCTTGTTCATCATCGCTGAGCTGCAGACACATCTATTTCTGAATGAAGGAGCAGATCTGCTTGGCATACCGGGTATGCATGCCACTAACACTGCTGGATTAGAAATACACACAGAGACACACACAGATCATTAGGGGTTGGAAGGGACCTCCAGAGGTCATCGAGTCCAACCCCTCTGCTCAAGCAGGACCATAGAACCTAGGGCAGGTTACACAGAAGCTTCCAGAGGGGTCCTGAAAGTCTCCAGAGAAGGAGACTCCATAACCACCCTGGGCAGCCTGTTCCAATGCTTTGTGACCCTTACAGTAAAGAAGTTCTGCCTCACGTTGAGGTGGAACCTACTGTGCTCCAACTTACAGCCATTGCCCCTTGTCCTATCATAGGGTGCAAGCGAAAAGAGACTGTCTCTCCTCATAAAGCAGGTGTTCCAGTCCCCTAGTGATCCTCGTGGCCCTCTGTCCAACTCCTTTGATCAGACGTCTGCCCCTCTTGAACTGAGAACCCCAGACCTGGGCACAATATTCCAGATGTGGCCTCATTGGAGAGGGAGGAAAGCACTCCTTGAACTGCTGGACACTTTCCTCATAATACATGCCAGAAAATATTCCAGAGCTCTGGTGGGCTTACTAATTACTGTGAATGAGATACTGCACTCCGGGTGGTACAGCACAACAATGGAAATTCCTGTTCTTTGACTTTGTTCCCCGTACTGTGGGCCCTGCATGTGGAATTAAAGCAACGCCCCACCAACACGGCTGTAACACGGAAACACTACCTGGAAAATGTCACTGCAAGCCAAGGGGGTGCTTTCACCATGGCGGGCCTTTTGGTGTCAGTGAAAGTAGAGGACTTGCACAGCGAAGTTTACAAAGTATAAGGCAACAACTTTCTAGAAATAACACGAGACCTTCCATTCCTCCGCAGTGAAAAGAGGTGAAAACCTGCTCCTACATGATGTATTGGCAGATCAAGAGCCTGAGCTAGGCACAGCAAAGCAAAAATTAAAGGAAAGGACTTGAAACTTGGGAATTGCTTGAAAATACCGCTCGGCTTTCACATCCGAGTGATCTGCAGCCAGAAATTTGATCAAATTTGTCTTCCACTTGGAATCTCTTCACCTGTGTCTGTTTCCAGGAACTTCTGGGTATTTTCCTAGCACAGATGCCAAGTGGAAGACAAACCTACCCTGTCAGGAGTAGGTAGGGTCCTACCTGAGCCCATCTAGTTCATGCCAGTGCCACAATGGAGACACAGCATTAGGGACTTCAGCATAGGCTGTGGAAGTGTGTTTTGATCCTGTGTGTTTGTCTAGGTGGGTTTTTTGTATTTAATAACCTGTGACAGAGCCTCCATCCTTCCTGGCATTGAATCTTGCTTCGTGTGAACCCTTCCTTGGTTATGTTGGCACCTCTGCATTGTTATTTCTGCATTTGCAAGGCTGACCTAGCCTGGACCACTGAGTATTGCTTAGAAGCTTCATATTCCACAGGGAGAGAGGTTTATTCTGAAACACCTGCAGAGGACAGGGAAACAACAGAGTTTTGCCAGTTATGCACAGTTAAAGGCCCTTTGGTTGCAGAAAATATTGGTTTGGCACGAAAATGCAGGATTTTGTTATCCTGTTCCCAAGAGAGCATCAGCACCGTAGTCCTGTTAGCACCAGCCTCACAAGGAACACGCTCTGCAGACGCATCTCCATCCTGAGGCTCTGTCTGGCCTGTAATGCATCTCAAATTTTCTCAAAATCATTGCTCATCACTTCACCACTTGAGCGGTGAAGGAAAATAGCCACCCCATGACAAAAAAAATAAATCACTTAATTGCTGAAACAAAAAGGTCATCACTGCCACGATAACGAAAGGTTTAACGTGCATTACTTGTGCTCCTCTGTACACTTGAGGGCTGGCTACTGGGCCAGATGGTGCAACAGTCCATGTAATCTCTTGAATGGAAAAAAATTAGACTCAAAGTGACAAATAGACGCCCACACCATAATATCAGGTAAAACAAACACATTCCTCCTATCCCCCCTTCCCAAATGTTAGAGAAATAGAGAGAAATTCCAGTCATTTCTCATTACTGTGAAGGTCAGCCTAGCTGGGAAAATTGTTTCTGCTTTACAATTCCCCAAACTGTAGAAAGCAGTTAGAGTTCTGGACAAAAACTAATGTTGCATTCAAAGGGAAAAGAGGCTGATATGGCATTGCTGCAGTAATAAGAGAATTTTTTACTCTTTCCACTTCCCCGTGAACCTAATCAACTGTGACATGAGAAAATATACTGGGCTCACCCAGTCAGAATCTGACTGCCACCTGAAAATGTCCTCAATATTCCACTGTTTGGGACTTTGCAATGATCCTTCCGACATCAATTTTGTACATGTACATCAAAATGCCATTAGAAATGCTTACAAACACCTCCCACTCGCAGGCCTGCACTCAGGCTCCAATCGAAGCCAGGCTGTAAAGACTCCCCAGTGGCTGACTAAAGGCTTCTTTTGATTACTCATATGAAAGCATTTGGTTATGGAAAGGCATCTTGGGGGAGCCTGGGGGATCCAAAGATCTCCCCTGTGACCTTCCTTGTAAGCTCACGTGAATGTCATTAGGAGCAATATATACGGGAGGTACTTCAGAACGTGCCTTTAACATTTCATTAATTGACTTCTTAAGGTTCCTGGAGCTCCTCGAGATTCACCGGACAGGGCTGCAGGTACATGGCAGGGAGTGGGAAGGTGTACTGGGAGGAGAAAATGAGAACACCTGTTGCGTGCACATATCCCGTCACAGACGGGTGCGTGGTCCTGCCTCAATATGCATCAGCTAACACACACAGACAGAGCCTACCCGTGCCAGTAAATTAGTGTAGGCTGGAGAAATGCTGGGCAGATCTGCTGCATTTCTTAGTTAAACTTCCAGCATTTCTCCTCGATGAAAAGCTGAGTAACTCCGATGCAACTGAATGCAATGATCTTATCGCTCTCTTCTCTTGTTCTAATATTTACAGGAAATATTACAAGTGCTTGACATATAAATTGAGCATTTGACTGACTTTAATAACCATGTGATCAATAAGAAGTGATATTTTTATAGTCTAAGTTCAATATTTAAAGGGCCAGGGGTCGTGTATCTTCATCAGAGTGCTAAGGCTAACACTTTATTTTCAGAACCTGCACTATCTTTTATTTTTTTTAAAGCCTATATTGAACTAATATTAAAAGTCAAATTTTGCTCCAAAGCCTCAATCGTATTTGCACTAGCATTTAGATATTTAAAGATTTATATTAACTGGACTTTCTAAACGCATTTCAACACTTCCTGATATTAAAATTAGTGTTGAGTGACAGGAAGTCACTCAATACCTACATTCCAGATTATTATTTATTCCTGAGAAATTATTGTTTTAAAAAAAATCCAATCAACCTTCATCGGACGAGCCCTCCCCATGCATCTCACCCTTGTCTTTCTGCATCAATCGTCTTCTAAAAATTGCTCCCTTGATGCAGCTTAGGAAATATCCGTTCACGACTGAACAATTAAAACCAGCCAAACACGATCCAAACACTAGGCAGCTCTCTCAGGAAAAGAAGTGCTCAGGCTGTCACTATCAGAAGGACATTGAGGTGATGCAGCAGGGGCAGAGAAGGGCAACGAGGCTGGGGAGAGGTCTGGAAAACAGGCCCTGTGAAGAGCAGCTGAGGCAATTGGGGTTGTTTAGCCTAGATAAGAGGAGGTTGAGAGGAGACCTAACTGCACTCTACAACTTCCTAGTGATAGGATGAGACAAAATGGCCTCAGGTTTTACCAGGGGAGGTTTAGATTGGACATTAGGAAGAAGTTCTTTCCTGAGAGAGTGGTTGGGCACTGGAACAGGCTGCCCGGGGGGCGGTGGAGCCACCATCCCTGGAGGTGTGTAAAAGGAAAGTAGCTAAAGCACTTGAGGCCATGGTCTGGGGGTTGGGGAGATGTTAGGATGAAGGTTGGACTCGATGACCCTGGAGGTCCTTTCCAGCCATGATAATTCTATGAAGATTTTTCTAACCGCACACTGGAGGTGAGGCTTGCATGTCCTCACAGACTCCGGGAGGTGAATGAAGATGATGTATACAAATGCTGAGCATTTTATGGCTCTGTTTAGGTTGAAGCTTGTCAAAGAGTATGAAGGCAGAGAGCTGGGAGACACTTCTACATTTCACTAGGTGCTTTGAGGTGTCTTTGTAGGTTTTCTATATAAATAAGCTCTAGGCAAGTCGTGGTTACCATGAAATAGGTCCACAATACCTAGTGCAAAAGGGCAGTAATGACTTTCTTATAAGTAATGGCCCCACCGAAGGCATCTCAGATGTATATGCTGACAGTTCTAACCACTATCCTCGTCTTTATTTTGTGAATAATTGCTTTTTCTGTATGTGGTTGCTTCTTTTCTGCTGACTCCATTCCCCTTTTGACCTGCAGACCCCTCAGATAAATATCCCAGGGACATCCTCTTTGTATTCCAAGACACAGGATAGTTTAATGACTTGTGAAAAAGTCTGTTTCAGCCTTTAAATAATTTACATGTTACCACGTTTTCCTCAGTAAACTGTGGTAATCTCCCTTCTAGAAAGAACAGGCAAACCCTTATCGTACCTTATAATTTATACAACTCTACACTTAGAAAACAACAAAAAGAAAGGAACGATTACCTGCCTCGCAGGATCAATACTCTTTGGGAGGCACAGCCATCTCTGTAGAATAAAAGAATTAGGGTCTTTTGCTAACAGACAACCTAAAAGTTCTTGCTGTGCTTCACGCAGATGAAGAACTACCACACAATCACGAAAGGCAAACTTCTCACCTGCCTACTTCTCTCAGGAAATTGGTCAGTAACCGGGCTGCTGGCAGACTGATGGGAACGGTACATGCCAGGGCAAAATACACAGAGGTGCCTTCAAAAGTCTTTTGTTTTTCAAGAATTTTCTGATAGAAGCTTCCTACCGGGCAGACCTGACTCACAGACCATGAGTTGCATAGCTTTGATCCACATGAGCACCACTGCCTCTCCTCTTCCACTTTCTCTCTTGTTCTACCACTGACAGACAGTCCACACAACTGGTTTTGTATTTCCTATCAGCCTTAGTGTGGTTTTCATAGAATCACAGAATCACAGGGATTGGACCTTAAAGACGATCCAGTTCCCACCCCCCTGCACAGGCAGAGACACCTTCACAAGATCAAGTTACTCAGGGTCCCATCCAACCTGGCCTTCAACACTTCCAAGGATGGGGAAGACACCACTTCCTTGGGCAACCTGTCCCAGCATCTCAGCACCCTCACAGCAAACAATTAATTCCTCATGTTGAACCTCAATCTCCCTTTGCCTGATCTTTCCCACACAGAGGTGGGTGATCAGACCCTGGAATGGCCTGCCCAGGGCAGTGGTGGAGACCCCATGCCTGGACGTGTTGAAGGACAGCCTGGCTGTGGCCCCACAGGGTGTGGACTACAGCAAATGCCTTCTTTGCCTTACTACCACAACCACTGGGGTTCAGCCTCTTTGTAGAGGTGTCAAAGGACATTTTACATGAACTCCATGTCCTGAGTGACCAACCAAGGAAAAAGCAAAAAGAAAAGAAAATGGATGGGACCGGGACCGTGCTTCATACCTAATTGCTAGCATTTTCTCATTCCCCTCAACTCACGATAGAGCAAAGGATCTTCACATCCACTTCTGCAAGAGATTACCATCCCGTAACGCAAAGGTGCACGGTGAGCACGCTTCACCACCACCACACTTGCACACAAATCCAGAAGCACTGCCTCAGGAAGACACCAACCTTCAACTAAGTCACTCCACCCCAACAAACCATTGGTTGCATCGGGATAATTTCTGCTGGTGCGTGAGCCCTCCATCAATACTTCACTAAGTACGGATTTAAGTTTGAGGAGCTTCCCTCTCTTACTGAAAAATTAATGTGAAAATTTCGGCAGTAAAAGCAAAACACACACAAACATCATTCCAATTCCGACCCTGAAGCCTCGGGATCTGATCTTACACATCTGTAGTTAAGTACGTGAGAGTCTCGGTTGCTTTCTACTGCCTGCAGATTACTGACATTACTACGGGTTAAGACTGAGTTCTGAAGCTGTTTCTCCTACTAGTGAGTTTGCTTTTCGACATTTTAAAGTGAAGATGCGAACAAACCTTTGAAAAGTGGCTGAATATCGCGTTGCCGAGATATTTTGCATGTAAAATATAAAATTCTCTGTGTGTTGAATTTGAAATCTGATAAATATTTATTATCGATGCTGTTTGCTTTTAATCTGTTCAGGATATCGGTCCTGCAGCTCCTTAGTACTTAAACAAAAATGGCATTTACATTACAATATTGCTTGCCAACAATCTCATTTTCTGGTTTAGTCAGCAGCCTTCATGCTTGATTAGTCTTTAATTATACAAATACCTACATATTAAAAAAGTTTTATTTTTTCCATACTTTGAGCATGTAATTATTTTCTCTTGCATGCAATAACCTTTAATTTTAGGATTAAGCAACTGATTCTCTTTACTATGGATGGGTTTTTTCAAGTGTTAAAGCAAATTTGGTTATTGTGCGATGCGTAGGAAAATGAACTTCAGGAAAACCTTTCATTAGTGCATTTGACAGCACACTGAGCAGCTGACAGAAACCTCACAACACTCAATATTCTTCAAAATAAAGTGGCTACCAATCTCATGTCCTCTGAAGTTAACAGTATCAGCGCTCCGGATTCATCAAGAGACTGACTGGGGCTACGAGACTCCTGGATTTGGAATATTCCTTTCTTCTGTAGCAGTAGTTTCACAGCAGTGCCTAGGAGCCCAACGCAAGATCAAGGCTTTATTGTATTGTGCCAAAAAAAGTTTGCTGTCTACAGAGATCAAACGACGGCGGGAGAATCGACAAAACACCGGCACGATGGAGTGATCCTCTAGACGGTGCCAGCTGGGGCTGCCGGCCTCCTGACCTCCGCAATGGATTTACTGGAGCCTTCCGCTTCCTCATGCAAATAATGTGCAGAAGTGACTTCAGTCAGAAAAAGCAGAATTTGATAATGGGATTAGGGCTAAACATGCAGATTCTTTGTGATGGTAGAAGCTCCCTCCCCTTCTTTCCTTGCAGGTTCACTCAGGAGAACACGGACTGCCAAGTTTGGGGCTGCAGGACTGACACGTGTTATCTCTACACCTGCTTGTACATTTGAAGTTCCGGTGACGTCCCCCCAGACATATTCTTTGAATGTCTGTGGGGAAAACATCAAGGATTTTTAGAATGGCTTGGTTCTCTCAAGCTTTGTTTATTTTTGTATTTGTTTTACATGAAACTGAAAATTCTGTCAGACAGAGTTTGATTGCCTGGAGAACATGTTTCATAGTCAGAAGACAGTGACAGAAAAAAAAACCCAGGAGAAGTGTTATTCTATAAAGCTGGGAAGGGAGAAGAGGGGAAACCTTCCTAATAGCATATTGAGCTTGCTCCTATGTCATTCAGAGCTATGAGAAGCCTCCTGCCAACTTCCTGAGTAGTAGAGTGAGGTCTCAGTATAATGGGGGAAGCTGAAGCCAGAGGTAGGAAGGAAATGCACACAGCGTCGGAGTGGTGAAGTGGTGATCAGTGACACAAGCTCAGCTTTTCACAATGCCAGGCCTGGTACTTCTAATGCCTCTCTCCCAGTGGAAAAGGTCACTAGGAATAAAGGCACTGTGAATAACAAAGACTGTTTTTCTTGCCTCTCCTCCTCCTCAGCATTTTCCTTTTCCTTCCTGAAATCACTCCCTGTCCCTGAAGAACTCTGTACTCATGGAAGCTGTACCCTCAGATGAATCCAGAGAATGAAATTGACTTCTCCTTACCGGCCCCTTCCTAGAGTGTGATCCTAGTACATCACCACTTCTTATCTGCCGCCACCCCACAGTCCATGGTGCACTCAAGTCAGCAGCTCTGCAATGTGTCCCCCACCAGATGGGAAAAGGTCGAGAGGAGGTCAGCCCTCTACCATCTCCTGTCCTGTTCTGGCTTGAGACACGAGTCCACAAGGACAGCACTGGACAAACTGGGAGAAGAGCCACATGAGAGAGCACTCCAGCTACTCAGCAGCTTGAAAATTATTTAGGAAGTTGACACAGTGAAAATCTTCAGAGCATTAACAACTAAGAATTCTTGCATATCACTTGCTATCACAGTCATTCAGAACCTTCCAATACCAACAGATCAGCCATCCCTACTGCAGAGTACTGCTCTGTGCCCTGACTGGGTCCACATTTTAGGGTTTTCCTCATCACTATTTTCACTAAGTTCCTGGAATCCTCGCAGCTCCAACTCCTTCCCTGATGCTTTTTACGAGCATGCAGGTATTTCTTAACAGGTATACGAAGATACTGCAGCTGCTTCAAGAATCTCACCTCCTTTGGAGAAAGGATAATCCTCGCAATGTACGAGGTGCTATTTTCATACATCAGCTCTTCGATTCAGGAAACTCAGCTCTGCTTTCCGATCTCCTTCACAAATGTAATGTAGCTGGGTTCTCAAAGCGGAATCCTCACAGGGTATGTGGCCATGGCCATGCTACCAGAAAGAAGTCCAATTTCTGTCCTGCAGGAAAGTCTCCTAATGTAAGGTGTAATTGCAGATGGAAGATGGACTCTGGAAATGTTTCAGCAGACACAATCCTGCATTTGAAGATGATAGCTATTCCAGCAAATTTTAAATCACCGCGATGAATTACAACATTTTCACATTCTTGTGCTAAGTCATTGCATTTTTAAGCAATTCGGTGTAATAAATTGTTTGTACACAACTTCAGCTGCTTTTAAACAAAAGCTGAGGATGTGGTTCTTTCCACCACCCAGGGCTAAACCTGAAAATGTAAGTGAAATTTTGGCAGGGCAGAAGCCAGCTCTGCAGAATGACATTGCTGTTGGAAAGGAAAAAGTGTTTCTTTGAAAATTCTTGATCAGTTTATGGAACTACAATATCAAAATAAAAATGGTGTGTATTTCAAAGAGAAGGTGGGTTTTTTTATTATTTCCCTGAGACTCATGGAACTTGTCCTCTTTCTTGTTCTCCTTCCTTTATTTCATTTCCTTTCACAGCTGGTGGCAAATATTGTCATTTCTTGACTCTCTGTCCGGGATCAGCAGGAAAAAATACCGTGGTGCTGCAAGACGGGTTCTCCTAAAACTCTTTCAAACCCCCTTGCTGGTGGAACGAATGTTAGGAAACTTGCCAAAGGCTTCTCTTCCAGATGAATTTTATGGTGGGACCCCTTGTGCCCCACAGACCGTCTCCTTCTAGCATGGATTCAAACCATGGTTTTAAAGGTTACAGTAGTATGTAGGGTATTGCAAGTATATAATCTTAGAATGAGCCTTAGGATCATCATATCTATGAGGTATCAAACGTGGTTATTGATTTCCTAGCTGTTAGGGTTACGTGTTCTCATGTACTGCTACCCCTGTACCCATTTGCTTAAGCGATCCTAATTTGCTCGCATCCTGACTCGCCGCAAGCTCTCCGAAAGGCACGTTTTCTGAGCCATGCTTGAGATGGCAACCCCTGACCTTCCGTTTTTCAATTTCCACATAATTAATTGATGGTTGCTTCAAACCAAAGTAGAAGGTTGGTGGAGAAAAGGGGGGAAAAAGCCCCCAAGAAGGGTTTGGGAAGCTCACGTTTCCGGCACAACCCTCTTGGATAAAAGGAGCTTTATTTTTTTTCCTTTTGCTTAATTTGTTTCTAGTTGCAGCACTAAGGTCAGAATAAGCCAAGAGAATGAATGGAATAAACGTCCTGATGGGCTGCCCGAAGCTGCCTGGTGTTACGGATCAGCGTAAAACCAGCTCTCTTTCTTGTGCCTGGGCCGATGTAACTCACTGGAGTGGCAAATTACATCAGACCTACAGCTGTAACCCGACATTATGATTAATTTGATCAGTAATTTCTCCTGTTTTTCATTTTAATCGGTGTGACTATTCTGCTGTGGCAGGTCTTTCAGATCTAATTAAGATAAATTTCAGAGTAAAAGACTTGGCAGAATTTTCGAGTCAAATCCGAGCATCAAGTGTGAAGACCTGCAGCACCAGTCAATCAATTTCCAGTAAAGACGACAGGCTGTAACTCAGCAATCAACCCATTAACACTTAAGCAAATTTCATAATCTCCAGGCCTGTGCTTAGTCACTCTCTCAAAACACTCTGGCTACCAGTAAAAAAGAGAAAGTGTTCTTATTTTTAGTGTTTTTTTGAAACACCTGCCCTAAACTGCATCTGCTGAAGCCACCACCGGAGCCCACAAGTGGACACTCTGATAGGTCTCAGCTATATTGCTGAAAAAGGTTTAATTTTAAAAAGCCATGGAGTGGCTAGTAGCTGTTTTTGTCTGTTTTGAGGCAGTACCTAGGAGCTAAGCAACGTCTTATCGGTGATTATTTGTACAAGGAGCCTTGAGTGATATAGCATCAGAGCTATATCACTGCCAGAATATTGCTTCTCAATCATATTCAACAAGCCCACCAGGTTCTTCGTGCTCGCTCGGTCCGCTTGCTTCCCGTGAGAGGAATTCTTCTTTTTGTACAGCTAGGAACCCGTGATGACTTGCAATTCTTTGTTTTCTTTATTGCAAAGGGTGAGGGCCATGAAAAATAGGGGAAAATAAAGTAATGCTTTGGGATGTCCTCTGCTTCCCTGTCAATTTTTGGGAATACAGGTGAAAAGAGATGTTGAGATGAGCACTATGTCCGCTGTATTCAAAGTGTCTGATGGGCTGTGGCACTTTTTGCTCTCCCTAAGATCTCCACGGGACATGGCCATTCCCTATAGAGGCTTTGCAAAGAGACGGCGTTATGGGATATGGATCCTCTCCCAAATTCGGTCTGAGAGGGTTTTATTTAATTATTTCCCCTTTTATGAAATACTTCATTTGCTTTAGGGAATTTATTAAAAGCTCCCATTTCAGAAACCAGAGCTTGCTGCACAAACAGCTTCACTTTCCTCTCCTTCAGAGAATTCTCCAGCAAATGGTTTCCTATATTAGCCTCAGCTTCTGCCCCTTGGGTGCTAATAATGCCAGTTGTTTTGCTCGAAGATTAATTTCCTTTGCTTTAAATGTGAGTCAGACTGCAGTACTCCTTGTGCTTCTGAAAATAGCAACACCTGCAGAGTATATTTGGATGGACCAGGCAGCTGGTGTTCCAACTGAGAGAAGGTTTCCTCGGGGAATGAAGAGACTTGCTTATAAAGTCTCTTTGAGAACCCTTAAACATCTCTATGCTCTGTTTAAATGCAGTATTCAGCAGCTTTACAGTGTGAAGTTCTGATGCCTCAAAGACCTAGAAAAGCAGCAAGTTTCTGGGAGAAGGAAGACAGCTGAAGAGAAATTCTAAAATCCTACTCAGTCCTGGGTTTGGCTTCAATCATACACAGGGCTGACACCGGCCTTTCAGGGAGAACAATGCCCCTTGTTATCTCCAGGTAGACACAAACAGCTCTCAGACAAGCTGTGCATAATGGGAGGACAGCTTGTGCCTTGAGCATTGAGGCACAGTGGAATGCAGGGACCAGTAGCAGACCCAGAGTGGATGAAGAGTACTGTGTCCAGTTCTGGAGTCACCAACATAAGGACAGAGAGCTTCTGGAACAGGTCCATCTGAACTCAAATGCTCAGAGGGCTGGAGCACCTCCCCTATGAGCACAGGCTGAGCAAGTTGGGGTTGTTCAGCCGGGAGAAGAGGAGGCTCCCAGGTGACCTTCTAGCAGCTTTCCAATAGCTGAAGGGGGCTACAAGAAAGCTGGGGAGGCTTTTGACATGGGTTGTAGTGAGAGGACAAGGGGAAAGGGTTACAGACGTGAAAAGGGGAGACTGAGGTTGGACATGAGGAAACAATTCTTTGCTATGAGGGTGCTGAGATGCTGGGACAGGTTGTCCAAGGAAGTGGTGGCTGCCACTCTGGAGGTATTCCAGAAACGTGTGTGTGTGGCACTTGGAAAGAGGTTTTAGTGAGCAGCTGGGTTGGTTTCACAGTCAGGCCTGCTGATCTTGAGGGTCTCTTCAAGCTTTGCTGATTCTATGATTCTGTATTCTCAAGAGTTCACCAAGCTCTCCTCTATTTGACTGCAGGGGAGTTTCCATGCTGTTGGGTTTCAGCTGAGACCTGGGTCTTGCCAGTATCTCCTGGAAATCCACTGAAGATCAGCACGTCAACAGGTTCACTCCAAGCAGGTGACGGGCACAAACCTTTCTGAATAAATGGCCACTGTGCATGTCTGCAGCACTTGTTTCCTGGTGATGTGCAACACTCTCACTCCCTGTTGATGCCAGAAGTTACGAACTGTTGGAACACGGCACTGCAGGTCTTTATCAGATGGACACCCGTGCAACTGTGGAACTCATCCAGACAGTCCTACACTGCACACTATCATGTGCAGGGTGAAGACCAGATAATTTTAGCAAAACAAAGGAAAACCCCTTAGTAGAATTAGTGGCATCATAATTGTGAACAAGTTGTCTTGAGCTCAGGATTCAAGCAGCATGAGAAAAATACAGCAGGTCCTGGGTGTGAACACTGACATAAAGACACAGCTAGAGTCCACACGAATTATCCCAGCAGCCCTCCTCAAACCAACAGTTTCGGTTGTTATTTCTGCATCTCAAATACAAGTGAATTTATCAAAGTGTCAGTAGACACCAGGATTTCTTGAAATTAGAATTTTTTCTGTAAAGAGAAGCTAAGCAGTGAATGAGGCTGGGAGGAAGGACAGGGGCAGTTTGGTTTTTGTGACTGCTGGAGCCTCAGGCATCTGTGTACACACTCTCCCTCATTTACAGCTGAGTGTTTCAGCCTTTCTGCTTTTCTCTTCTCCTTTGTTATAAAATTGTTGAGGTTCCAAATACATTATTTAAGATTAGTATGAAAATTTAATCTGAAGGAGGTTCTGGTTTTGCTATCCTAGAGTTTGCTACTGCTTGGAAGATATTTGTGCTCTTGTCATCTCCTCACTTCCCTTCTTCTCTCCTTTTATTACTGTTTTTTTCCTCACTCATCATCTTCCGTCAGCTGCAGTTATTGTAGGTAGGCTTCTGTGGCAAAAAGGTGCTTTAGGAAAGAGTTCTGAAAACGGTCAGAATAATTTTACAATGGGGCACTCCCTGGGGGATTTCCTGGTTGTCTGTTCCTATTTGCACACAAACAGAACACTCGCAATCATTGGGAATTTTTCTATTCCTATTCTCCCTGTGTAGATCTGGCTGCGTGGAGGTTCATCTTACCCACACTGCTAAACCAGGCAGTGAATGTTAGCACCAGAATCTAATCTCCATTTCCAGACAGTTAAATATGTGTTGCTGATACAAAGCACCTGATTCTCTTAGCCAGGGAGAGCAATTGGCTACTTAGTCCTTGGCTCTTCTGACTGTATACAGCATATAATAAAGGGGCTGGAAGGTCAGCCCTACGAGGAGAGGCTGATGGAGCTGGGGCTGTTCAGCCTGGAGAAGAGGAGGCTCAGGGGTGACCTTATCGCTGTCTATAACTACCTAAAAGGGGGTTGGAGTCAGGCGGGGGTCGGTCTCTTCTCCCTGGACACTGGAGACAGGACAAGGGGTCACAGTCTTAAGCTCCATCGGAGGAGGTTTAGACTTGACATTAGGAAGAGGTTTCTCACTCACAGAGTGATCCGGGTTTGGAACGGGCTGCCCACGGAGGTGGTTGGGTCACCGTCTCTGGAGGTGTTCAAGGTTAGGCTGGATGCAGTGCTGAGTGGCATGAGCTAGATGTCAGATGTTTAGGTTGACTTGGTTGGTTTTAGGTTGGACTGGATGCTCTTTAAGGTCTTTTCCAGCCTCATCAGTACTGTGAGACTGTGATAATCAAGATCTCATGGCTCCAGAAATTTAGCCGAATGGAAATGCGGTAAGAGGTGCTAACTCTGCTTTGAAGTTGCAAACTGCTGGCCATGCAAGCACCTGCACAGTTTGCATAAATAATGACATTGCAGATTCACAGGAGAAGCATGTTCAGAGGAGTGTGTTCTCCCAGAAGCAAAGGATTCCAAGCTTACAGCATGAGGCAGATTGGTTTTCACCTCTGTATTCCTCTGTCTCAATCCATTGGCACAATGATAGTACAAATGAGACTATGATAGCAGCTTTCTAATATCTAAAGGAGGCTACAAGAAAGCCAGAGGAGGGCTTTTGATACAGGGCTTTCCTGTGAGGATGGTGAGAACTGGAACAGGTTGCCCAAGGAAATGGTGGCTGCCCCATCCCTGGAAGTGTTGAAGGCCAGATTTTATGGGACCCTGAGTAACCTGATCTAGGGAAGATGTCCCTGCCTATCCAGGGGGGTTGGAACTGGATGATTCTGCTGTGGCAGGGGGATTGGACTAGATGATCTTTCGAGGTCCCTTCTGTTCCCTAATGATTTTATGATCTTTAAGGTCTCTTCCAACCCCAGCAAGTCTATGATTCTGTATGAGATATGTCACCATTTAAAAAGTCTTTCATCACCTACCTGATCTCCCAGCTCCTGAAATAAAGCTCTGCTTTGGAAAACTCTGTTCTACTTCTTTATCTTTTGCAATTCAGTGATGACCTTGCCTCTGCAGGGTTTTGCTACGTAACACTGTAAATCTAGAGTATTTTCCCTAATGTCAGCACAGAATTCAAGCTCTGGAACCTAAAGTAAAGGTTTTCATGTTTCTACATGATGCCTAAAACACTGCCTAAAAATAACAGCATTGTAACTCCACCACAGCCCAGCGAAGAGAGTCAAGAAAAGCGATAAATTAGAGCAGAGTATGCACAACAACCTCACAGAACCATCCTGAGACTTCTCCCTGGCACAGGCTGCCCCAGGATTATTAATTTCTGATCAGCTAGCAGAAGCACCTCACCCAGGTCTGCCTAAGCAAGTCACTTGCATTTAATTTACCTTCTGAAGGACATGACAGCATCTGTACGTTTTGAGATGTAATTGCTGTTATCCTTCAGAGTTTTTCGAAACAAACACAATCATCGCACTGAATTACTGACTTTCTGTGACAATTTTTTGAGGCTGCATTGTTCTAAACTAATATCATTCCGACAGATCCTGAATAATGTAAGAGGATAAAGCCCACATGAAAAACTCAAGAATTCAGCAATGAAATTTAAGCTGTCAAACTTTAACTTAGTTGATCTTCATTCCCTTAATGTTCTTCCAAAGAGCATTACCTTAGAGGCCAGGATATCTCGAAATTGCTTTCTAGGGTGAGTTTTAAGAAGCATTTGACATTAAAACTATCCACATTCTAAGCAGCTGTTATGAAGTGGATAGAGGAACTGGTGCCAAGTGCCTGTTCCCTCCCTCCCTCCTTTATTTTATAGATGTTTGTGTAGAGGTCCAGTCCTCAAGCTAGATGTACGAGGTAAAACACTTTTCCTTTGTAGGATTTGGAATGCAAAGACAGGTTTAGAGAAGAATCCAAACACACCCTTCAACCACGAAGTTCCACAGCAGCATTTCTGTCGCCTGTTTATGTATTAAAGAGTCTCACCATTCTCAGCAATATGACAGAGCATGTTTTGAGTGCTTAGGGATTTCTTAGGAAAGCTTGAGAAGGTTTACCCTCACTGCAGAGGTGGCTGGAAGGCCAAATTAATGACCCTACACACTGCTAAGGTGAGGCCTGAAGTACCATCCTGAACGAAGCCTTCTCTCCAGGACGTCAGCACATGGGGTATTTTTATCTGTACTCACCCTGACTATTTAAATGGTGAAGATCAGAAAGGAAAGAGCATTACAAACACTTATCCTCCAATTTTTTAGTAACTGCTTAATGCTCAGCCAGAGCTGACAGCTAATGACTTCTAATTCCTTGCCCGTTGGTGTGAAAGTGTCCCAGTAACACAGCTGACTTAGCAGCACTGAGCTCAGCCCAGTTGGAACACCACAACTCTCAAGCGGGTGTCTTTCACTAACTCTGTGTTCTTAAAACCTTTACAGGATAGGGTTTGTACCAAACACTCGTCAGAGAACTTGGTTCTCGTTCCAATTCTGTTGAAGCTGCAGTTTCCAGACTGAGCTTGAAAGAGCAGTTGTGAGATTGACCCCCCATTTCAAGAGAGAGATTGAAGGGCTGGAGTGGGTCCAGAGAAGCAATGAGGCTGGAGGGAAAGCCTGATGAGTAGAGACTGAGAGAGCTGGGGGTGTTCAGCCTAGAGAAGAGAGACTCAGGGGGGACCTTCTGCCTCTCCACAACCACCTGAAGGGAGGTTGTAGTCAGGTGGGGGTCAGTTTCTTCACCCAGGCAACTAGCAGCAGCCTGAAGCTGCCCCAGGGGAGGGTTAGGTTGGATGTTAGGAAACCCTTCCTCATGGAAAGGGTGATCAGACACTGGAATGGGCTGCCCAGGGCAGTAGCGGAGTCCCCATCCTTGGACGTGTTGAAGGACAGAGTGGCTGTGGCCCTTGGTGCCCTGGTCTGTCCCTTCTAACCCTGGCTTTCATTTACTGTGCATCTGCTTTGTTTGGAAAATGGAATGTCTTTTGAAGCACATGCCAGCTGCACCAAGGAGCCCCTCTGGAAATATTTCTGTATGTAAACAACTTGCATACTGAAGAGTCCCAAAGCCCTCACTAGCATGATAGACCACTAGCCCTTAAGACCATACACAGAAGAATCTAGAAACACTATGCTCTACTCAAAGAAAAGGCTCAGGAAGCAAGGAGACATCTCTGGTGGACTTTTAAGTCTATTATCTAAACCATTTAAAATCAGATTTGATGCAATTTAGTTCAAGCTTTGATTAATGTTGGCTTAACTGGTCACATGGCAAACACAGTCTCTTGTAAACCAATTCCCTTAATTGTTTGAGAAATGATTTTTAAATTATTAAGCTAATGCGGTTTAATTTGTACAGGAAATGCATTGAATACATCAGTGTGGCTAAAGCCTCTAGAGTGGGGTCACCAAATTCAAAGAGTAAACTGAATAGAGGATTTGCTGGTTTCTAAGTGCAGTTTCACTGCCTACACTATGAGATTCTGCTCACTTCATACACTACCCTGGTGTCTACCCAGAGTCATGCTGGTGGGTACAGTCACTGCTGCTCTAGCAGGACACTGATGTGGCATGGCACATATGTAGCGTGAGAATACTCAAGGATAAGGAATTAGAGTCACCAGAACAGAGCTATCCTGTCTCTGAATGGAAACTACAAGACAGGCAGAGCCCAGCATCAGTGTGGGTTCCAGAGCTGCTTGTCTGTAGTAAACCAGAGTGAGCATCTAGTAAGGGCATTAGCTGGCATTCTTAGCTGTGGAGTCTGTACTGATGCTCTTAGCAAGAAGAATTTGGTTTGTAGCAGATAAGCATTAGAATTGTGATCTCAATAGGAAGGATGACCCATCCATCCTTTGCACACATGCACCAGCAGCCTAATTGTTTTAGTTAGAGTCAAAATTGGGTGCTAACAAACAGTTAACTGCTGTCCTCATGAGTTATGGTGACTGTTGGGCAAATGCCATGGACAAAGGTCGGATGCTGCATCTGTGACAAATACCAAGTGCTCTGCTATTGGTTTTCTATGGACTTTAAGAGCAAAAGATGTTTACTCTTCAGAAGGGTGTAGACTAGGAGTATCATCTACTATGCTTTTCTGGCTTATCAGGCCGTTAGGCTTAACTATTTTTTAGATGAATTAACCAAGATGGAATTTCTCAGCCCATGTGGTCAGCAGTTGTAACCTTCACTTGATGTCCCTCTGCACTGGCAGAGTAAGCACTTGGCTTAGAATGTTAAGAGGTTTATATGTAGCATCCTACCTGCAATGGATTTGGTGAAGTAAGAGGAGATGGAAGGCCATGCCCTGGTGACTGGCTGGGTTTCTGAGGTGAGCTAGCGGTCTGTGGGGCTGGAGGCAGTTGGCTCTGGCTCTGTGACTGTGTTTGGTTCTGCTGTGGTGGCGCTGACGTCTGTGGCTGTGGCTGCTGATTTGGCTGTGGAGTCTGTGCCTGCTGACCTTGCTGCTGCTGCTGGCTTTGCTGCTGCTGCTGTGGCTGCTGCTGGCCTTGCTGCTGTTGCTGTTGTTGGTGCTGGAGCTGCTGAAGATGCTGGAGCTGTTGAAGCTGGTTGTTGAGGGATGAGGTAGCTGTGAATTGAAGAGAGGGAAAGGAGTTACACAGGTTTCAGTAATACCTACTGTGTTAAAGTTGTTCTAGACTGAAGACTGCTTCTGTCTCCTAGAGGCTTTCAAAATTACTAGGGCCTTCATTAAATTCAGGGAGGCAAGTGTGTGTCACTAAGGCAGAACAGCTTTAAGCAACTGCCAGAATATCACAGGAGCCTGATGTTTTCTGGGTTATGCCCTGAATAAGTCATCTGGATCTCCAGCCTCACCCACCTTAATCAACATCTTGGGGATTGTGTAAGATGGCTATAAGATCCCAAGAGGAACAGTTTACAAGGTCACAGTACTATTTTGAACTCTGCCTACTGCTTTGACCACATAATTCTGTACTGTAAGCCATAATCATCAGAAGCCGAAGTAAACTGTGAATTAATCGAAGTTGTTATTTCTAGAACGACATTCAGAATTCATGACCAGAAAACATTCACCAAGTTATTAGTGGATTGGCACATAAAGCCAAGTCATATCCACTTTCTCTTCAGGGTAACATCCCGCTTGCAGCTTTCTAGATGTCTACACCCTGGGGATGAACTGGGGGACTTGGAATGACTTCAGGAATCAATGAGCTGTAAACTGCAATAGGCAAGAGAAAAAAGAACTGAAAACAGAAAGATGGGGCAGAACGGGTAGGGCAGAAAATGCTGTAAGAAGGAAAAGTAGAAGGCTCGGTAGGAAAAGCTGTTGGACCTCCATGCCTGTGCTCATTGATGCTCTCCATTTTCTTTCACCAGAGGCAGGAATCAGACTACAAATATGCCTTCACAAGAATGATAATAGTGTGTATGTGACTCCAACAAAGAACCTGAATAATGCAGCGAGAAGGACTAGTACTGCCTGTATTTCTCCATTAGGAAAGTTGCTGATGGAATTTTTGTGTGTGGACATAGAGTGCCCACTGGATTAAAACCACCCATGGTATCTCATGCAAAAGAAATCAGCCTGGAGAAGTAGAGGTGTACTTCCATCAGTTTCATGATCAAAACTTGTGCCTAAATGCTACCAAACGGAGAGGGTTGGAAGTGGAAATATAATCCAAGGCATATAAGAAGAAGATGGAAAAGGTGTCTATACAGGAGAGCAACTTCACAGACAAATACTAGCCATGCCGCCTCACGTGGTAAGGAATACAGCTCAGCACTTCTTCTATTTCCCATGAGGAAAAAACTCACCTAGACCAGATCTTTGGGCATAGGTTAGCTTTCTGGACAAAGCGTTGCTAGTTAGAACCAAGACCAAAACAAAACAGGCCCTTACTGCTGCCACACACACCAACACAGATGTGAATGCAGTGACACCGCGTAGAACTTGTGGTTCACATGGCTCACACAGGGGTCATTTCACACCTTCTGTGCACAACTGGACAGGCTGAGACAAAGTGTGTCGACCAGCCCACACAGCTTGGTGATGTCTTGCTGGGATGGCACACAATGCCAGCAGAGCACCACTCACCACTGGCCAAGGCAAGGCCTTCCTGAAGTCACATCCCAAAGTGTATTTCACGCTCTGGATGGTGGCTGCGGTCTGGCATTGGTGCTGCCGGTGGCACTGCCTCTCGCAATGTCTGCACTCTCCACAGCAGGGGTTGTGTCATATTGTTGTTTGTAATCAAATCCAATCCAGCTTGCAGAGCCTGCTTGCATAGCTCATCCATTATAAATCGTCTACCTGTCTAGCATTTGTCACTTTCTGCAGAGCTTGGAGCGTGATGGAATTTCAGGTGGTACAACAGTGCTGTGTCTGCATGTATAAAAGATAACATGCGCTGCCTACCTCACAGGAATCTTTTCATGGCTTACTGGCTAGCAGCTGGGGAAAACTTTGACGTACTGTAAGTGAGAAGTGCCAAGCAACTTTCAGAGCCGCACACACAAATTAAACAAGCTTGCCAAAACATGGCAAGAAGTTCTATCTGTGGGTTAAAAAAGTAAAGCAAGTCCCTTGACAAGAGACATGAGAGACAAAAAAAGCATGAAAGTGAAGAAGACCTGTGAGGAAAATCTGTAAAACCTGGGTGACATTCCGACTTTCTGACAGAAAAATGCACGTTGGTATTTATCGTGTAACCAAGAAGACAGGAGTCACAGAGCCATAGAAACGCAGAATGGCCAGGGTTGGAAGGGATCTGCACAGGCAGGGGCACCTTCACCAGATCAGGGTACTCAGGGCCCCATCCAACCTGGCCTTGAACGCTGCCAGGGTTGGGGCAGCCACCACTTCCTTGGGCAACCTGTTTCAGCATCTCAGCACCCTCACGGCAAAGAATTGTTTCCTCATGTCCAACCTCAGTCTCCTCTTTTCAAGCCTGTAACCCTTTCCTCTCATCCTCTCGTTACTCACTTGTGTCAAAAGCCCTTCCCCAGCTTTCTTGTAGCCCCCTTCAGATATGGGAAAGCTGCTAGAAGGTCACCTGGGAGCCTCCTCTTCTCCAGGCTGAACAACCCCAACTTCCTCAGCCTGTGCTGATAGGGGAGGTGCTCCAGCTCTCTGAGCACTTGAGTTGCTCTCCTCAGGACACATTGCAGAAGCTCTATGCCCTTCTCTTGGGGACTCCAGAACTGGACACAGAACAAAGAACTAAGCATCTACAAAGAAACTGTGACTAGAGGGATTTTCAAACTTAAGTTTGCAATTAAGAACAACAAGTAGGTTTGACATTAAGAACTAGAATATAAAATATACAACGTGATATCTAAACCCCACACTGACAGTGCACAAACCTGCTGTAAATTGCAGGAAGTGCAGTTCGTTAGGANTCCTCTCTTCAAGCCTGTAACCCTCATCCTCTCGTTAACTGCAGGAAGTGCAGTTCATTAGGATAAGCCTGACCTGAATAGCATCAGTTCAGCTCTAACTCAGACTGGGACTTCCCAAGGGTCCACCGCGCATTCTCTGACTCTGCTTCAAGCAAATCATGCTCAAAGCATTTACGTTAGGGTAAGAGGTATGGAGTAAGTGGGTGGTCAAGAGCAGAACAGCAAATTTTGTGATTGCCCAGACCACCCACCTTCAGCACCTGTCGAGGAGCTCAGATTACTTCAAGGATTCTTCACGTTTCCCCTCTCCTTTCATTTCCTCTGATGGTTACCTACACAGGATACTGCAATGCTCCCATGTCAAGCACTGTTGTGCAATGGGGAGAAGCCACCTCTGATGCAACCGTGCCGAAAGAAATGGTCTGATCCAGGTTCGGGGGAACGACGGAACCTTCTCAGCGCGGAAACTGAAAAGGCTGTTCAAATCCTAGGCCTGACAGTATTCACTGAACTGCTATTAGCTGCCTGCTGCCTCTGGCTAACACATCACTGCGTAAGGAAGGGATGGCTCGGGTTATGTTTTAAACAGAGATTTCCATTTTAAAGTATAGTCACATCTCTCTAAAAAGCAAGGAACACGAAGCAAGTCCACAGATGTTTACAGAACAAAAGCAACGCAAGAATTAGGAGTCTCTTCTCACCTCTCATTCACAATACAAACTCAGATTCTTAAGACCTCTACAGCACTTGGCAGAAGATCAAATTAATGCTCAGGGATTGAATTTGTATCTAGAATCTGCTCTCACGGATAAGCCTCACATAATGTCTGATTTATTTTCTTAATGTGTGTGCGCGTGTTTGTTTCTGTGTAAAAAGGAAGGAAGGGATAGGAGGGATAGGAAACAATTTTAGCCTGCAAATGATGGTGCTACTCTATCTTCCCATTTACATAATTGCAGAGATGTTCTTCACTGCCTGGATGCAATGTACAATGGACTAGAAAGGAGAAAATCATACATTAAATCTTTTCCTGTTTGACTGAGCACAGAACTTGGCTCTTGCCATTTCAAGGGCCTAAAGTCTTTTTTTCCACTTCCCCAGTAACAGGGAATGGATTTGCATTGCCTTAAACTGAAAAGTGTAACTAACTGAAGCATCTGGGCTCGCGTCGGAACTGACACGGCCCGCTTTCTTTTCTTTCCACCCCGTTATTTCTCTTCTAATGAGGTGTATGCCTTCCTTTGCTTTGAAATTGATTTCTAAAGATGGAACACACACGCTGCCCGTGCCTCATGCAAGCCCATGTTTACACTTTCTCCCTCCCTTCTCTAACCTCTTCAGTTAGCCAAATACCCAACGTGCTTTTGCATATGCTCAGATTTTCTTCTCGAGACCAAGGCGTGAGGTGGTTTGAATTTGTTAACATCCTCTTTGTAGAAAAAAAATAAGAAAGAAGAGAAAAGGAAGGGCTGGACTTGTGGCTGAAGAGATTCATCATGAGACAACGCGTATTATTTCTAAATCACTGGTTCAAATCCAGGCTAAGTCAACATAGGGAACAATATCTTTGCACTGTAGTGGTGCTTTTGAGTGTTTTCTACCTTACAGAAGATGTATTAGATGATAGAAGACTGATTCACACACAGTTACCCACAGAGAGCCTGCACTGGAAACAGTCTGCCACACAGCCAAGGTAATAAATGGGTGGTCTCCCAGTACCTATTGGGAAGATCATGAAGACTACAGCATGGGATGGCATCAGTGACATCTTTATTTGCACTTTCATCAGAGGGGTAAGGATGGAAAGAATAAGGACACCAAGTTTCCTTCCTAAAGTACATCCCTCGAGGTTACAGCTTTAGAATGCAGATGGGGTTATGGGGAGAAACCTGCGTTGCCAACCCTCCTCTGCACCAATTCCGCAGATAAACAGAAGACTTCACTTTCTCCTGTCGTCATATCCAGCACTAAATCCACTTGAAAGAATACAGGCAATAAAAAGGAAGTATTAAGAAGAAAACCATTATAATTTATATGGTGCCTCTGGTGTCTCCACATTTTGATGAATACTGGAACTTCCCTGAAAAATGAGCCTCTGCATTAAATAAATCTGATCTTTTTATTCATTTTTTTTCTTAAGCATACAATAATCCACTAAAATATTAAAGAAAGGGAAAGAAAAAGAGAAAAAAGAGTTGTTGAAGGTAGAAAGTTTGATGACTAAGTATCAGGGAAAGTGTATTTGGAATAGTTCCCATTTTGAGATAATCTAGGCGTTATTTTCCTCTGCTTTATGACAACGCTCAGTGAGTAAAGTTCCCTGAGTGTATTGTAAAAATTGCATTAACCTATTTAAAATGCCCAAAGGCAAGAACAAGCTGGAGAAATTAGACTTTAATAAGCCATTTGCTTCCTCAGCTCAAATGGGACCTTAGGCCTCGTAGCGTACAGATGGCTGAAATATTAAGCGGAGTCAGTGTATCATCAAGACACGGGGGATCAATCGGGGGTTGTCTTGGGGCTCTCATGCAAAGACAGGCAATTAAAAACTCACCATAGCAGAGTCTGAGGGCAATGCAACTGTTCGAATGGCAAAGGCTGGGTGTGATGTGATGAACCCCCTCTAGAACCATCTAGATGTGATGAACCCCTGAATTCGCCAGGCTGAGTTCTATTTTGTTTTTTCTTTTGGTGAGAGCACGACCCTCAGAGAAATCGGGGGGCAGGAACACAGTACCAGGTCCCTTTGCAAGATACAGGCAGTTTTATAGTCACAAAGAGCAGGAGCAGTCCCAGATTGCTTAAGAACAGAATAGCACTGGAGTAGAAAATCAAATTGGCATGGTATTCCAGATTGGATTTCTACACGACATTGAGTCCGCATGAATCACAGAGTCACAGAATTATTCAGGCTGGAAAAGATCTCTGAGCTGATCCAGCCCAGCCTGTGATCTAGCATCACCACATCGGTGAGACCAGAGCACTAAGGGCCACAGCCAGGCTGTCCTCCAACACCTCCAGGGATGGGGACTCCACCACTGCCCTGGGCAGCAGTGTCTGATCACCCACCTCTGGTTCCTCTGGACCAGAATTTAAGACAACCTCCCATTTCTTGGGAAGAACCCTGCAGGACTCCTTGAAAAGAAACTAACTGTCAGAGAAAAAAATTATCATCTAAAGGCCAGCAGAGCCCAATATAAGATTCCAGAGCCAAAGGGATGTGACACGGAACAGATGAATGACATGAAGGAATTGAGTTTGAACCAACACTCTGCTGACTCAGAGAACAATGACCATGACTCATAATGGACACCAGACAAGGGCTGGGCACCCTCTGCACGCACAACCTTTAATAACAGGAACTGCAGCTTATTTTTTTCCCCCTTCTTGTCTCTTTCAAATGCTTTAATATTGATGGGAGCCATAATTTCATTGGCGTTTATGCAGACAGTTTGATGTGCCTTGAAGTGGAGGTACTTGTGGAAAAAGCAATGCAGCCCCAGGGGCTTTGGAAGAGGTTGTGCAGAATTTTGTCCTGCAATTCAGAGAGGAACGGGGCGCAGTCCATGAGGCACCCTGCCATTTCTGCTGGCAAACTGGCTATGGGAGGGTTTGGGGCACAGTCTTGGCAAGAGGAAAAGGTTGAACTCTGGTGGCTTTTCCAGCAAAGCCCCCTGCCTTCAGGAATGGTTCTTTGGAGATCAGGAATTATGGAATAGAATACTTCCAGAGAGGGATCATCCACAACCTCCCTGGGCAACCTGTTCCAGTGTCTCAGCACCTTTATAGGGAGAAATGTCTTTCTAAGACCCAATCAAAGTCTGCTCTCATTTGGCGTGAAATCACTCCCCCTTGTCCTATCACTAAATCCCTCATAACTAGTCCCTCTCCAGCCTTCCTGTAGGCCCCTTTCAGGTAGCAGTAAGTCTAGAAAGAGTCTCTGCAGCGAGTCATGCTCCTTAACTAAAAGTGAAGTCACTGTAAATGAAATATCCTGGGTGTTTCATGCAGACATGCTCTGGCGAGACCTCACCTGGAGTCCTGTGTCCAGCTCTGAAGCCCTCAGTACAGGAAAGGTATGGACCTGATGGAGCAGGTCCAGAGGAGGCCACAGAAATGATCAGGGGGCTGGAGCCCCTCTGCTACAGGGACAGGCTGAGAGAGCTGGGGTTGTTCAGCTTGGAGCTGATAGCGACCTTCCAGTCCCTGAAGGGGGCTGCAAGAAGGCTGCAGAGGGACTATTAACGAAGGCCTGGAGTGACAGGACAAATACCCCCATGCTGTTGGGTATTTCATACGGTTCTGTCTGTTGCAAAATAGTGACTAGCAGGCCTCTGAATGAAATACCTCTAGAGCTTGCTTTAGCTACAAAGTAGGGCACCAGTGAAAAGAGGTTGTCTCTGTCTTATTGACACCCAGCCCTCAAGTATCTATAGACGTTAATGAGATCCCCTCTCAGTCGTCTTCTCTCCAGACTAACAGCTCCCAGATCTTTCAGCCTTTCATCATAAGATAGGTGCTCCAAGTCCCATGGGCCTTCGTGAGACTGTTTCAAGCAGTTCTCTGTCCCTCTTGAACTGGTGAGCCCAGAACTGGATGCAGTGCTCCAGGCGTGGTCTCACTATGGCAGGATAGAGTGTGATGAGAACCTTCCTAGAGCTGCTGGACATATTCTGGATACCAATGGCCTTCTTGGCCACAAGAACACATTGCTGTTCCATGGAGAACTTGTTGTCTACCAGGACATCAAGGTTCCTCTCCACAGGGGTGCTTTCCAGCGGATCACCTCCCACCTGTACTGATGCTTCTGATTACTCCTTCCCAGGGGCAGGACTCTGCGGTGGCTCTGCTGAACCTCATTAGGTTCCTCTTTGCCCAACTCTCCAGTCTGTCCAAACCTTCCTGAATGGCTGCTCAGCCTTCAGGGGAGCTGGCCAGATTTCCCAGTTTAGTGCCATGTTTAGCTGTAATTCTCAAAAGAAGCTCCCAGGAGGTGAGTATTTCCTTTTCTTAAGGAACCGTTGCTTTCATTTTAATATTCAGGATAATTAAATGTCAGGGTTTGCATCTCAACAGCTATACCAAACCCAAACAAAAATGCAAGACATACTTCTCATCATCATCACCAGGCTCCTCGGACGTTTAAGTAAATTCAATGATGTGTTAACAGAAAAAAGGGAAGGAAAAAGGTGCTTCCTGATGCTCCGAGGCTGTTATAAATACTAAATACACTGGATGTTAATGTTAGTCTTTTGGGAATTGTAACAGAATTGGGTAGAACTCGCTCTGAAAATACAGACATTCCACAAGAGGAGGTACCCTAATAGGAGCCTTTTCATAAAATACTGCAAAAGGTAGAGAACTGTAGAGAATTAAGAAAATTTTGATGGCAGTAAAAACATTGGTCATTGAGTAAAGCTGTTTGTGAAGGGAAAGTGCTAGATAGGGATTTCTGGCAAGGGAGGAGAATTTTCTGTCCACAGATACCCTTGCTTGCGAAGTGACTGTACTTCTCACCTTCCCAAGGAAGCTCCCTAAGAGGTGTAGGTGAAAATACAACATAAATGTAGATAAATGCTGCTACCCGATTTACTGTGCTAACTGCAGTGTCAATTAAACAGAGCTTGTTCCAAAATTCTGTGTTTAAACGAAAAGCCTGGACCATTCACAAGCACCAAATGAAGAAACACAGGTCAGTGCTGAGGCAGGATCAAGCTTTTTTGCTTAAACTGACTTCTAATTAAAAGTTAGAGGCAAAAACGATTCTCAAGCATGATGAACTATCTCTTATGGCAAGCCTGAGAACAAACATTGGCACAGTTGGCGCCCACGGAAATCAGAAACCACTGCTTTACATTTCTCTTGCCAAGTTTTAACTAAGTAGATGCAAAGAAGAGTTCCTTTCATTCTCAGTGCCAGGTATTTTGTCTTTACTCTGTTGATTTTAATAGCTCGCTCAGAAGCTTGGAAAAGAATGTTTCTTCCACTGTCAATTTAAAACTTCCCCATTTGCCAACTCTGGGTGTTGTTTCTACTCTGTTTTCAATGAAGCTGAAATCAATACGGTTCTGAATTTCAATCCAAGCATGAGGCACAGTATGCTTTCAGATCCATCCTCGAGGCCAGGTCCAGAATCGCTTGACATCACTCCTTTCCTTCTATCTCTCTCACAATCTTCCAGAAGCAGCAAATTTTGGACTCATGCTTCTCTAACGACCTGCTCTACAGAGGTCCTCCCATAGGGAGGGCAATCCCTATGAGCATCATCTCCAGCAGTTCAGCAGCTGCTCATCTCATACAGAGCCCTCATTCAAGCAGATAAGGCCCAAAGAACCTCTCTTCTACCAGCTGTAGTAATCTACTTCTTTACTACTTCTACTACTCCTCGCCTTTGAACAGGGGACCGAGGCAAACGTAAACGAGGCAGACTGTTTCTTCATGGGAGTGAGAGCAAAAGCAGTTCTGGAAATTATTCTGTTCAAGAATGTTTTGGACAATTTTTTTGCTAATAGCTTCTCACCCACTAAACCTGATGAGACGTGTATCAGCAAAACACCTACAAAGGCAAGACCATAAGAGAAGGCAAAGCATTCTTTAAGCAACCCTCCAGTGCAGCACCTTTCACAGGGGCTATTCAGCACATGTACCTGCACCACGGATCCATGGATTTCTGATTCATAAAGAAACTAATGCCAGGAAGGCATCTTATGCTTTACCTTTTGCACTGGCATCCTGCTGTCTCAACACTGGTCCATGGGCAGATGTGATCACAGTGCATCCACTGGCTAGATAAACTGTAGAATCCTGCTCAATTTCATTACTTATTTCAGATTTAACTGGTGCTGGGCTTTTTGTGAGGTCCTGTGAGATTCACCTCTTGCAGACGTGCACCTCACGTGGCTGAGAGGGCTCAGCTTGTCCCCTGCCATATGAGCACTCTAAAGAAAGAGCCAGAGAAGACCCTGGGGGAAATGTGCGAGCCATGGCCTGTGCCTTGTGCCAGCATGGGTCTGAATACAGAGCACGTGCCACAGAGCAGCTCTCTCAGATGAGATTCAGCAGAGTGCCCTTGGCTTCTGTACTCACTTGAAACTTTAATCTCCCCATGGAACTCTTTAATCAGAAACCATTTTCATAATTTGTAAACACTGCCAAATGTTCGATTTTAGGCTGTTTAAGTGATCAGACTTTCTGGTGGAAAATAACAACTAATAATCAAAACATCAGACAAATCGAGTAGTTCTAAATAATTCAATCAGCGGTACTGACAAAGCCTATTCCCACCTGGATGCTGTGCTTACAGGAGGCAACGCAGAGTTTTCCTAATCAGAAAAAAGTGAAAATGATCCTGTGTATCACAACAGATCAGGTCAGGAACAGGCAGTTAGGACAGACTGTGTTATGGATGAAGATCAGTGCCTGGTAATGCACTTCCTATGCCTGAAGCTCATGTACCTGCACTACCACGGGTATCACAATTAATCTCTATGTCTCACTTTCCTGCTCTGTAAAAGAAAAGGAGGGATGAAAGACTTCCCATCCCTCACCACAGGAAGCTAAATTATTGAAGCACCGCAATGTGCATTATGATCCTCAAAACAAACAGTGTCAAAGATCGGAAAAGTTTTATTTCCACACGGAAAAGATGCTATCGAGCTGCCTCCCACCTTGTGTTAACGATAGATTGATGGCTTAAAAGCACCATTTATTTTATTTTCCCTACTTTTCCCCTACTTTTTAATAATGACTGGGTAATGCTCTTATTCCCCATAGTTCATCAGGCTTTTCTGAGATCTCAAATAACAAGTATGTCTCTTAAGATGAACTCTCCGCTGATTCAAGCACTTGTCTCACACGAGATTTGACAGGTACCTGAGAATGAAAAACAGTCCCAGGTTTCCTGGAAGGTTCACTGGACACCACTGTGAGTACCTCTGTCATCAGCGACACACTGATGGAGCCAACTAAACTAAAGTAGCTAATGATAATAACAATAAAGTAAAACTCCCCCAGAAAATGTTACCTACAGGATTTCACAGGTAATAAAGTGATTCCTCCGGTGGAGTAAGATAAACCAAAGAAACAGGAGAGTGACAAAAGAAAATGAAGAAAGGAAAACAGATTCAGTGTTGATAACTATAGGACCCCGGTGGGCTTGTTATGTGAATCGACTGCAGATACCCCTTCTTGCTGCTGTGATGCTTCATAAATCCTGTCACCTTGTTAACAGGCTGAAGACCACTGACCTCACGTCCTGTGCTGGTAAGGCTGCGCTGCCTCATAACCAGACTTCTAGATGATTATGGAGCTTCAACATTACATGAACCTCCTTCCTTTCTACACCAGTAATTACAGTTTCCCAAATTACTGAAGAAGAAGTGTGAAATGGAAACTCCTCTCCATCTCTTGTTCAACAGCCCCTTCTTTCCCTTTTCCTAACCCTCTGCTCATTAATTCTTAGGCTCTCAGGACCTGTGATGCTAAGGCTCGGTTGGTTTCGCTTCTGCCTCTATTACAAATAGCAACAGTAATAAACCAAATCGTAGATTTTATGATGCTCACGTACAGATGCCACATTTATACGTGCAAGGAAGACCTTCAAGCATTATTAAACCTATGCTGGCAACATTCATTTTGTGTCCTGAGAACACGTAGTGAGGGCCAGAGAGCCAGAGAGATCAGCCATGTGAGGTGTTCTGGAGGCACTCTCCAAGCACAAAGCCTACACAGGCTGTATGCTCAACAGTTCTCCTTGCTGCAGTTCGAAATAGGAGACGACAGTTCCCCTGTTTAGCACTTAATTCTGAAGCACAAAATCACAGAATTATTGAGGCTGGAAAAGACCTCTGAGCTCATCCAGCCCAGCCCAGGACCTAACATCACCACATCGGCCAGAGCAGGGCACTAAGGGCCACAGCCAGTCTGTCCTTCAGCACCTCCAGGGATGGGGACTCCAATACTGCCCTGGGCAAGCCAGTCCGGGGTCTGAGCACCTTTTCTGTGAGGAAGAGCTTCCTAACATCCAAACTAACCCTTTCCTAGGAGCTTCAGGTCCTGCCCTCTCATCCTACTGGGAGAAGAGCCTGACTCTCACCTGACTCCAATCTCTCTTCAGGAAGTTGTAGAGAGGGAGAAGGTCCCTGCTGAGTCTCCTCTTCTGTAGTCTAAACTACCCCAGCCTCTCCTCATCAGCCTTTCCTTGCAGTCCCTTCCCCAGCTTCATTGCTTCTCTGGACCTACTCCAGCCTCTCAATCTGTTTCTTGAAGCCAGGGTCCCAGAACTGCCCCCAGTACTCGAGAGGATGGAACATACATTTTTTCTTCTGGGACTATGTGTTCAAGAAATGGGAGAAAGAGGGAAAGAAAAGGAGGAAAGTAAGAGAGAAGAGTAAAAATGTGGAGTCAAGAGTGAGTGGCACACCTATAATTCTTTATGAAGCAGCAGGTAAGATTGATTGCCACGGGTCAAAAGGCTAGGTCAAACTCTGCTCATTCGTCAGCTGAATGTCATTTTTGTTTTCTCTGTCACCAGATAGCTTTAAAAAAATTGCGACTCCCTCCTCATTATCCGGGACTCTCCTCCTTTCCTGCCACCCAGTATTAATGAAACTGCACTTCAAGCCTGGCCTTCATCTTAAATGTTCTTCTTCATGTACTTCTCCCTTCCCTTGAGTAGTACAGAGCGAGGACCACTTTACAGATCGTTTTCTCACACGGAGAGCTGGGGAAACTGCCAGTGCAGTGAGAATGATTTGAAAACAGACACGCGGTATAAACGTCTGGATGAACAAAAATGTAATTAAAACGCGGTGATGGAATTGAATCCTGGCTACCTCCGTGCCCCTCGCACGGAATCCTTAAAAAAACCCAAAGCAACCACTCCAGTACTGTGAAATCATTTAGGAAGAAAACAAAACAATAGCTTTTGGTTATAATTACGAGCTGTGCACCACCGGAATAATGCTAATACTGAAATTACCCATCGATTGGCCGGCAATAAGATTTATGTGTGCCCCACTCAGATAAAAGCAGAGCCAATAATTCCCTTAAAAGGGACTAAACGTCTAAATTAATTGAAATGAAATTACACCTACGTGGTGAAGTTTCAGCCGGTCTGAAACGGGATAGCGTTTTGAGCCGGCAGCTGGTGATGCAAAGGATGATTCCTCAGATAAAACCAACCTGTGTGGAAGGCAAGTCTAGGTGCAATTATCCTCTTGTGGTTTTATATAAAGGCAATACTCCAGCGTTCACTGAGTGCTCTTCACAAAAGGTCCTCAGGGTAAATTACAAAATTAATTAAACTGAAGCCTATCCATACGAGGACTGCCTCTGTGTGTAGAGGAAGAGACTCAGGAACCCTTCAGCGACAGAAGGAGAGGATTTACTAAATTAATTTTCATTAAACACATAGCTGCACAGGGTGATTTCGGTGTGTTGGCTAATTGACATTAATACCTCCTTTTAACTGGAAACATGACCTTTTAAAGTATTTATAACCACTCTTGGGCAAAAATATCCTGAAATCCTGTGCTAAATCTGCGTGGAATAACATTTCACACCGGTCTCCGCACAAGTAAACCTGGTGACTTCGGTGAAACTCGGCATTAGCGGCGTCTCCGGATGCAACAAATCGGTTCTAACAGTGAAGAGAAAATCAAACTGCACACCAGCTCTCAGCAAAAAGAACAGATTCTGATTTCAAAAGACTTAAGGGACTGTTCACCTACAACTATGGAGAGCTATTCCGAGGCCTGGCTGCAGAATACAAGGTCATCTCTGCTTTCAGCCACAGCTGCAACTCCCAGTGCCCCACAAAGGTGTTTGGGAAAGGGGACCAAATGCCTCCAGTATATCCCCATAGCTCCCAGCTGCAGACAAAGCAGTTCCCAGTATACTCCAGTTGCCCCTCAGGGCCTCCAAGTTCATCCCAGTATATCTCAATGGTCCCCAAAGGGGACCCTCCTAGTATTTCCCAGTTCATCCCAGTTCCTTCTGCTCCCTACAGCAGACCAGAGGATTCAGACAAGAGACTCAGTGCCCCCAAAAGGGAACTTAGTGCCTTCCAGTCCCTCCCAGTTTCTCTCAGTGCCTCCTAGTCCACTTCAGTCCCTTCCCAGTGTTTCCTTGGAGGAAAGCACCATTAAAAATGCACAGAATTCAGCTTACGGGGCAGTGGATCAAAGAACTATCTAAAATAAAGACAAAAGGTTCCCAGCTTGACAGCTACTAGTTGATAAAAATCTGCAAGTACCTGGCTCTCCTGTCGCAGCCGACAGCAACACTGGAGTTTCGAACTTTGGGAAGTAGTGGTATGGTTTTTTAAGCTGACTGTGTTTTCAGGGCAAGCAAAATGTGAGCTGCTTCCAAAAGGTGGATCTGAACAACCTGGATATCACTAACTCTCCAAAGAGATAAAATCAGAAGAACTTAAATCACAGAATGTTAGGGATTGGAAGGGACTTCGAAAGATCATCCAGTCCAGTCCCTCTGCCACAGCAGGATCTCCTAGATCAAGTCACACAGGAACATGTCCAGGTGGGTTTTAAAAATGTCTCCAGAAAAGGAGACTCCACAACCTCCCTGGGCAGCCCCCTCCACTGCTCTGTCATCCCCACCAAGAAGATGTTTCTTCTATCTATACGAAACCTCCTCTGCTCCAACTTGTACCTGTTGCCCCTTGTCCTATGACTGGACACCCCTGAGCAGACCCTGGCTCCCTCCTCTTGACACCCACCCTTTCCATATTGATCAACATTAATGAGGTCACCCCTCAGTCTCCTTTGTGACTCCTGTGTGTGACTGCACACTGCTTCCTAGCTGCTGCACAGGGTGGATGCTGTGCTGCAGTGGATCAGTTGAAAACCCAGCCTGATTCTCCATCCTTAACATCGGAAGCAGCACTGCGGGATCAGGCCAGCTGCCTGGATAAAAGCAATCGGACAACAGAGTTGGGCCCTGTCCAAGAGAGTCACTTTTCGTTATGTAATGTGGCTGATTATGAGATCCCAGTTGGGTTTTGCAAGGGGCCTCGTTCACTGAAATATTAATAGGTGACATTTAGCTAAACAGTACAACAGAACGACGATCGGGCGCTGACAACTGCCACCATTAACATCCTCCTTGGATGGAGGCTAATTCATAGCAGACTGTGCTAAACAGTCACACTCTCTCCTGACAATCGACAGCCTGCTCCACTACCCACAGCTCGCAGGAATTGCACAGCTTTTGTTGGTCACATCTAGCACTGAAATCAGCAGAGGAGGCAGTGGGTCCTCTGTCACTCAGGCGGGAGCCTGGAGAAGCCCCCGTGGATTTGACTGCTTTCTTCAATAGTCTGGAAGTGATGCAGGATGTCAAGCACAACCCCCAGGTGTGGTGAAACCCAGTTTCAGCTTTGTAAGTGCCACTCAGCATCGCTGCCCTCAATTACCTGAGGAACGTTTGTGGATTACGTGGCAGCCAATTACAAACACTGAATTTTTAGCATGAGCCATAGTGCCTGTGGAAAGGCAGTTAGTTCACCTGTAATACACCTTGCTTCTTTCCTCTTACTCCGAACTAGGCCCTTTGCTCCCTCCTTTCTCAAAAATTCACCTTTTCATTTCCTTTTTGCTTATATTCTTTCCCACTGTTGCCTTTCTTTCACCCTGTGACTCCTCAGGGTTCCCTGAACAGATTGGCTGAAGACCATCAAGCGGCATCTTTACGACTCTCATTGCATGCAACTGAACCAGATGAGTGAAAAGCCATTGAATTCCTCTCAATTTTGGCAACAGCAGTTTGAAAGCCACCTGCTAAGAGGAATTTTCACAAATTTCTCTGCTATTTTCCATGTTATTGAGGGCTTCAGTTTTGCAGGAAGAGAGCGAGCTACATTTTATTCGCAGCTTCTACAGGCGCTTTCCATGCTTTGGGGCCTTTCAACCATTGTATAATCAACACAGAAAAACTGTAGGAAGCTGCTCTGTCTTTGACCAACTAGACTCTGTCCCATTAGCCACTGCTCTCTGGCTTCTATCCTGCAGACAGTTCACAATCCACCTCACCACCCAATCATGCAGTCCACACTGGAATCTGGCCACAAGGATGCTGTGTGAGACTGTGTCAAATGCCTTCCTGAAGTCAAGACAGACCACATCCACTGCTCTGCCATCATCTATCCATCCAGTTATGCCCTCATAAAAGGCTGTCAGGTTGGTCAAGCATGACTTCCCCTTGGTGAAGCCATGCTGACTGTCCCTAATGACCCTCTTTTTCTTTGTCTAGGACAAATTGTTCCATCACCTTTTGTGGGACAGAGGAGAGGCTGACCAGTTTACAGTTACCTGGGTCCTCCTTCTTACCCTTTTTGAAGACTGGAATGACAATATGTTTGTCTTCTTGCCTAGTCTCCTGTGATGAAGACCAGGTTTATGGCAGAACAGCATAAAATGACATCTATACCCTAATAGTACTGATTTATCTCTTTCAATATCTCGCTTCCTCTTGCTGTTGTGCTTTAGGAGTCCTCAGGACTGTCCTAAAAGTCTACATGGTGAATTCAGGACCAAACGTTTGTAAACCATGAGGAAACCAACAAGCATGGACTCTGTGGGACAGAAGGGCAGGCTCCTGAAAGCCATAGTGAGAGTTATTAAAATAAACCTGTGACGTGAGCAGCAAGCGGTACGGGGCTATTATCCCTTTGGCTTCAAAAGAGACCTGAAGATGTCTGAACCCAAACCAATGAGGTTTTTCCAACCTAAATCCCAATTCTAGGATTCTATGGTCCTTGAAAGCGAGAGGTGTGACAGCTGCCCTCTGAGTTTGGCTCTGCACCTATAACCTGGCAAACTCAGGACTCTTCCCCAGCACAGAATACCAAATTAAAAGATCAAAAGGGCAAACGAAGGCTCTTCCCCCTAATTCTTTCTCCTAAGATGTTCTTTTCAGAAAGCAACTTCATGTGAGAAAAAAGAAGCTTGTTTTTGCAGCTCCAAGATTTAGGGAAGTGAACAATTAGACAGAGAACTACAGAAATCACTTCATTGCACCCTAACGTCATTTTATGGCATCGAATTGAAAGGTCTCCAAATCCTTAAACGGTGGGGCAGACGATGCAATGATCACTGGAGCGTAATTCCTGTTCACTGAAGGAAATCTGCCTGGGTAAGAACTGTAAGAACTTATAAACTTCACCCGCTACAAGGTACTTCTTTATGGCTCACATGTATCATGAGTAGCTGGGGCAGACAACTACATAAAAAAGCATTTAGAGAAAGATCACGCACAGGAAGGATTTCTTCGAACGAGGGGGGGTAAAGCTTTAGAAGATCTGTAATGCAGACAGCGGTGAATTTGTTGCTCTCAATTTAACATTAAACGGAGATTTAACGTGACTACTTTCATTTGTCACAGAGGCACATCAGCAAGACTAAAGGACTAACGTGCAGAAACCTGAAAGAGATTTCTTCAACAGGAAGCTTCCCCTTTCTGCAGGACCACTGCATTAAGAAATGAAGATCAAATTAAATGTTTGCTGCTGTAACACAGCGTTGCCAAAAGTGTCAGTAAATTTATGAACAGTCTATAATTGTAACTGTCCTCCCAACACTGGGTCATGAGCGCATTAAAGTAGCCATAATAACCTGTCACTAAACATTTCCTGTGGCACAGTCATGGGAAAACACGTTTGCAAGTGGAGCAGTTTGCTTATGCACTGGCAGAACAGTTTCTCCTATGAAGTGGTACAGCCAACCCCTCTGATCAAGCGTTTTCATTTCATACACACACAGACACACAGATCATTAGGGGTTGGAAGGGACCTCCAGAGCTCATCAAGTCCAATCCCCTCGGCTCAAGGAGAACCATGGAACCTATGGCAGGTCATACAGGAAGGCATCCAGATGGGTCTGGAAAGGCTCCAGAGAAGGAGACTCCACAACCTCCCTGGGCAGCCTGTTCCAGCGCTCTGTGACATGGGCTGGGCTGGCTGAGCTCAGAGGGCTTTTCCAGCCTCAGTAAGTGCGATTCATTCTCAACATGTTATGTATAAATGTGTAGCCCTTTTGCTCAGTGGCCATGCTTTAATGACACAGAATCACAGAATGTTTTGGGTTGGAAGAGACATTCACAGGTCCAACCTTTGAAGTCCAATCTCCTAGTCCAGCCCTGTGAAGAACGCAGGGACATCTTCAACTAGATCAGATTATTTACTGACCCATCCAACCTGACCTAGAATGCATCCATATTTGGGGCTTCTACCATTTCTCTGGGCAACCTGTGCTGATGTTTCACCACTGTTTTTGCTTGCATTGTGCACTAACAATATATTCTTCAAGTTACCTGGCCTGACTTCTAAACACTTTTATGTTACATTTAGTTTATGATAGTTTATCCTTTGTATATAGTTTAGTTTTATGTCTTAAGTTCATTATCTTCTACTCAACTATACTTAATTTTCTCCTCTGGTGTCGTACCTGATTGTATAGTTATAGTAGCGGGGATGGGACAAGAACAAGCTAAAACAAACCCTTGGAACAATGACCCGCTATGAGTGCACTCTACACGTAAAGCTCTGAAACGTAATTGTTATCACTTTTGTAATTACATAAATATAAACTTCTTAGTAAGAGACAGAAGAAAAATACTTGATTAAACACTGCAAAATAGAAAAGCCTACTTAAAATACAATGGTCTACACAACTTTTAATATTCAAGCTTAGGTTCAGTCTGTTCTTTACAGAACTGAACTAATTCAATATAAAACTTTTAATTAAGGGTGTTCTCCAACAGGGTATTGTTAGCACACAGACATCGTGCACCAGTTGATCAGAAAGATGCCTACATGCAGCAAGATAGTTATCAGAGCAATAATGCACAGGCCACAGCAAGAGACAGTTGAATAATACAATTTGTCCGTAATTAAAAAAAGAAGTATCAGTTCCTCTGCATTCAGGATAGAATGGATGAACACAACCATGTTCATAATTATTCTGGGAGGCTACAGGGTACTGGTATTGATGAGCTTTCTGGCTTTGTCAGGTTCACTGTGTTGCATATCTCCTGTGCTATCCAAAGCATAAACTCACTTCCCCCGCTCCTGTTACTCTAGATAGAATGGCAGGCATCAAACTGCATAAAACAATTGTTTCCTATTGCTTCTGAATACTAGGTTCTTCTCGGATCAGCTACTGAAATAGATTAAATGGAAAGCTGACAGATCGAAACATAATGAAAAGGACTGTCCTCTCCTGTGGCAGTTGGAGCTGAGGAGAGGCTTACAGTCTACAGAACCCCTTAAGCAGACACTGCCTATTTCTGCAGAGCAGCTGCCCTGGTTTTGGCTGAAACAAAGTTCATTTTCTTCCCAGTACCTGGCACAGTGCTGTGGTTTGGGTTTAGGCTAGGATAATGTTGATAACGCTGAGTTTTTTAGCTGTTGGTATGTCACATTCATACCACATCAAGGACTATTCAGCTTCTCATACTGACATGCCAGTGGAGACTGGGAGTGCACAAGGAGCTGGGAGGGGACACCGCCAGGACAAGTGACCCACACAGAGTCAAAAGGATGTCCCCGTACCATTTAATGCCATTCCTAGTATATAAACTGGAGGGAGTTGGCTGGAGAGTGCTGCAACTTCAGGATTGACTGGACATCGGTCAGCAGGTGGTGAGCAATTGCACTGTGCATCATTTGTCCTGCATATTCTAGTATTACTCTTCCTTTCTTTTCTGTCCCATTAAACTAATATCTTCATTTTACTTTTCCCCCCCTTGATGTTCTCCCCCATCCTAGAGCCAACTTGCAAGGATCTGATAGCACTGTTTGCACACGGAAGCAACAGATCTGTGTTAGCTCAGCTGTTTATTGTTCTTGTTACTTCTGTTCTCCTTATTTACTAATCTACTACTTCAAACTACTTCTTGGTCTCCTGTGTCCTCACAGAAGCAGCTGGATCTGCTATGCAAACTCTCCCTGATTCTGCCTCTGCACTGCTCCTCCTGTGTTACATGCTTCCAGCTGCAGATGTGCATCAGAAATACTAATAAATCTCTAATAAAGATACATCTCTAGGTAAACCCTGTCTCCTCATGATGATGAGACATCCTTGAGCAGTTCCATTCTTCTTCTCTGTTATATCTATCTGCACAGCTTCACCCATTTGTACATCCTGTGTTTAGGGCCTTACCTTGCAGTCAATTCTTATGTGAAAAATTTATCAGCGAGATTACTGTCAGACATCATTTTCCAAAGGAGGTCAATGCTGGAGACTGGACATTAAGGTAGATGGATTCCTGGCCCAATGCAATATGGCAATTCCTGTATCCTTAGACTCACAAAATGACTCACTTTTCAGCTGGAATGGTGCTTTACTGCCACAACAGGCTGCCAGGCTGAACGTACGGTTGTTGTCTTATTGCATGTGACTGCAAATGCTTTAAGTTTACTACATACCTAGTGCTCTTTGGTGTGCGCTCAACAGGAGAAGTATGGTAGGTAGTATACTAGTACCCCCAAGTCTCTTTCTACCTGAGTACTCTCTAAAATGATGACAAGCAAAACATTAGCAAATGGGAATACACTTGTGCACTGCAAAATGCACTGCGGATGCTTCTTATTTAATCAGCTTTAGTCTTCATTGCAGTTGTGATGTCATTAGAGAAACGCATAATTAAATCAAGAGCTAAGTGATTCTGGAGCCTGCAAGTGCTGAGTTACATCAAACGATGTAACATAAATAGAAGAGTTCTTCAGAAAGTGCTAACCTTCAGTCACAAGTTCCTTACACCTTTAATTTCCATGCAAGGTGGCTCATTTGCTCATCATAAAAAGCCTGGCAGAAGTCTATTATAAACCATCCAGTCCTGGCAGATGCTTTTGTCAGCTGCATTTGCATTTAATATATGAAGGGAGGGAAGGGACAGACAGAAGACGTGACAGGTTATGCAATAAATTTCTACAGTTTATCAAAAATAACTCTGACACAAACCAACGAACAATCACCGCTTCTTCCATGTGCAGACACTGCTTGAAACAAATGTAGTGTGCATGAAAACCATCACCTTAATCTAGACCTTCTAGCGACTGGTGAAGATGAACTAACATCTGGACATCATGCTGGTGGGTGAGAAGGAACCAGAGACCATGGGACCAGATTAGGTTCATTGGGTTGCTGATGTAATTTAGACAACCAAATCCTTACTAGCATTCATAGCAGAGGATTCAACAGAAAAAGTATCACACAGTCTCACAGTAGTGATGAGGCTGGAAAAGACCTTCAAGAGCATCCAGTCCAACCTAAAACCAACCGAGTCAACCTAACATCTGCCATCCAGCTCATGCCACTCAGCACTTCATCCAGCCTGACCCTGAACACCTCCAGAGACAGCGACTCAACCACCTCCGTGGGCAGCCCGTTCCAAACCCGGATCACTCTGTCAGGGAAAAACCTTTTCTTAATGTCAAGTCTAAACCTCCACCCATGGAGCTTAAGACTGTGACCCCTTGTCCTGTCTCCAAAGTACTACAAGCTGAAAGAATTTGAACAGAACATAAAAGAGAAAAGGATGTGGGAAACTTAGGATGATAATCACCACCATTTGAGATCGAGCAGGTTTTAATTAAAGTCCTGTCAATTGGTTTATTAGCAAATAAAAGAGAGGAATAAGAAAACGACCAAACAGGAAAAAATAAAATAAAAGCAAGTAATTGGTTTCAAAGAAAAACTTATTTTGTAAAGAGTTAGTCTGATGAATGAAAATAGTCAGGGAAAATTATGGCAGGCCTCAGAGTGGAAACAATAGCATGGGTTTAAATGTATATCAGGAGTAAGGAAAAATGTGCCAGGCCCACTACTAGACAAACAGAGTAGACTGTAAAAATAACCAGAAAACCCAGAAGTGTTCCGCAGAGTAGCCAGACCCTAATCTGACATCACTTCAGAGAAAAATAACGGAATGAGACGATATGGGAGTCTCCTACTTACTTACTTATTCAGCGTGGCTTTATGGAAAACAAGCTTAGATGGACAAGGCTGACTACAGTCTTCAAGAGAGGTGCAAGTTGGTTTGACAAAGAAATTGTGATGACATGAACTCCTTAGACTTCCTTTTTAGAAAATCAGGAGTCTCCCGTAACAATATAGTACATGTCAAATGGATTAAGAACTAGCTAACTGACAGTTTGACACTTGGGCATAATTCTCTGAGCAGGGCGCTTTTAACAGTCCCTGCATGGCGCTAGCGTAGACACAGCATAGAATACCGGCGCTGTAATGCCCAAAGGGGCTTACGCGTTCTCTCATAACGCTTAATATTTTCATCTAATAAGTAATTTCACTGAATTCACACAAAAAGACCTTCAAGATCATTGAGTCCAACCTCAACCTAACCCTACTAAACTGTCTCTAACAACCCACCGCTCAATCGTGTCCCGGAGCACCACATCCATGATTTTTGATACACAATCACTAGAGCTAAACTGGGGCAAACTGGGCACTAGGTAACAGTAATGTACCATGCTTGGTAAGCTGGCTCCAAACCCACAGTCCAAAATGGACCAGGGTGGACAAATGGCCAGAGGACCTGTCTCCAGATGCAGAGCAACCTCTCCATTATGCTTGCATCTGTCAGTCTAATTAGTGTGTTCTCTACAAAAAAGTTGGGGTTTTAAAAGTTGAAAAGTGTCTGACCCCCCCACCTCCCTTCTCATCTCCACCCCTTGGTGACTTCCATCTTCTTCTATGCTTCTCTTTATCTAGAACTGTTGGGACCTGCCTGCCGCTGCTGAGATGGAATGTTCTCGCTTCTGAAAATATTACCCTTCATCAAAGTGAAGAAAAATGTATGGCGAGTGGGAAGATTCACCTGGACCTGGAGAGACTGTGAGAATTCTGAACCTTGAAAACTAATGAGGATCAGAACTACCGCTGTGATTTGAGGGAGAAGCAGGAACTGTCTACAAGTGGATGCTCAGAAGTTTTCATCTTAGGTCAGTGTGTAGGAGCAGTGTGACCAAACTCCATCTGGCTGTGTCTCTGTCTTGGTTTTCTCTGACGTGTGAATTAAAAATGTCTTGGTGCCTTTCCTCCTCAAATGGAGTCAGTTGTTTCACTGCCTGCAGATTCATCAGTGGGTTTATTAAACCCTCCCTTTGTGCCTGATGTTTTAGATAAAAGCTCTTGGTAGAAATGCAATCGGGGTCTCTAACCCACAGTGTTAGTGGCAACTCTGGTGGGACACATTGGGGATCCACACCACACACCACCACTACCACTACAACCACCACACTCTTCCAGTGTAAAGCTGCTTATTTTAATGTATTACAGAACCTCAGAGCACAACTGCATCTCAAAGAACCGATGAAATCAGTGCTATCACGTGCAAGGACACTAAAATAAAATCAATGCTGTGTCAGAGTCACTGGGGACACAGATACCGGAGCACTCTGTTGAGTTCCAGTGACCAAAGAAAACAGTTCTCAAACAGTTCTTGAAAAACAGAAGAGGTTTGAGAAAGAGCTGCTAGAACTCTTAAACAAAGTGCTTTGCTGTGACACTGTGACTTTAATTCACCTGAAACAAAGCCAAGCAATACTGAGCGAGGATGTCTGATCTTACTAAAAGACTGCTCAAGGTCAGCATAAGCAGCTGAATCCCAGGCATATACAAACAAATACAGCAGCTTGGAAGAAAGGAAGGACACTGCAAACAACCAAAATCACAGGAAAAGAGTCGACTTTCCCATTGTTCTGATTCCAACTCCCTCTCTGGACTGCCTGTTCCCATTTGGTGTAATTGCTTACTGTGATATGCTGCCGATACTGGAGATCACACAGCTTTCATCCCCTCCACATTTACTGCACTGGGGTCTTATTGCCACCAGTGGCTTCTCTTCCCTTGACATGGAATCATTTTAAGGATGCAAGGGAGCCCAGAGAGCTGTGTTGAATGGAGCTAAATCAAGTTGGTGGCCGGTCACCAGCTGTTCCCCAGGGCTCCGTGTTGGGTCCTGTCGTGTTGAACACCTGTATCAATGATCTAGATGAGGGGATTGAATGCACCCTCAGCAGGTTTGCAGATGACACCAAACTGAACAGGTATGTGGATCTGCTCGAGGGTAGGAAACCCTGCAGAGGGACCTGGACAGGCTGGATCAATGGGACGAGGTGTCAATTGTACAAGGTTTCACAAGCGTTGGGTCCTACACTTGGTCACAACAACCCCATGCAATGTTCCAGCCTTGGGGAAGAGTGTTGGGACTGTGTGCCCTGCCTGACTGTGCTGCACTGGGCATTGGGCTAACCCTCACAGAGGATGTTGTCTTCACAGCTCTCCAAAATGTCTTTGCTGAGCTGGGCAGAACTGGATAGGAAATCAAAATCTGAGAAGGGCTTTGTCACTGAGCAGATGAAAGCGCAGGCCAGTGCCCATAGACGTTGATTCTAAGATGGCCAGTGTCCACCAGTTTGGGATTTTTTGGTAGACTGGATGTGTGTTTCCTCAGAACAATACTGTTAGCTTCATGTAGCTCAGTGTGCCTTCATGGCCTCATTATTACAACAGCTCAGCCTTGCTTTAAATCCATGGTTGTATCTATATTTTCCTAATTAATTAGCACAGTAACCACCCTCCCCTCTGAAAGTGTAAGATGAAATAAATAGTAATGATAATAATAAGTGCGAAATTTCAGAGGGACCTCAGTGTTTGGATGTATGGTCATCCAAAATGGGACCCTATCGTTTCAAGGGTTTCTATATTTGCATGTCAAGAAGATTTCGTGTACTGACTTTATTATACTCTCATAATGACAGCAGCATCAGTAAAATGTTCTGAACTAAACAAAGAGCTGAAAGAACTAAAAAAATTAATTTTTTAGTCCTGGTTTTTTTAACTAAAGTTTGAAATTTGCAACAAAAATTCAGTGCCATCACTCCTCACACTGGGCATGTGCAACCCGTGAGGAACACCAGGCTGCCTCGTTCCATTGTCTTACCGGCAATTACTTAAAAATCACCTGCTAGAAAAATCTCTGTTTGGTACCTGAAGTGTTAATGAAACCTTAGCTGATCTAGGAGAGTTCTTCCCTGCAGGTCCTCAGAGACAGCTGTAATTAATTTGATCTTCTCCAGTCATTAACTCAGATTCATAGTGAGCTCTCCACACATTGCTCTATTAATTCACTGGAGATCAGTTCTCAGGATTCATTTAGTTAAGCAGCACTGCTGGATTACATTTTAAAACCCTTTAAACTGGTTGTAATTGATGTCTGTTTATAGAAGCTTGCTTTAATGGAGTCAACGTGAGATGAAAACCTACCATACTAGTCTAAGGTAGTAGTGCCTTGCTGTTTAAACACGTCTCCAGAGGCACAGGTTTAAATAAGAGACACTGCAAAATAAAATAAATTGCTCATTAACCACCGCCCTACTCTTGGGTTTCACAAAATAGTTCTTGGTTCTTCTGACTGCTGGTACCTTGGAAACCAATCTAAAGTAGATTTTCATTGTGCGGTAACATCCACATTTGTCAGCTATTAAGACTTGATCTTGAACCCAAGCAACTTAGCTCCTGTTGGCTTCAATGTGAAGTCAACAAGGGTGACTGTAAAGAGCAAGGTTTCTGCCATTAAAATCTCAATGCAGCCAGCACAATGGATCTACTTCTTGTTGTCAGACAGCAACTGTGCTTGCAAGAAACTCTTCCCAATGTCCTAGTGCAACGAGCCTTGGACATCAGCACTCTGAAGACTCTGTTCTGCTGTTGCTGTTCAGCAATTAGAGCACAGGTCGAATGAGGGTGTTACTACTGCCTAAATGGCTTCACTTTAGTTTCCATCTTCCACGTATCAGCAGGTAGTTAGAGTAATGACTTCTAAAACAAAGTCTGAACACAGAGTCTAGTCAGAAATACACAGCTTGAGACTACCTTTGAAGTCGTATTAGAGGATGACTACTACTTAATATACCTCAGGCAGAAGAATTCAACTGGTCCTCTGCAGACCATTAGCTTTATGCATTGCATTCTGCTTCCAGCCTCGGACTATCACGTATCTGGCCGTCTCAAAGCACAGACAGAGGAGCTTGGGTCTATCTGTGGCTGTGGTTAGTCATAAACTGTGTAGCATGAGACAGAATACCTCACATAATGCTTTCTGAAGTAGCTCACTGAGCTCAGAGTCCCTGTCTATGGGAAACTAATTTGAGAACACGCACACTTGACTTTCTTTCTAAGCACTTGGAATTTCAGCTGAAATGAATAACAATTCCAGGTGTTCATTTTGGCTGAATTTTAAACCCAAGCTCTCTTAGCTTGCCACCCAAAAGTCACAAGCATCACAAACTCATATTCATCCAGAAAATGAAACAGGGGTTTGTGTTGGTCTCCATGACCAGAGAAGAAAGATAAACCTATTATGAAGTTATCTGCTATTACATCTTCTGTTATCTACTGTTCATTTGTGACTTCTTCACAGGGCTGTTGTGAGGCTAAATGAATAGCTTTAAAAACTTGCAAGATCTTGGGTGGAAGATGTTATTTAAATGCAAAATCAAACCATCGCGTGACACGGAGAAAAGATTCCTATCTAGCAGCACCCTCTTCTAGAATAATGTGTTTCAGACATCCCTGCTTTGTGCACAAAATGCAAAGAAAAATGAGAGTTTTAGGACTTTAATATTCACAGGTCCGGATTCTCCCTTGTTTTACGGGCAGTGGTTCTGTGTTCTCCGGCGGGTAGGCTGGTATGAAGCTGTCCTTCTGTACGATCGTTTTTTCTAGGCTATTTTCTCCGCTAAGTTTTGTTTGTACAAGGGGGAAAGATCATCTATACCTTTTATACCACAAATGGTAAAGGAATGGAAAATATCGGATACCTTTTGGGGTTTTTTGCCTCAAGCCCTATTTGCAGCAATGTATTTACTCAACATTCTGTAGGTCTAAGCAATCACTCATACTTAAAAGTATGGCTTGAGTGCCGAGGGACCGTGTGTGCTTTCACAACAAGATGAGACAAATTGCAACAATCTTCTTTAATGTGATCTCATACCAGATGAGCTGAACAATGCTAGAGGAAGCCAATGGCAAACTTGACTGTTCTCTGCCAAATAGAAGTGAGGTGGAAGCGGAGGTCGGCGATTTTCTAGGTGATAGTGTTCTTCTTGTCACAAGTGAAAAGGAACTGGGGTGCTCCTCGCAGCAAATGCAACGGGTAATTTTGTTAAGTATACGTTATTCACTGCAGCTTATAATATACAAAAAGCACCCCTCTAACAATGCAGTCTGATTCTCCAAGATGGGAGAGAACCTACAAGTAAGGCGTGAGTAACAAGCTGCAAAATGTAAGGGGGGTGGAGGGTGCCTCATGCTTTTCTGTGTTTACCTTTCTTATTTCTGTGGGATACGGCACCCTGCCATCCCATGCACCATGGAGCTGTTAATGAGTTAATTCTGTTAACAGGGAGATGACACATCCTATGTTACTGACAGCCTGGCACAGCCAGGCAGACACTACAGAAGAGAAGGCTCCGGGGGCACCTGATAGCAACCTTCCAGTCCAGCCAGGGGGCTACTAGAAGGCTGCAGAGGACCTGTATACGAAGGTCTGGAGTGATAGGATGAGGGAGAGAGGTTATATATCAGAGCAGGTCAGATTGAAATGGGCTGTTAGGAAGGAAGGAGAGTTGAACACCGGAACAGGTTTCCCACAGGGGGAGCTGAGGCCCCATCCCTGGAGATACTCAAGCAGAGGCTGGACAAGGCTCTGGGCAACCTGATGTAGTTGAGGCTGTCCCTGCTACCTGCAGGGGAGTTGGATTAGATAGTTTTGGAGGTCTGTTCTAACCCAGGTGATGCTCTGATTCTATGTGTCTCTGACTGGCTCACTGTTTCACAGTACCTCTGTGACATGGCAGGATTGAGAAAACAAATATCTAACATTTATACCAAAGACTTCATCAAAATCTACCTTTCTTTCTTCAAAAGATCAAGCAGGTGCCTAAACAGTCAGTGCCTCAGATTTTGTTGAATGATAGANGAGGCTGGACAAGGCTCTGGGCAACCTGATGTAGTTGAGGCTGTCCCTGCTACCTGCAGGGGAGTTGGATTAGATAGTTTTGGAGGTCTGTTCTAACCCAGGTGATGCTCTGATTCTATGTGTCTCTGACTGGCTCACTGTTTCACAGTACCTCTGTGACATGGCAGGATTGAGAAAACAAATATCTAACATTTATACCAAAGACTTCATCAAAATCTACCTTTCTTTCTTCAAAAGATCAAGCAGGTGCCTAAACAGTCAGTGCCTCAGATTTTGTTGAATGATAGAATCACAGAATTGTTTAGGTTGGAAAAGACCTTCAAGATCGCTGAGTTCAACCATCAATCCAACCGTCCCTAGGCCACTGCTAAACCCTGTCCCTAAGCTCCAGATCTACACAACTTTTAAACACACTTAGGGGGGTGATCCAAGCCCCTCCCTGGACTGCCTGTGCTAATTTAGTGTAATTGCTTACTGTGATATGCTGGCAGTGCTGGAGATCACACAACTTGCATCCCCTCCACATTTACTGCACTGAGACCTTACTGCCACCAGTGGCTTCGCTTCCTTTGACACGGAATCATTTTAAGGCTGCAAGAATATCAAAACCACTTTGCACTCTGTAAAGAGAGACAGTTTCCGTGGTGCAAGGCACGAAGTCCTAGCCGGCAGGCAGATGATGGCACAGTTCCCCTGTACTGGTTCCCAGTACTCAACTGCCCTGTCCTGTGAATGATGCAAATGTGGTTCCCACACTGAATTACAGAGCATGGGAGCAGGGGTAGGGTGTGAGCAGTTGGGAAATCTAAGCTTCTTTGAGGGAGGACTTCTCAAGGTCAGCAGACAGCACATGGACCACGGCCCATCTTGCCACAGGGTCCCTAGGGAAGGACTGACATCTCCTCTTTATGAACTACTCCAGGATCTACACATTCACCTTACCATTGATCAGCACCCAGGGTCATGAACGCTGGCTGGCAGGACTGCACCAAAGAGCAGCCAGAGATTGAAGGCTTTCAAAACCTTTCAGGCCCTCAGTAATCAATACATTACTACATTAATTTACTGCAGACATGCTTCTCTCAAAGGATTCTTAATGGAAGCATTCCAGATGCAAACACCCATGCTGAGGATCAGAAGTCGAGTTCTTTGCACAGAAGGGCAGCACCTTCAGTATTACCCTGCACAGCCAGTTTGTGTCCGTAGTGGGTATTTGCACCTAAATTCTGAAAGCCCTAGATGTCTGGACTGGCAACATAAGACACATTAGCTACACGAATCCCTGCTCGTCATCCTCACAAGACTCAGCTGGCAGAGTTCAGCTCCAGCTAAACTGCTAACTTCAGTGAATTCATCTGTATGTGTTTCAGGGAGCTTTGTGAGACTCTAGCCCACTCCTACTCAGCTGCTGTGCCTATAGCCACGTATCTGTCACACTAGGAAGGAGCAGCATGCTTTCTATCAGGAATCAGTGACTTTTCTATCAGGAATAAGGGGGGGCACTTCACTTATTTTCATGTAAATATCTGTACTATTATTTCTGTGCAAGGACAGGTGAAGCCTAAGTTTCCCTCTTAGCTGGATCACTGCTGCTGGCAAATGTACTGCTGTTGCCTCTGCCTCTTGCTCTGAGGCCTCACCCTCATAGCGAAGAACAGGAGGGAAAGGGGTGTTTTGCATGTTTTGTCATGAAGGAAAAGGAGCCTTCCCCAAAAGTGCTTCCTGAAGAACAGATTCAGTGAGGCAAAACCGGACACAGAAGGGATATTTCTGGAGAGAGTTAAAATCTGATGGTTATGTGAAGAATGGAAGACAAGAAGATGGAATGCAGGCTCCAGTCCCAAGTACAGAGAGGCCACCGCACTACTGAAAACATCACAAAATACCTTTGCTTTTTATTTCGGAGGAGGACAAGAGCAGCTATGGACTGCAGGAGAGCTTCCCTTTTCAGAAGACATAACACAGTGGTCTACTGAAGAGAATATATCTTTTGAGTTTCCAGAGCCATTTACTGCCCACAAGCCAGAGAGCTCAGTGTGTAATAACAAATAGTTCTGTCTTCATCAATCCATGCCGTTCTCAACAATCCTGCCTACAGCTACTTCTGGGTGATCATCACAGTTTGATAAAGTGATTACTAGATAATGCTATCCAATAAGTATCACGATTAAACAAGTTACAAGAGTCTTGGAGCACTGGAGCACTTTACGTGAGGAATGAGCTTCCCTTTCAAATCGCATCATAAAAATATATTCAACAAAATGGATTTTGAACAGGATGTTGGAATTAGATCAGAAAGAATTAAGTTTGCATTTTCTGAATAGCTCCATATACAACAAACGACTTTCTTATGAATAATGCAATTACTTTAAGTAGCAGAATTGTTTTCCAGCCCCCTTTCTTTCCTATGTTGCTTGAGTCTGCGTGTGAGATCCGCAGCAAGGTTGTCACACCTGTCACCAGGGCTTTCTGCACACCCGGGGTATTTTATGACATTACAGATTTCCTCTTCTCTACCCAAAGTACAGACACACAAATCAACCAGAAAACAATTTGCAGCTATTCATGATTTTTGCATCCAAAGTGTCAGAAGCTGTTAAACATAACTTGAGCTCAGGAGCCCCCACGTAATCATGAGGTTGAGATGAAAGAATTAACCATCAGTCAGAGTTCTACTGATTCAGATTATAGGAGGAGTCACAGAGACCTGCGTTACAGAGTATTTCCAGCAACTGGAATGACTACCAAATAAGTTGCTAGTGCTGTTTACTGTGTACAATTCATAAATAGAAGGGAAAAAATTTACTGCAGCTCCAATGTGATCATCCTGAAGGCAGGAAGGACTTGCAATAAAGTCAGACAATGCTGATTCTAGGTCATCAAGGAAATAATGAATATAAATATTTGATGGCTACCACCCTGCAACTGTCCTCCTGATGGCATTTGTAAGCAGGCTGTTAAAGATCTTTTAGTGCAACTTCCTCTCTAAAACAGACTACACATCAGTAATCTTCTAGCAGGAAAGAGAATTGCTCTTGCCTTCTGCTCCCTGCTGCATTTAGTACTTCGTCATTGTATTGTTCCAAGTTTAAGCAACACCTCCTTCACTTCCAGAGTCTGTGTAAGCGCCCTAGCCTGCGATTCAAATCTTATCGTGTGTGCTGCCACCTATGTCCTTTCCATGCCCTCCTCTGACTTCTGCTTCCTAACTTCCATATGCTCTCCCCTGTTCAAGACCTGGTTACCTCCTTGTCATCCCAGTTCTTTCCCCAGATCCATGCTCTTGGATTCAAGCATCAGCCCATTTTGGAAACGATAATGCATTCTTTCTCAACAACCAGTGCTGCACACCCAAGCTATTACTCCTCTCTGACTTCCAAGCAGTAAGTCCTACAGGGCATGGACTCCTTTTATATTTATGTCTTGTACAGCCCCAAGCACACTGTAAGCATTTAATGCATAAAATAAATAACAAGAGACATGCAGCTCTGTTGGAGACAAGAGGGAGCGTTGAAGAAGCCAGATTCAGCTAATCAAACTTGTATTGTGTGAGGTGGGGCTTCAACTTACAAAACAGCCAGGAAAGATAACTGGGGCAGGGAGAAGAAGACAGACAACTTTTAATATTGAACGGGCAAAGACTGTGGCCTGTTTCTAATTTAAAGACTTCAAATAACCCTTCTGTTCCATCCAGATGTACCAGGAATTTTGATACCCATCTGAGTAGCACATCATCTCCCATGCACATGATAACCTACGGGATAGTGGAGTATTGTTCTAAAGAATTCAAGGATAGAACAATTTACCACAGTCCTGATTATCCAGTGATTAATTACTATGGCTTTTTTTTTTTAATATATGTTTTTAGCACAGGACTTCAGCTTCCTGACATCCGAAGCTACAGCTCTGTCCATTGCTCTCAGCTCTTTACTGCAAGCACAATACCCTCCCTCATTTAGGCATTGGTGCACTGCAATTAATTTTATCTTTTTACAGCTAGAATCATCATATTTATTCATTTTCTACAAGCGAAGCCAACTTTCCACTCTAGCCACCTTTCAACCTCTTACCTAACACAACAGTTTGATGGATGTCTGTCTAAAGCACGCAGCTGTTTTTATACAGCGCTGTATGTACAGCGCTATTCACTACTAGAGCTAGTAGTGCTGTCAGCAGGTACGCAAACTCCCTCTCTGGCCTGCACACAGAAAGAGCTCCACTCGCCAGCTTTATGGGAGCTAAACTGGTTTACACTGATTCAGTAGTTCCCAATAAGTTTTTAGTCCCTATCTCCCCATTCAGTGTGACACATGCTCAGCCTCCCTCCCGGGCAGTAGTTCATTTAATGTTGTGTCATGCGAAACCAAATGCTGAGGCACAGATGTGAGACTCTGGGGTTTTCTTCTTGCTTTTTCTACATGGGGTTGGTTGGTTGGTTGGTCTATTTCACTGCTAGAGAACGCGGACATCAGCTATTGCATCTTTGAGTAGACATGGGAAGGGTGTCTTGACTGTGCTGATGCCAAGTCAGCCCAGTATCCCCCATCCAGGCTGTATCTGGCTTAGGGTGATGAAACTAACAGAGTCTAGTGTCTACCAGGACATCACCAAGCAGCAGCCGCTGCATTTCAGGGTCTCACTGAAGAAACTGAACCTTTTCTGGCAGGACATCAAAACCACACACATATCTCACTGATGAATTCTTTCTGTTGACTAAAATTCTTCCAAATACCAGAGCTATCTCTTCTACCAAAACCAATGCCAGTTAGAAAGTTCATTCCCTTTTTTCAGTTGTTTACACATTAGCCTTCTACCATTTATCCACAATTACATCTTGATGGATAAACAGGGTAGCAATATCCTATCTCGATAGGATAGTAATTTATCTTGTTGGATAAATGGGGCAGTAAGCAGCCCCAGGCTCTGCAGTTGTACCAAACACGTAGATTATTATGTCTTAAAATCCAAACAAACAAAAGCAACAAATAGCCAAAACAAACTCCCAACCAGATACCTCTGCTTATTCAAGTGTGCATCTTATTTTTATTAAAGTTACCACGAACACAGGAGAGATGGGGTTTATTAATCACAAGGTCCTTGCTCGGATCCATTTCAACTGCTCTCTTATTTGAGCAATGTGGCTCAGCATTTTTTATTACTATTTATATGTCACCACAGGTGAATCTGACACTTTGCAGAGAGCTAGAATCACAAGGCCCTGCCCTGAGGTGCTTACAGTCTAAATCAGATGTACATGGTGAAAGATGACAACAAACAATAAAAAGAGGTGTGGATTAAGAGTGTTACAACAGAAAAAGAGCAGTGAGTGCTGCTTCACGTTGCTAATGGGTGTTAGTGTATCTGTTCTCTTCAGGTCCTTATTTCTCAGGTGATTACAGAAAATAAGCACACTGAAAGTGCAGGAATTCCAGGAGATGTTTGGAAAAGGACAGGGTGTAAGTCTGACTTATTAAGACCCAACACAGTAAGGGCAGCTCTCTTGGCCATCTGCTGTTCTGTGCCACATCCTACCAACTGAAGTATGATGGGCAGAGAGTTAAAGAAAGGAAAGCTCTGTGACTGGTCTACCCAAAGGTTTTATCACTCACTGACCCTACAGCACACCAAAGGCCCGGTTCATTTTTATTCCCTTACAGACAGACAGAACCATTTCTGAAACCGTTTAGTCTGCGGGAGAAATACTGACATTCAGAACCAGAAACAAACTGTTTCTATGAAATTAAAATTAGAAGAAAAAAACCCCTACCCATGTGAAAAAGATGGGGTGCTCAAAACGGTGCACTGAATAGTTTTGTATTTTCTTCACCACAGTGTTCCAGCTGGCAAACTGTCCATTTTCAAGCGCTAATTTTAGTGCTTTTATGCTGAAAGAGCATTTTATTCTGGAGCTGGGGGTAGCTTTCCCAGCAGACTCCTTGTGCCAGTGTCCTGACCCTACAGGTGCTTGGTGGACAGTCTGTAAAAGAGAAGGTACTTCCTGCCTTCTTCCCTTCTTCTCTGGTATGTCTTGTAAGAAGGCAGAGAGTTCTCTGCAAGGGAGAGAGCTCCCCATCACCCCCAGGGTAGGGGGGCAAGCAAAGGATCCTGGCCTACCTGCCACTGAAGGGTGGAACACAGAAGCAGCCTAGCCTAGTGGCAGCTCTGCCACAAGAATCAACTAAGGCCCACTTTTGCCTGAGAGCTCGAATGTAAAGAGGGTGTAACTCCCATGTGGCCAGCACCAGCTCCTCCCTGCTCCTGGCAGCGGGCTGAAAACATGAGCTGCTGCCCACACCTGCAGCCCCCTTTGGTAGGGGCAAAACTGCAGCCCTCCCCTCTTTCTCTGAGGGCTCAAAAGCAGAAAACCAGCATCAGCTCGTCTCTTGGCATCCAGCTGAAGAGAGGGCAGCTCCTTCTTTCTACAGCCTCATTGCCTTTGAAGATGCCAGACAGTGGTGAGCTCTTAACCCTCTCTCTCCCTCAGAGCCTTAACCATAGGGGAGAAGAAAAGACGGGAGAAAGCCCTGTAACAGGTCCATCTACCTCTGTCTCCACCAATATGCGGTATGCTCTGCCACTGAGAGAAGCCAGTGATAGAGAGAGATCATAAGTACCGATCTTCTAAACCTTTGGCAAACAGAGTCTGGGATTCTGTTAGATCCTC
>VZRI01002151.1:373222-430619 GCA_013397515.1 Upupa epops | reverse complement strand
TGTACACTCTCTTGTCCCAGAGCTCTCATCTAAAGCCAAACCCCTCTGCGTTAGCTGTCTCCCATTTCTCTCAGACTGCGTGTAGAGGCACTGTGATCCAGGTTCTGTTTGATCTTTTTGATTCTCTTACTTATTTGTGGATTTTCTTCCTTTTCTTCTTGGTGACGGGCTCAATAAATTCTTTTTGGCAAAGCTGCTTCACTGCCTGTTGAACTCTCGCTGAGAGCTGGTCACTGTGCTTGCATTGCAGGCACCAACCCAAACCGGGTTAGACCCTCGCTCTAAACCATTACAGACAGCAAGAATCTCCTACTAAATGTTTTCACAATGTCTTTATTGGTGAGTGGAATCCTCGGATGCTACAGAACATCACAACCAGAAGGAGGAAAACTGCATAGCTGTATCCTTGCAATCCACCCGAGACATCATGTGCAGAGGCACGTGCTTATAGCACTACTGCTAGTACAGATTTCCCTCTTTAAGGTGTGATGCTGGAGCTGGATCCTTTGGGATATTCATGCAAGGAATAAACCATGTGTGGATGGAAGTCAGGGGAAAGGAGTCGGTGTCTTGGTCTTACAAAAGCTTAATTCTTACTATATGGCACCAGACTATTTAACAGATCCAGCCAGAGTTGCTGACAAACTTTTATGATGTTTAAGGGCACAGTCAGAATGATCTTTCCCTTGGCACATCATTCCAGGATCCAGAAATCGGTAATTAAGGGACTTCCTCAGCCTGAGGTCACATCTAAACTACCGAATTTAATTACTATAAAAAGCCAGCAAGCCAATCCTTCCTTAATTCATCTACTCCTGTTTTGAACTCATTTCCACTTTTTGTTTACGCAGCTCCCTGTGGCTACAAGTTCCACAATTAATTTGCACACTGTGAATAAATAGGTTCTTGTTTTGAAGCTCTCTCTGAGAGCTTCAAGGGGAAGCACACGCTAAATAACTCTCCCTGTTTAGTTGCTGTACGCATTCCATTATTTACAAACCTCAACATTCTGCTCTCTCTTTTCTCCTTTAAAAGTGAAGACAACTGATCTGTTCAGTTTGCCCTTGTTTAAACACTGGCGTTAACTTCTGGACATCTTTTTTCACCCTTCTCTGGGTCTTCCTCGTTCTATTATGTCCTGTGTCTGGGGGTCAGGGACCCCTGAACTTGGTAAGATATCCAGCTTGTGGGCAAACTGGGCATCTGAAAAGGCACATCACGATGCCTTTGCTTCTGTATGTCTTTCTAATAATTAGTACCATTTTAATGGTCCTTCCTAATGAACTGATTCTGATGTCTCTACTTAACTCATCATTGTCCTCACAAATCTCTTCTACTTGATTAGTTTCCACATACTCTGGGATGTAGTGAGACGCAGAGGTAGTGGAGCCTTCAAAGCTATTTTGGGTGTCTGCTGTTAAGAACCATCTCCCCACCTCATTATTATCAGTCAAACAGGACTTTTACTCAGAACTGAAAGTTATAAATCCCTTCTCCAAGACTTTTTCTTGTTCCTCACAAGACACTGACTTCACAAAAGAGAACTGAAGTTGCAAAGCAGGGGAGCAATAAACTGGGGACTCTGTTTGCAGCTGCCCGGCTCTTTTCTCTGTTAATCTTAGAGCAGCAAAATACGATTTCTGTTCTTACCACACAGGTGAGTCACATCATGGCACCAGATTCAGACCCAGAACCAAAACCCAACTGTTCTTCACGCTGCCTTAATCTGATGTGCTGAATCTTTACTGTCCCACACATGTAGAGAAGAAGAGGCTGAGAGGAGACCTTATTGTGCTCTACAGCTACCTAAAAGGAGGTTGTGGTGAGGCTGGTGCTGGTCTCTTCTCCCCAGTTACTAATGACAGGACAGGGGAAATGGCCTCAGGTTGCATCAGGGGAGGTTTAGATTGGATCTTAGGAAGAAGTTCTTTCCTGAGAGTGTGGTTGGGCACTGGACCAGGCTGCCCAGGGAGGTGGTGGAGTCACCATCCTTGGAGAGGTTTGAAAAATGAGTAGCTAGAGCACTTGAGGCCATGGTCTAGGAGTTGGGGAGATGTGGGGATGAGGGCTGGACTTGATGATCCTGGAGGTCCTTTCCAGCCACGACAACTCTGTGATTCTCTGATAGGACAATGGGGAGTTCAGAGCAGTAGTCAAGCAGTAAACTTCTCCGAAGCTTACCCTCAGTTCTGCTATGCTTACTGAGGTTATATAGTTCTTTATCCTGAAAATCCTTGGTTGATAGCAATGAGGATAATTAAGAAAGGAATTTTGCAAGAGATGTAGTTACAGGAGAAACAAACGCTGAGTCATTAACTTGCAAACTGAATCCACTTCACCATCAGATCATTCTTCCTGTGAATTTTCTGCATTTTAAAAGTTCTATTAAAAAGAATCAAACACCTACTTTTTGGAGAACAAAGTTGTAAGATCTGTTTAGCAGGCCCACACATATTCAATTATTTTAATCTTCAGTTGTAAGTCAATACTTGCAGCACTTTAATCATTTCTGATTCTCTTCCTTGAACTCCCTTCAATTTATCAATGCCTTTTTAAACACACATTCAGGAAGATGTAGTGGAGTCATTTTTTATGAGGAAATGAGCGGTCATTAGCAATTGGGTCGAGTGAAAATAAATGTTAAAGATTAAATATGCTTTTGCATGAAGAGGCGCTGGTATTTCATGTTGAAAATCAGCTTTCTTCCTTTGCTGAAAACCAAATAAATGGTTCATTAGCATTCATTCACTGGGCTATGTAAGCTGCTCCTAGGGATGTGAGGTTGGGCTTTTGTTCACGTGTACGTGACCAGGAGCATTTTAATCCTGGAGAGCTAGTTACTGTTCATGTGAAACTGATGGAGTCTTCACAGAGCTCAGCATTGGTGAGAAGTCAGAGGGAACAAGGCAAAACAGTCCTGGATCACATTATCATGGAATCATTGAGGCTGGAAAAGACCTCCAAGATCATCCAGTTCAGACCACGACCTAACATCACCACATTGGCCAGACCAGGGCACTAAGGGCCACAGCCAGCCTGTCCTCCAACACCTCCAGGGACGGGGACTCCACCACTGTCCTGGGCAGTCCATTGCAATGTCTGATCACTCTTTCTGTGAGGAAGGGCTTCCTAACATCCAACCTAACCCTCCCCTGGTGCAGCTTCAGGCCCTGCCCTCTCATCCTGGTGTTAGTTGCCTGGGAGAAGAGCCTGACCCCCACCTAACTACAGCCTCCCTTCAGGTAGTTGTAGAGTGAGAAGGTCCACCCTGAGTCTCCCCTTCTCCAGGCTAAACAACCCCAGGATTCTTTCCTCAAGCTCCCTCATCCTTTCCTCATCAGATTTTCCCTCCAGTCAGGCAGAGATGTCTGCAATGATATCCCCAACCCAAGAAATGTGGATATGGGAGCAGATGGCAGGCCATGGTGGGTCATGCAGGCTGGCCCAGCGGGACAGAGCAGCACCAAATGCATAAGCTGGGTCAGATCTGAATTACACTACAACTCTGCAAACGAATCAAACAAATCCTAGCTGCAACAGCTTTCAGATCCTGTGCTATTTAGGGCATTAGTACAGGCTGGGTAGTGATCAAGTGTGGGAAATTGAGAAAGTGGAAGCAATAAAGAAGCAGACTGGCATGTCCTACTCGTGCATAGCCCCTGTGCACACGTGGTCAGGTTATTCACCACTCACTCCCTGCCTTGGTACCTTGTTTCTGCATTGCGTGACACAACTAAGCTGGTTCCTCTCAAATGAGATGCATCGGACAAAGTTAACTCACGGGAACTGCTGAGAAGCAGCAGGTGGGTGATGACAGCAGGAGACAGAACTCAGCATCAGCAAACACAAGCAAACAACTCTGCGTCGTCTTCCAAAGTGACACTGATGGAAATCGAGCCCTAGTTAAGGCCTGCAAAGGCAGCTCACTGCATTCACCAAGTAAATATGAGCTCAGCACACCAGGTGCTACTGAACCAAATGCAACCACCTCCAGTTCTTGGAACAATCAGATCATGGTGATCTGATTACCCCAAACACATCACTGCTTATGAGATTATTATTCTACAGCACATCTAAGCACCCAGCAGGCTGTGCTGCCATCCAGCAGGCTGTGCTGCCATCCAGCAGGACTCGGACACACTGGGGAGCTGTGAAGGGAGCAATTTAATGAAACACAAAAAGGACAAGTGCAGAGTCCTGCAGCTGGGCAAGAACAACCCCAGGCACCAGGATAGGTTGGGCACTGACCTGCTGCAGAGCAGCACAGGAGAAAGGGACCTGGGGGTCCTAGCAACCTAGGATGACCATGACCCAGCGATATGCTCCTGTAGGAGAGAGGTCTAACAGCCTAGTCCTGCCTGCCACAGTGTTGCTGATACAAGCCAGGATATCACTGGTCTTCTGGGCCACCTGAGCACATAGCTGGCTCCCCTTCAACTGGTCCTTTGTAGCCAGTGAAAAATGACAGGCACTTTTCAGCAATTGTCTCACACTTTAGTCACTTTGCTCAGTTCCTGCAGCACGGTGCCTCTCTCTGTGTGTTTACTGTAGATGGCACTTGAGGGGATCACGTTCCCAAAATACACACTCCAGGTGATGTTAGGCAGGAAGAACTGAGACATCTGTATCTGATAAACTGAGCTCTCTTTTCAGCTCTTTCAGCAGCTACTTCAAGGCTGCTGGACGTTTCCATGACTCCACCTTTGGGATTAAGAGCCTCTCTAGGGGAACAAATTCTAGGCATCCTGAATTGAGGTTTCACTAGGGGCTAAATATGATGCTTACCTCCAGTCTCACTTCTGGCACTCCCCTGTCCTTCTCAGTGCTTCTAGCAAAGCAGAAAAACACCTTGAGTATCCAGTCCTGCACCTCACTCAGGTATTCCCTCTAATGTGAGGTGGGAAGATGAATTTTAAACCCAGCACGAGGGAAAGCAACTCTGTCTAAGCACATCTCCACTCACCCAGACATGGCTATAGCCACTCAGCCTTCCTGGAAAAGACTGATTTCTCTGACAGTGGGTGATGCTCATCTGAAATTGGACATGTCTATATTGCTTCCTGCAACACTGCGTATCCTTTCTACGGGGCATAAATTTCTTTTTTATGACTACGACGATGCAAAGCAATTTTAAATGCCCGGAGGAGAGAACTAGAAAAGACGAATGAAAAGGAATTGAATGATTCATTAGACTCTGAGGAAGATTCGATGAGGTATTCTGTAATTCTGGACTTTTAATTTAATCGTGTCTCTCTTATTACTCACCCCCACACCCCTTCACTTCCTTGGAGCTTCCTAAAAGTATAATTTTTAAGAGCTCCTAATCTTGCAGCACACAGTAAGAAATACAATGCTGTTTATGCTGTTTGGACAGGACGTTTAGGCTTTGAGGTCGGTGATTTATCAGACAGCTCAGGTTCTAACTTCAGCAGTACACTTGGAATACCCTGATTCCTGTTTCAGTAAAATTATGCCTTTGACATAAATTTCCTGCTCTTAGTGAACTTTACAGCGTTTTGTATAGGCAGGACATGAGTGCTATGGCCTGTCTGCTTCTTTGTTCAGGTATTAACTAAAAATCTCACCTCACTTACGTTGCTCTAAGGCACAAGAGTGCTGCTGAAATCAGCGTGGATGGTTTGGATTGGCGCTGACTTGTGAGCACCATCCCACTAGTGTCTGCATCTAAGTATTCTGGGGATACGGACCCAGTTTGGATCAGATCACGAACGTCATCATATAATAGTCCATCTGTATTTTGGAGGTCTGAGATTTCTCTTTAAAGTTTTCAGTTGTCTCACAGAAAACTCTACCAGTTTATACGAGATGAGATTCTCACCTCCTGACTACAAATCTCATTTATTCTTTGTGTTTTACACAGCTTTGGTTCAGCCTTGCAGCATTCCTCTACCCTACCATTTCTGAAAGCTCCTCATTCACTCTTGCTTCAAAGATTGTTTTGATTTCTGTCTTCTAAGTTGAGAATCACCTGCAAATGAGCTACTCAAACAGAAGCAGCCAGAAGATACTTTCTTGAACAAACTAACAGTGAATAAATGATCTTAATTTCACATTTGTAAACTGCACAGATGAACAGAAATATGTATTATTTACATGACATTCTCCATAAATTATCCTAAAGCACTTTGGCAGATCTGCCAGCACCTCAGAGAAGCAAGACAGGATGGGTCTTCCTCTCCTGAAAGGAAAGCAGAGCAAGAGAAAGTTCTAAGAGCCCTTCCACTTGAGTGACCTTCCCTGAAGTGACTTTGGCTATTCCACACTGAGTTTCTCCAACAGGTAACAACCATCTCTTCTCCTCATTGCTTTATCACTGCCGTACATTTTTCCTGCACTTTTCAAGAAGCTTTTCATCCCGTACAGAGTATTTCCCTGAGCAACTTTATTATTAACAATTGGATATTTTCCACTAGTCCCATCACTTACATTTCCAGAGAACCCAGCCCACTTGTCCTTCCTTATCAGCAGAACAGTTCTATACCATTTTTTGTCATTTTACAGGAAGTATGGCCAACATTTGATTTCCAAGAGTCAAATGAGTGCAGCACACTACTCCCACTATGCTAGAACACAAAGTCTGTAAGAATGAATAATGCTCAGCAGCATCGTGCACAATAAAGTTACAGACCATTCATTGAAAACCTCAAATCACCCGGGAGAAAACAAGGAACAAATCATGGGGGCACAGAATGGTGAGGGTTGGAAGGGACGTCCAGAGAGCACAGAATCATTCTAGGGGGAACCTCAGAGCATCCAATCCAACCTCTCTGCCATGAGCAGGAATGCCTCTTGACTAGATCAGGTGGCTCAAAGCCTACTACAACAAGAGGGAAAGAAACATCTCCCTTGATCTGCTGGCCACACTCTTCTTGGATGCATCCCAGAATCAACTAATCCATCCTTTCCCCCCCCAGTCTTGCCCAAAGCAGGATCACCTAGAGAAGATCACACAGGAAAGCATCAAGATGGGTTTTGATATGGGTATCTAGACAGGATCACAGAACACAGCCATCTGGATCCTAGGATTTCAGCTGGATTCAGAGCGGGTCCAANGATCTGCTGGCCACACTCTTCTTGGATGCATCCCAGAATCAACTAATCCATCCTTTCCCCCCCCAGTCTTGCCCAAAGCAGGATCACCTAGAGAAGGTCACACAGGAAAGCGTCCAGGTGGGTTTTGAAAGGCTCCAAAGAAGGAGACTCAACCACCTCTGTGGGCAACCAGTTCAAGTGCTCCCTCACAGTAACAGTTTTTCCTGATGAGCAGTCATAACACTTCAACAGTCACCCCTTGTCCTGAAATAGTCCAAGAGAGGATTTGTTTCTTGATTATTTTAATGGCAAACACCAAAGTGCAATTTTCACCTTGCACACCATCCCCCCCCAGCAGTACTGAACTGTACTTGGGCAATTCAGGAAATCACTGACTTTGCAATTTCACCCCCGACCCTGTAAATACATTTTCTCAGCATGATTCACCAGTACTGCCCCGTTACTTCACATCAGGTACTTACGTAGGTGTTTGCATGATTGAGAGCGTCTGAGTATATCTACAGGGACACTCCTCGAGGTACAAGCATAGCAATAATGATGCTATAGACATTGTTAAATCAATCAGATGTTTGTGTGAAAGGGAGCTGGGATGCAGTTCTGGGTTTTACCTATTTATAACTGGTGATTAATGTCACAAGTTTATATATGCATTTGGTTTGCTATTTTACAACAGATAAACCATCGCTCTTCTATGCTTCCCAAATACCAATAAATCTGAGAGACATCACTGCTGGTATGAGGAACAGATGCTTGAAAGGCAGGTTTCCCTCAGTCACCCAAGAGGCAATTCAATAATTAGGCTACTTAGAGCTCATTTAAACCATTGAAAAGATCCTTTCTGATGCCAATCACCATTACTCTGCTGAGTTCTGTCTGAACAGGGGCATGCAAAGTGAAATGCTTCAACATACAGGGGCAAAACATATGGCTATCTAGTCAGGATCACAGAACATAGCCATCTGCATCCTAGGATTTCAGCTGGATTCAGAGCGGGTCCAAATCTCACCTCACATTTGCTAAGGCATCCACATTTTTGTTGCTTTCACCTGAACTCTACTCTCTGGCACAAGAACCAGAGTACCCAAGCTATTCACCTGGTCACACACCCCAATGATGTACAAACAGCCACCTCACACACCTCCTCTGCTCTTGCCTCTCCCAATCTCAGAAACAGCTAGCCTAGGGACAGTCAAAGCTCAGAGTCCTTGCTCACTCCAGGAGCAGCAGTGCAGGGTAACTGGCAAGAAGACTGTGTTTTGCTCTTGAAAATCCAGTGTTTGTGAGAGAACCCAGGTTCCCACCCTTCAGAAGCAAAGCTGGCTAGAGCTGTGACATTATGTCCAAGCGTTCAGACGGCAGCCTGCTGGGTTAGTAAACTAAAATGCACTTCGGAGGATAGAGAATGTGCCACTAAATGCTTCTTGTGTAATGGGACTGCTGCCTGCACCAGATTTGGGCTGGTAGTTTATGTGGGAGAAGACACAAGAATCATCGCGCATCTGCAGAGCTCTGCAGAGAGCCGTTGCCTTCAAATTTTCTCTTTTACGGACGGTAGCTTTGCACACAGCCTTCCTACAGCCAAGATGCTTAAAAAACGACCATCCTATTTTCCAACTCTGTGTATTTATGTCTAAAATCCAGCCTTCCATGGCTTCCATCACGGAAACACAAATGTTTTTGTTTAGGGCTGTTTTATGAACCGCCCATGAATTCAGTCGCCTCAAGAACTATATGTATGTAAATATATTGGTATCTAAGAGTGCTGGTGAACCTGCCTCTAACTCCTAGGACTCCTAAAAATCCCAAACATACTCTAGTCCTAGACTTGTATTTACTGTCATCCGTCTCACTAACAGGCACCTGCAGTGAAGCTGGTGCACGCAAGTGTCATTATGCTCACTGCCCTTCTCCAGAAGAGCTCACTACAGAGAAAGCGGGGCTATTCCTTTGGTTAAAGAACAAAACTCAACACAGGCACCACCCCACCCTCATCTCCCCAGATATGCTCACTTCAAAATACAACTATTAGTAATTCCTTTTAAGAATAGTAATTTCACCTACCTGCTAGGGAAAGGAAGCATTTACACAGTCACCGCGTTCAGACCAGTACGTTACTGTAACCTCAGGAGAGGAGACAGGCAGAATTGGGTGAGGAAGAAGGAAACAAATCTAAAATACTCCCTCTGAGCAGGGAGGTCAGCGTATTTTTTTTTTCTCCCCTGGCAGAGCATTTTCAAATGAAAAAAGATGTGTCTCCTCTTTTAATGCACCGAACACCAGCCTGCCTGTACCACGGACTAACTCCTGCTATTTAATCATTAAACATTTATCTGGGTTCTGCGTAAACAGAAACAGAAGTGGTGTTTCTAACATCTGTCGTTGCTGGAATAATCATGTCGCTGTGCAATGATAACACTGGGCTCCTTTTACAGAATGGAAACAGCGTGCACTCACAATTATTCATTACTGTAGGGCCCGCTCTCGTCCTGCGATTGTTATTTAAGATGAAAGAGCTCCCTCATTTTCACTAAAACTGGCTCTATCAGTGAGCTTTTTGCTTACAGATAAATTTTCCTCTGGGTCAATTCAACTTCATTTTAAAAGGTTTCATTGCATTATATTGCACATTAATTACACCGAGTGCCTGCAGTTTCGTGTCCTTTAACGAACAGTTAATGCACTGCTGCAGTTCTTAGGGAGAAATTATTCGGCGTACTATTGTTTCAGAGCCACGCTGGTTAGGACCGCTCCTCTGTCTCATTCCACTGACATGATCCCCTAACAGGATGAATGCATTTCTCACTGAACATTTAAACAGTAAAAGAGGAGAGAGAAAAAGTGACGGTGGGACTGTTAATGAGCAGGAGAACTTGAGTGGGGCAGCAATGAGATGAAAGCAACGTTGCTATTAAGGCATGTTCTCACTCCTGCCTGTCTATCAACAGGCCGAATCTTTTAGATAAGGGTTTTTCAGCGAGATACAAGATGTTATCAAACACCGTTGTACAATATTTAGTCTCAAGGGCTGACTTAAAAAGAAATGGCATCAGCTGTAAAACAAAACAACACACCGCCACCAAAGAAAAGTGGAAGGCAAGTACACCAACGGGTTCAAGTTTGCTGCACAGTTATTATCACAGCTTTGCTTTTCCACAGAGCTGATTTTTATCTGGACTGGATATAAGTGATAAGTATACTTTATGTCTCTACGTGTTTGTGTGTGAGAGCCTGTGTGCTTCCTCTCTTAAGAGGGGAACGTGGAAGCATATGAGGGGGAGACAGAGAGAGAGACAGATAGAGGGAGAGAGAGGGAGAGAGTATAAAATTGAATGCAGGCTGCCAAGATGGAAATGGTATTTGTTTTCTATCACACCAGAGATGCACCATTCCAGCTTTTGTCCTTCAAAGCTGTGAGAGACCATGCTTTAATGCCTGCAGGTTGACCATGCATTGTTATTATACAGTCTTCATGTTCACATCATGTGTCATCTGACCAAAGGAGAGTCTACAAAGTGAAAGCCTCATGCAAAATTTATGCTTATATGGCTGTTTCAGTCAGTGGAAAAATCAATACTGCAGGCTTGATGCACAGAAATGACTGAGTGCTCTCTGACTGACACTAAAAGCACTGGGAGATTGAGGGGCTGCATTTGCCGTTCAAGGAATTGAGTGTATTAGAGCTCTTATAATAGTCTGCTCACCTTATATTAGCCTTTCCTTGGGATTATTTTTTGATAACAATTATGATTGTGGGGTTTAAGGCAATTACACTATTACAAAGAAAAAGCTGCTTTTTATGTCCTGTAAAGCTGTCATATATTTCACACCACAACTGCCTTCCAATTATTTTGCTACAATGCACTTTGGAAGCAAAATGTCCTAACTGATATATATTAGTCCTTTATGTTTTATAAATAAAAATCAAAGCTGTAATGTAATCCTTCAAAAGAAGCTTCTCAGTTTCCCAGATGTTATTTTTAAAAGAGCAGAATGCAGCACGTTGTTGTGAGTCTTGAAAAAGACATACGCGGCGTCTGTTTTTATAGGGGAGGACATCATGAGCCGGGGACGATGCACACATTGTGAAGGCTGCTGTAGCTCGAAACGCTAATGCAGCCCATTAAACGGGGACGTGTGTGCTTCACAAAGGTGGAACTTAACAAAAAAACCCAACCCATAACTGGGGAGAGCGAGAAATAAAACCCCAACCAAACAAAATTCCTCCAAGGGAACCCGGGTTCAAGCTGTAGTTTAGTGCTAGGTTGGAAGAGTTGTTGAAGAGTCAATGAATACTCCTTTGTTACAAGCTGAAGAGGGTGTCAGAACATGTGTGAGGAAAATTAATGGTTGACTATGAGAAAAAAAATGGAGTAAACTGATTAAGCAAATGACATCTAACCCCTCCATCAGGGAGTACCTCTGGTCAGAACAGAAACGGTACTGCATTTCTGTCACTGCAAGGACAGGGAAACACTGTACTACAAGGGCTGTGGTCAGTAGATTGAGAGAGGTTCTCCTCTCCCTCTACTCTGCCCTGGTGAGACCACATCTGGAATATTGTGTCCAGTTCTTAGGCCCTAGTTCCAGAAGGACACAGAACTGCTTGAGAGTCCAGCACAGAGCCACAAAGATGATGAAGGGAGTGGAGCATCCCTCTGATGAGGAAAGGCTGAGGCAGCTGGGTCTCTTTAGCTTGGAAAGGAGGAGACTGAGGGGTGACCTCATTAATGTTAATAAATATGGAAAGGGCCGGTGTTAGGAGAAAGGAGCCAGGCTCTGCTCACTGCCATCCAATGACAGGACAAGGGCCAATGGGTGTCACTTGGAACAGAGGAGGGTCCACACAAATGGGAGAAGAAACTTCTTCACGGAGAGGGTGACAGAGCACTGGAAGGGGCTGCCCAGGGAGGTTGTGGAGTCTCCTATGGGGATGTTTAAAGCCTGCCTGGACATGTTCCTGGGCAACTGCATCTAGTTGATCCTGCTCTGGCAGGGGGATTGGCCTGGATGATCATTCGAGGTCTCTTCCAAGCCCTGACATTCTGTGATCCTGTGATTAGATGGCATTACAAGTTCCTCATCACTGTCTTCAGTTAGGTAATAAATAAAATGATGAATACAGTCACAAGAAATGATTAAGAAACGCATTGCTAGTTGGTTTAGAAACCTCTGAATTTCCTTACACACTATTCCCAAACATGCTTCACTCATCTGCTCAGCTTTTTGACATCTAAGCACTTATTTAGCTGCGACTGGCACTTCTAAAACTTTCAGCAGTGCTGATTAATTAGAACAGCTCAAGTGGGTAGATTTATTTCAAATTCCAAGTGCCAAATGTGAGCTGGGTAAAAACCAGGCCCTTCCTAACTATAAACCAAATAACGAGGAATTAGGATTCAACACATAAACTACCCTACAAGATCCTGGTGTTTATATGCATTAGATTTACAACGAATAGGAGGCAGGAAGGATTGCAGCAGAGCCACAGCCCCTCTGAACAGCTGACTACAGTGCGTTGCCCCAAAGACGTCTCACAAAGGGGTTGTGTATACCAGACAAATGGTGCCTGCTGAAGCACACATCCAAGTAGCCTGGTTACATCACTATAAACCTCTTTTGAAACAAAAAACATGGGCTAAGTTGGCTCGTGACTTTAACCTAGATCTACCATCAAGTGTGTGCCTATGCCAGAGGAAGTTTATGCTTCTGAAGAATTTCTTCACCCAAAAAGGTTATCAAATGTTGGAACAGGCTGCCCAGGGCAGTGGTGGAGTCACCATTCCTGGAGGTACTTAAACAATATGTGAACATGGCACTGAGGGTGAAGGTTTGATGATGCCCTGGCAATGCTGGGTTGAAGGTTGCACCTGATGCTCTTTGAGGTCTCTTCCAACCAAAAATATTCCGTGCTTCTGAGACTTGTGTGTGTGGAGTGGGGTGGCATAACGCTTTTGAACTCAGAACTATCAAGCAGCAGTCACCATCCACAGAAGCTGGAGTGGCACCTCTAAAGCCCCATTCAATATGCTTTGTCCAGTCACCACGTCCAAGAGATGAGATTATCTGCTTGCAGTGAGTGGAGTGGCCAACCTTCCTCAGATCAAGGTCCCCCATTCTGTTCTCTGGTTATGTTAAGACTCTGTCTGAAATCATCACAATTGTCTCTGGAATGACTGCACCCATTCAGGCTCTGCTGGGGCACAGAAAGGACCACAGACAGGGACTGGGCTGACCAAGTCACTGCATGAAACCCAAGAGGGAATTGGGAGGTTGTTTGTTTGTTTGTTTTTTGAGAGACTAGCTGAATTTCCATCCTCCTGTTGTGAGAAGCAGGAAGTAGAGAGGAAGGCACCTGCTGAGGGGAGACCACTGATTGATACCTGGTAGGAACCAGTCAAGTGGTGAGTCACACTGCAGCGCCATGGGAGGTGTCTGTCAAGCCTCGACTACGGTGCTTCTGAACAACTGCTGAAAACGACTTTTTCCTGCTGATTGGAAAAAAAACCCAACAAGAGGGAACGCAGACACTGGCAGTGTGCCTTAGACTATGGCTGCTGTCACACAAACCCTGAGCTTGCCTGGCTTTTCTGCCACTACACTGAGAGGTTACACGGAGGGAGAGGAATATGTGAGGCACTGCATGTTTCTACACTGAAAGTTTTAACAGCAGTATAGGGAAAGGCCTAAAAGAGATCTCTTCTGGAGAACTAGGTTCCTGTGTTTTCATAGAATCCTGCCATGTATTGGTCACAAGGGACCTCCAAAGGTCATCCAGACCAACCCCTGCCATCTAGTGCAACCCCCAAAAATGAAAGAAACCTCTTCCTTTAAGTTTATCTTTGCCTCTCCAATACTTTGCCAGCAGGCCAATGCAACAAAGAAATTAAAAGAAGGGGATGAATCACAGCCAATTTTAATGATAAAACATACTGATTCTTTAAATATATTTTCTCCTAAATTATTAACTTCCATTAGAAATAAAAGAGCACAAGAGAAAAGAGAGATCCCAGTTTCTAGTGCTGAGTGGAGCCATCTGGGAACTGACAAAAAAGACAGATCCCAGGATCATGGATGATGGTTGCTGGAAGGAATCAACACCATGCTAGTTACAAACTGTTATATTCCTCTTTGTTAGCTTTCAGGTCTCATCAGACACAACAAATTAAAGATCAGCCTGTGTAACACAACATTCTCATAAGGTGAAGTTGTCCCACCATCAGATAAATGCTGAGCTGAAGACCAGTGTCTCTGGTCTCAAACATTTCCCACAGCAACTACTCTCCTGGCTTCAGTGGGTTCCTCAACAACTTACAAGATTTGCTTTAAGGAAAAACAAAATGGCAAAAAGTCTCCCCGAAAGGAATTCAGACTTTAGGGTGCAAGGTAGCTTGAGCAGAAGATGTGGCTGGCAGTTTCCATAGTGGGGTCATTTCTTCCTTTCTCCCATATTAAAAACCCAATGAGTCAAGTGAGATGATTCTCCCCCTCTGCACTGGTGAGACTCCAGAGTCTCACCTGGGGTACTGGGTCCACTTCTGGAGTCCCCAGCATTAGAAGGACAGAGAGCTCCTGGATCAGTTCCAGAAGAGAGCAACTCAGATGCTCAGAGGGCTGGAGCACCTTCCCTATGAGGACAGGCTGAACAAGTTGGGGTTGTTCAGCCTGGAGAAAAGGAGGTTCCCAGGTGACCTTCCAGCAGCTTTCCAATAGCTGAAGGGGGCTAGAAAAAGCTGGGGGAGGGCTTTTGAGAAGGGTGCATAGCAAGAAGACAAGAGGAAAGGGTTACAGACTTGAAGAGGGGAGACTGAGGTTGGACATGAAGAAACAATTCTTTGCTGTGAGGGTGCTGAGATGCTGGGACAGGTTGCCCAAGGAAGTGGTGGCTGCCCCATCCCTGGCAGTGTTCAAGGTCAGGCTGGATGGGGCCCTGAGTAACCTGATCTAGTGAAGGTGTCCCTGCCTGTGCAGGGGGGTTGGAACTGGATGATCTCTAAGGTCCCTTCCAACCCCAGCCATTCCATGATTCTGTGATTCTATGATGATGAAACAAATAGCCATGGCTTTCTCTATTTTAATCCATAAGTTCTCTCCCATCCAGTCTCTTTCTCTCCCCAAAATAAACAGAAATGCCTCAGTAAAGGCAGATTAGAAAGAACATCTTAGACTGAAAAGTAATGATCACTAAGGTGAAGGTCACAAGTTCCAATGGCTCCAATATACCCAGATCTTACAGTTCAGTGAGAAAGTATCTTCTCATCCACAGACAAGGAAGAACCATATGAAGGATCCACATATCGACCCCACTGGCCCCACACTTATCAACCTTTACTAGCTAACACTGGCCCGGTAGATGGTGAACTGAGAACTTGGCTTTATCTACAGCAGCTTGAGTTTCTTAAACTGTGTTGCTCTCATACAGAGAATCTGATAATAACTGGAACTGAGAGCTGCCCGGAACAAGGATAACTGTGTTCATGTGCATCCACAAAGTTTCTAGCACCTGCAGCTTTTGACCAGCATCTCTAACTGCTACTGGAGCACAAATACCCCCTAAATCTACTTAGTTGTACTCAAACAGCTCAATGTTACTTGATGTGAAAGCTACAATAAAAATGCAAAGAAAAAAGATAAAGGCTTTAAACTGTGAAAGAGCAAAGCCATATCCGGAAAAAAGGATGGAAGGATAACAGGAAATTGAAAATGTGGTGTACTTCAGCCTGTTAAATGAAAATCCAGATAGACTGGGGAAAATATTTAAATGCATGCATATGCACATGGGGAAGCGTAAAGGTAGCTGAGGGTCATCTGCATGCCTGTTGCTAGAAATCATCACAGAATCACACAGAATAACAGAATTATTGAGGCTAGAAAGGACCTCTGAGCTCATCCAGCCCAGCCCATGGCCTAACATCACCGCATCAGCCACACCAGAGCACTAAGGGCCACAGCCAGTCTGACCTTCAACACCTCCAGGGATGCGGACTCCACCACTGCCCCTAGATCAGACCCTAGACATTCCAGGGTCTGATCACCCTTTCCATGAGAAGGGCTTCCTAACATCCAACCTAGCCCTCCCCTGGCAGCTTCAGGCCCTGCTGTCTTGTTCTGGGGTTAGGTTCCTGGGAGAAGAGCCCAAACCCCACTTGGCTACAACCTCTCTTAAGGTAGTTGTCAACAGGCAGAAGGTCCCTGCTGAGTCTCCTCGTCTCCAGGCTAAACACCTGTAATTCCCTGAGCCTCTCCTCATTAAACTTTCCTTCCAGTCCATTCCACAGCCTTGTTGCCACACACAACACCTAAATTTTTTCCTTGAAGTGAAACCTGGGTGTGAGTAAGTACATGCCCTGAGAATGAAGTCAAGGAATGCACATCCACGCACACATGACAGCTAATTCAGAAGATGCTCAATACTTTTTGCAGGAAGGAAATCACATAAGAAACAGCTGATCAGGTTATATTACTACTAGTACAGATGTATTCTGGAGTTACAAATAGGGTTTGACTAGTCAGAGGTATGAAAGAGGGCTCCTATAATTTTCTCAGCTATTTACAGTCTACCTGTCCTATAATTCAGTTTCAGTGAGTGAATTCTGTTTTCAGTGAGTGGTTTTAACCACCTTATCACGCTCTGCATGAGCGTAATCATCGGTTTACTTCATCTTGTTCTCCTGTTTAAGAACTTCATTGAAAACATGTTTAGTCACCAATAACCACTCACAAAATACTCGGCTGGAAAACACATCTTCCAGCTTGGTTCCCTCATGTGAACGTGTTGTGTGGAGTCCTAGCAAGCTACTGTTTAGTTTTTTGAGCATTTCCACAGTGAGATCTTAATTTAAAAGCATTTTTTTTCAAACAAAGTACTTAATTGAAGTCAAAAGAGCTAAACCTGTCAATCTTCACCATGCTGAATAGTATCACACAGAAATCAGTGGGATAATATAAAGTATAACTAGATAGTACAAACATTGTCTTCTACAACAGGAGTACTCAACAAATGGCATAAACAGCCTTCCCTACCTCCTTAACACCTGTAACATTAATATATGCTTCTTCATGAGGAAACCGCCAGCTTCCTACTCACATTCTGCTTTCTTCACTCTTTCCATGCAGAAATGCTCTGATGTCTTCCAAGGTCGAATTTACAAAAGGAAATACAATTACTTTTTTTCTTCCTTTCTTTTCCTCCCTTCCCTTCTTCCCTTCCTTCCTGCCTGCCTTCCCCTTCCTGTCTTTTCCTCCCTCCCTTTTTTCCTCACTGCAGACACTCTCAGTGCCTTTTCTTCACAACCTCTCACACCCTCTGGGTTTTTACTTTTCAAAGTGCTTATTTGCTTTAGCTTTAGATAAGTAATATAAATGTATTGGTCTTAACTTCATCTTCCACACTAGCTGCCTCATCCTGTTCTAGCTGCCTTATTCAGTCTAATAATTAAACATATCATCATAATCACCATGTGAGGCTGGTTTTGCTGATTTCACCGTAGAACTAACTCTACAGCCTGTCTCACATCGTTTGCACCCAGCTAAACCTGTTCCAATTCAGTGCTCCATGCTGGAGTACTTCACATCTCACATTTCTCAGGGCTTCATTGGCACACCTTGCAGAGGATCATTCTAATCCCTCGATGCAGCTTTCTGCAACAGTTTCTTCAGATCCCGGTCCTCCTAGTACTTTACCCAAGTAATCTCAAAGTCACTAACTCAATCCTGCCTGTATGCTGACAGCGAACAAATCCACCTGTCAATCCCTAACTCGTATAGTTTCCTCACACATGTCTTTTTTAAGGTTCTCCCCACCTAGCCGGACAGACAAAACTACTGTCCACACTCTTATGACAACCTCCTTTATTTGCTCATTACAAAAGGCATTGATCTCCTTTTTCCCATTTAGAGCACTGCTGGCTGTCCAAGGTTACCATGCAAGGTGTCTCCTCACATGGTTTAGTTAGCTTTCCCTGTTTTCATCACATTAAATACAAGCTACTTGTTCTCATTTTCAAGGATCTTTATTGCTCACCTCTGCCCTTCCTCTTCCCCCATTATCTCTTATTTACTCTCCAAGGACAGACCGTGTATATGAAGACCATATCAACCACTATTGCTTTGCTCTCATTGCATTCCCTAACTGAGCACATTAATCTGTGATCTCCTGTCTTACAGGCAGCTTTGAGCACCCTTCTGGATCTCTGTTTTTCAAGCGCACAGCATGTTCCCTAGGTACTGTCATAAAACAAATGAAGACAAGAAACAAGAAACCAAACAAAAACAGTGATAATTTCTTTGTGAGATACCTTTATCTAGGAAATCTATCTAGAGCAAGAGCAGCTTGAGGGCAAGCTCTGTTCACGGCGACCTTCAGAATTGAAAGGGAAATTTTGTACCCTAAACCTAACCCAACAATCTGGAGAAAAATGGTCATAAAATGCATTGGACCATATGAGGTCAGGACTCCTGGCAGAACACGTTTCTCCCTCTGACCCCTCCAACTTCCCCAGAAGGCAAAAGGGAGAAGTAATACCTTTAACTGAGGGTGGTTTTATCCGTGAATACTTCTGTATTAGCAGATCCTATTGCTCTGCTTTAAGAGCATAACAGAGCCCTTCCTGTCCTCCTCCTCATTCAGAACTCTTCTGAGCTTGAAGTACTGCAGATCGGGGCCATCAACAAATAACAGTCATCTCCAGAAAAATAAATCAAGGGGAGAGCAACTGAAATCAAGGTGTTGCTGAGGAATACATAACAGGGAATGAGAGGTCTAAGTTCTGTTTAATAGAATTTTTTCTAGAAGAAACTCTTCCTCCCAGAGTCTCTGTTCTCTTTATGAAGTTTTTCCTGTAGGGTTTTCTAGATTTTGAGAAGAGAAAGAAGAGAAGAAAAGACTATGTAGAAAATAAGGGGATCACCGCACATGAAAAGGTTAAGAGGAAAATCTTGGGATTCTATTGCTCCCTGACTTCTCAGCATTTAATTCCCTCAGCAATTAAATAGGCACAATACTACTTAATAAAGACAGTGTGAAAATTAATGGTCTCCTGGAGCATCTTCAGCTCTGGGAGACATTATGCTCACAGGTTTGTGTCCTGTTAGAAGATTTCATCCACCCTGACATTTGTTGGAAAAGCAGCATGGTGAGCTGTAGGCCATCTAGGAGACTCCTGGAGTGCCTCAGCGACAACTTCTGCAGTCAAGAAATAGACAGCTCTACCCAAGGGGATGCGTTATTGGACCTGATGGTCACAAATGCATCGGGGTGTCAAGGGCTCTGGGCAATCTGTTCTAGATTCTTGTTGTAAGGAGGTTGGACTAGATGCCTTTGGAGGTCTATGAATCTATGATTCTATGCTTAGATGACTAGAAGATACAAATCACGGGATGTAAACCAGTATTTCTACACAGTGAAGCCACACTTGGCTGCCTTCTTTCTTTTTGTTTTTCTTTTCCTCAGTGTAGTTGTGCGCACATCTTCTTCAGAAGCTATCTTTATATCTACAAACCCACTGCAATAAAATCAACTGTTCTACTAACCAGCCTTGGATATCGTTCAGGAGAACAAATGAGAACATCAGTGACTGAAGTATCTTGACAATCTTTCCTCCACAACACACAGGAGCTTTTCCTGTCTCCTATGCTCATATTAAATACATTGTGTTTTATCAGCATCTTGAAAAAAGTAAAGTGAATGAGCTTCTCTTCCCACTTTAACAACACATGAAAGAAGCTAGTAAGGCAAGGGAGGTGAGGAATGTTCAACACGAGAGGAAATGATTTCTGTTCTAGGATGATCCCTCACTCTGCTGAGACCTGTTAGTTCTATAGACAGAAAGCCATGGTTGTTTAAATTTCACAGAATCTCTGAATGATTGAGGCTGGAGAAGCCCTCTGAGCTCATCCAGCCCAGCCCGTGACCTAACATCACCACAACCTAGCCCATGACACTAGGTGTCATGTCCAGTCTTTTCAAACCACACGGAAGCAGGACACGTCCCCCACTCTAACTGGCTTTGGCAAACTAAATGCATGACCTGAACTTTTTTATTAGTCGCTTTGCACTCCATTGCTTTCTGAAAACTAAATGTCTGCATGCACTAACTTGAAGTACCTGTTCATGAGGAAATCCCTCTGATATATCTTAATTGTGAATCTGTTCTTGTATAAAATTGATTGCACCTCCAAATCCCCTAAGTACAAGACTAGAGTTGTACTTCTGTACAATGATCCATTTATCCACTAACATGTTTGATCCGTGAGCTGCAGGAAGAAGCCATAATTGCAAACCCCATGTAACGTAGTAATCTGCACACAGAGATAGCACAAACTACTCCAAACTAAAAGGAACCCTTGATTTCAGTAATGCTCAACAAGTGACTCAGCTCTATCCAGAACCTTCTGAGTGTCTGACCCTGAGGTCTCTTGGCAACTGTAAATGCACGCACATTAAAAATTCTAGGGGGGAATTTGTAAGTCTCAGGACTTCAGACCTACCTTGATTTTCTCTCTCTGAGTTTTACATGGAAAAAAATCCTTCAATGCTTTTAAATACGTCTTGCAAACTTCTATCAATTAACTACCCACAGCTGTTAGTTTCCAGATGTAGAGCGGATAGGTCACTCTGAAATGCAACCTCTTTATTCCTACACAAAGATATAAATGCGAGGTTGCACCTCTTTGTGATGCAAAGCTTTAGACTAGATATACCATTTTATTCAGGCTCAGGTGGACTTCCTTCCTCTCTCACCCCTTGTTTATGGCGTTACTTGCCTTCAGATGTTCCCATTCTTTTCACCTAGGTGAATTTTGACTGCAGCTGAATGACAATTTTCATATTTGGTTTGTTTATGTATCAGCATTTTGTCTGTCATAGGCCAAGCATGATCAGCACTGATGGGGACTCCATGGAAAACTTCACAGCTGGAGGTAACCTGCTGTGGAGATTCTGTTCTATCATCTTACAGGCCCCTTTTCTGAAGTAAAGGTTTTCAGTATAAAAAACTGTATGCAGGTGCCTTCCCCCTCCCCGATGAGACACATGGAACCCATGATAGTTTTGCTGTTTTATTCCTCTCCCCTCCCTCCCTCCTGTGTTCTCCTCCTACATCTGTGTACCAGCTCTGATAGCCCAGTAAAATTACAGCTCAGATAACTAAATTCTGTTTATCAACTCCTTCTTCAATTCTAATTCCAAGTGAGGATGCGATGTCACTGTAAGGCACTAAACGCTTCTACTCCTCCATAGAAATGGATATATATGAGAGGTAGTCACAGTGACTCTTTTACGAACAGGTTTTACGGGATGCAGTACGAAAGGGACTACATAAACCCAAGATACACTTTTTCATAGTCCAGTACCTTAGTGAAAGGTTGCAATTAGTGGAGGTGCTGCTTAACACAAATCAGAGCTCTGCATTCAATACAGCATCCTGATGAGATGTAGATTAGTTTATGTTGGACATAAAAAGCAGCTCGTAGTAAAATACTGTAATGATGGTCTGGAGAAGCTTTGAAATCAATAGATGACAAGTTACTGAAATTAGGGAGGCCTGACCTGCTCTGCTAGGAACAGCAAGTACATCAGATAGGCTTGGATTTATTTGACCTTAAATTTCTTGCAATTGTTTTCTTTACAGTGAGTTCTAAATTCCTTAAATGCTGTAGGAATGTGTTGGCATTGCTCCTCTTGCAGCCTTTTTTAATCCGAGTTTATTTTACACTGGATGCGGTGAATGGTTAAAGCAGAGAGGAGTGCCAGGAGAGCAGAATGTTCTTAGCACTGCTGGATATTTCAAGCCTGTGATTTATTTGCGATGTAATTCAATTATTAAAAATAGACAGTATTTTCATATCATTCGGTTCTGCTACACACCAAATCACAAAAGTCAGATATTCTCTATTAATGTTGGGTAGTATGTGCTTACGGAGAACATAACGTAAGGAAAAAGGACCCTTACAGTTTCAGTACAAACTGTGATTAATTTTTATTAGGGTGATCTATTTATATATTATAAACTGTCAATTTATTTGTAGATTTTTTTCCCCTGCAAGTTTAGCAGTTCCTCTTGGTGCAGAATGCAGAATTGTATATGAGATATTTGAGTGTCTAAAACGATGTATGATAAATGAAGTAGCATGCTACTTATACGCTTATCATGTTCCCTGACTAGCAACAGGTTCAGCAAAGGGCACAGCCAGTAAATGAAATTTTCCACCAGGACAATATATCATCACAAGAAATGTATGCGTTGGAAACACACAAGCTTGCTTGAGATGCGGACAAGGTATGAAATGGTAAAAAATGAAAAGCAGAAACAGCATACAGTAAATTTCCAATTCAGTTCTATTTCCATACTGGCTGAGCCTAGCTGCTTTAACTGTTTAAAGACATGTAGTTTAGGAAATAATAAACATGTACACACGGATTTGGCTCAGTTTTAAAGCCAGGATAAACTTCCTTCATTAGATATCCTATAACTTTTGAGAAAAGCAGCTGGAAAGAACCTAGCAGGAGTGGGTTCTTTTCAGCGCTGTTCACAGTCGAAATAGAGAGCAACGTTTTGAAATGCATATTTTTTCCTCGGAGTTACAGGTTCTGCTTCAGGAAATGTTTATCATAACTTTCAGCACTCTGTGGAGAACACTAATTAAAAATAATAATACAACCCAGGGATAAAAAATAAAAAGAAGGAAGGAATGGTATCTGTATATTTCCCAGTGGAATTCAGTTTGTTTACAAAACCGATTCATAATAAAAATTACTGACATAGAAGAATGGAATCCTAAGACTATAAATACTCCCGAAAAAGGTACACCACATACCGAGGAGAAACTTCCTGGCATTCTGGCGGTGGGTGGAATTGTGGCTAAAAATACAGAGAACGTCTGTTTTTATGAGTACCAGCTGTACAGTCTCACTGACGGGAGATGAGCACTGGAAAAGCTGATCAGATTCTGGAGAAGCTTGTGAAACTTCAAACATTTAATTGCTACACCGGTCACAATCGAGCAGAATGCCACTGGCTTAAGTTAAGCAACACAGGGTAGTGGCTGGTTTGAAATGCTTCAACAATTCTGTAAACCGAGTAGCAAATCCTGCCTTTTTCCCATATCCTTTCTGGCTAAAACACACCTCTGGAGACATCGGGCTGATTAAGTTTGACTGCGCACCATCATTTCGAAACCAACAGAACACACTTTGAGCCAGAACGCATTTCTATTCCTTTTTATGTTTTACCAGAAAATGCTGCCTCCCTTATCTTTCTCTGCCTCACTTCCAGCTAGCAACCTTTCTTCTACATCACACTCAAAGTAGTAGTAAAATGCGTTTAGAATTGCACTCGAACGTGTGACTGTATAAACGCTCTATTTTCTGCCACCACGCACTGTGGTGGACGTCTTGTTTCCAGGGGCTGAATTATTGTGATCCTATTCTAAAGCTGTTAGTGAAAGAGTCACAGAGAGACACCTGCAAGGAGTAATATTTGTTTAGGGAACAGACGTAGCCCTTCCCCTGGATATAGACTGATCCTGTTCACGCTCTAGGCTACGCAGCCCTTCCCACTGGCAGTGCTGACGTAATTTAGCCAAGCGCCTGGACTGGAGAGCAAAAATGACTCTCTGATGCACCAAGCCTCATGCAGGAGTCTGCCTCACACTCTCATGCTGGCTCTTCCAGGCAATGTGTTTTCACTCCCTATGTTTAAATTTGCCGTTTTCCCCTCACGATGGCAAAGTCTTGACCTGCCTGAAATCAAAGCGATTTCTGTCATTCTGTCTAAGGGGGCCAGGACTTCTCTTCATGTTTTTGCTTAATCTCAGACTCTCCTGATTTATATTCTTTGGCTTTATGCTTAACATTTTTGTGCCTCAACATCTATTGGGATTTACTGTTTCTCTATCCATCTCAAATCCAGATTTAATCTTCGTTTTGTGATTTTCTCTAACCTTTTGTCCTTGTAATATTCGGAAACAAAACCTTTCCTTCTGCCTTCTGAAGCACAGTGAATCATGGCCTAAAAACAAGCCGAGAAAGGAAGACAATGCCAGCTTTTTGGAGTATGAGCATTCAGAATTCAATAAAGTCCATGCTCTTTCTAGAACAGGAGGCTAGACCCTGTCTTTTCACAGTCCTCTGGGTATTTAGCTCTGAAATCCCAGCTGCAGCAACAACAGCCTAAGAACTAGTTAATGAATTAGTTCTGCAATTCAGAAGAAAACAAGACCACCTGCTTTAAGCCTCCAATCTGTCTCCTTTGCACTTTCATGTAAGTCTCAGAATCTTCACTACGGCTGGAACAAAGACCTCATCTGCTTGGTGGGTATCAAATGATAGGAGTTTAGGCACAGCCAGGTTAACTTTGTCACTAAGCAATTACTACTGTCTTTTAGGGGCAGGCTCATGCTCAGCACTGATGGGAACAGACCTTCTGGGCTCTACTTCTGTTTTCAGCCCTTTGTGCCGCTGCTTCAGTTCAAACACTCGGGCACTGCTCCGTAGACCTGAAAGCCAAGCTCTCCTATTCATAGACAAAGAAGTTGCTTTACTTGCCTATTCTGGTGCTGTGCATCAAATGCCCCTTTTCTGGCCAACCAGCAAACGTCAGCACTAGTGCTTTAACCGTGCCTTGTTGGATGGGCAGCAGCTTCCATGAGCACTACCTTCCAAATCCATCTGCTACTCAGGATTGTTTTCTTGCTTTGTAACATTTTGGTATGCTTCTCTTTAACTCACCAAATTGACATGAGCATCCCTAAACCATTCTGTATAAACACAACAGAATCTTCTTCATTTACTTCTTGTTCCACAGAAGATCAGCAGGCCCGCAGCTACCCCCACTATTAGAATTTTATTTGCCACTCTTCTCAGGGGTGAGAATGGAGATGAAGACGTGATCAGATTTTGGAACGGGCTGCCCATGGAAGTGGTCGAGTCACCGTCCCTGGAGGTGTTCAAGGTTGGGCTGGATGCTCTTTAAGGTCTTTTCCAGCCTCATCACTACTGTGACATGTGAACACTAGTGCCATGGCATAATGCAACATGGGCTACATCAAATATTTACACTTTTTTAACATCTTTAGACAAGAAATCTTTTGGCAGCACTGTAAGAACTAATCGCTTTAGCTGGCAAAGGAATATGCTTCTGTAACTGCTTGGTACCTTTTTGATCTGTTATTTCACTACGTTTCTAGTAGCTTATTCCTTCTGAGATAAATAGTGCACTTACCATTGCAAACATACTATCCCATAAACCGTCATGTGGAGAATCACAGGATCTTAATTAGGGGAGATAGCAGTGATTTAACTTTTACATCTGATTTCAAAAGCAATGGGGACATTTTCCTCTCTGCTACCTGAGATTGCAGTCTCTAAAGGAGTAATTTTCTAGCTGTGTGGCTCTTAAAATTCACTATGCTTTCCTTCCTTAAAAATGTCAGCATTCGGGTCTTTCTTACTTACTTACTCGCCTTTATGGGCATAATTACTGAACAAAGCAAATTTCCAATTCCACAAGCCTATGAGGAATAAGTGCTGAAAAAATCAAGAAGAAAAGAAGTTGACAAACCAAATTCTATATTGCAGCCTTCAGAAAATGAATGAGCTGCTCACACAAGGGCAGTGTTCGTATCTGCTATCTGTACAGCACTTTGAACACCTGCAACACTCCAGATTCAACAGGTAAGCACTGAGTTTTACAACTCTTTGCAAATTCTGTGGGATTTTCTGTAAGCCCTTCTCCTTTTCTACCTAACTGCAGATGGCCAGGACTTTTATCAGCCAGCAGATATATCACAGAATCACTGAGGCTGGAAAAACCCTCTGAGCTCATCCAGCCCAGCCCAGGACCTAACATCACCACACTGGCCACACCAGGGCACTAAGGATCACAGCCAGTCTGATCTTCAACACCTCCAGGGATGGGGACTCCACCACTGCCCTGGGCAGTCCATTCCAGAGTCTGATCACCCTTTCCATGAGAAGGGCTTCCTAACATCCAAACTAACCCTCTCCTGGCTCAGCTTCAGGCCCTGCCCTCTTGTTCTATCACTAATTGCTTGGGAGAAGAGCCCAGGCTCTCCAGGTTCAGACCAGGGCAACTCACATTTGCCCTAAGAAGGTGATAGGAGACCACCAGAAGCAGCAAATGTTGAGAAAATGTGTCTTTAGGATCTAACACCCTGACGACCATACAAGGAGTAATCAAGTAGTAATGCAAGTAAGCTACATTTATGACATGACTTGGTTCTTTGGTTGGTTGTTTAGACAATAAAAAGCTCAAAACATGGGGTAGCAGTCAATTTTCTGGCATTCCATCATCTGAATACAGGCCAGGCATGGACTGATGTTCCACTGTATAGAAATAATTCTCTCCCTCACAGGCTGCAGGACCAAGAGAAAGGCAGCTCTCCTTACACTTTCCTTTGTGCTTGATGAGCGTAATCTTGATTTTACTGGAATTCTTCTGCTGTCATTTTGAAACCAGTCAGCTACTGATTTTAATTATACAAGATTATCCCTGATACTCACCCTTAGAAGACAGCCAGATTACATGTCCTGACTGCATGAATATTACAGAATTCATATAGTTATTTAATGAGGGTCAGGAGGGACGAAAGAGAGCCAGAGAGGAAAACTCTTACAGGAATCTGTCCCACTCTCCTGCGCAAAATCAACTTCCAAGCCCTTAAAAGCCTACAAAACCTAAACGATGTCAATGAACATTTGGTATCACTTTCAATTACCTCTGGTAGAAACAGAGTCCACTTAATCAGGGTCAGGAGGAAAGATGATAGAATAAAATTGGCTTTTGTGGTTCATTGGAAGCACAGCCTCAAAAGCAAAACCCAATGACTGCAAGTGCTATGAGTCTGGGGTTACGCGAGCTGGTATTAACTTTGCAAACCAGGAACTTTATGTTGAAATGGATCTCTTCATTAGAAAATCCCCAACTACTTTGTGGTTTATGGAGCCGTTATCTGATCATTCAGTGATGTACTTGTGGTTTGTAAAGATGGGGACCCTAAAGATCATCTGAGCCAAAGCCTCTTCCCTGGGGCCTTTTTACTCTGCTGACACTGAAAATCTACCAGCAATACACTCTCCCGAGCAGCAATCATTAACTCATTCAAAGTCACAGGCACAAGGGTCCGGGGTTAGTAACTATTAATTAGAGTAATTATTCCCAGGATGACAATTACCAGCTGCAGGATCCACTTAATATCTACTCTCCAAACTTGTCTTTCTGCAGTGCTAATGTTTCTAATAGGCTCATTTACCACCCATTTACTGATTACGTTCACTGTGGTGTATTGTTTCAGAGGGACAGGATGGAAAGCCAATACCCAATATTGACCTTTAGAGAATCCTGTGATTACAAAGGCTGCTCCTACCATCATTAGTCACATCGTCGTATTGAAAACCATATATACTGTTTGCAACAGATTTGTGATACTTCTCCTCTTTCAAATGACACTTACAAAATTCACCTCCTGGAGGAGTAGCATGGTGTGTGTCCAAACCATACTCTCCAGTACCACTGTTGTTCAAACTGACACGTGTTTTACTGTAGGTGGACAATTTGAAGACTATTCCAGCTAATGGTGATATGCTCATGGTATAATTTCAAACAGAATTCTCCAATCCTTGTTAGAAAACAAGAATAGGTGTAAGTCTACAGTCAGGGTTTGATCAACAGTGCCTGAATCATCGAATCATAGAATCATCACAGCAGGAAAGGACCTCCAGGATCATCAAGTCCAGCCTCATCCCAACATCTCCCAAAATCGTAGACCATGGCCTCAAGTGCTCTAGCTACCCTTTTTTTAAGCACTTCATGACCTCCCTGGGCAGCCTGTTCCAGTGCCCAACCACTCTCTCAGAAAACAACATCTTCCTAAGATCCAATCTAAACCTCCCTTGATGCCGCTTGAGGCCATTTCCCCTCACCCTATCATGAGTAATTTTGGAGAAGAGACCAGCACCAGCCTCGCTACAGCCTCCTCTTCTAGAGAGCAATAAGATGTCCTTTTAGCCTCCTCTTCTCTAGACTAAATAACCCCAGCTCCCTCAGCCACTCCTCACAGGGCCTTTTTTTCCAGACCACAGCTTCCCCAGCAGAATGCTGTGGGAAACGGTGTCAAATGCCTGAGCTATGTTAAAACTAGGGTTAGAAAGCCTAGATACCCAGGACACTGGGCAGGCATTTAAATCAGACCTATGTTTCCTAACAGACAGAGAAAAACATCTATATATTTACAGATATTTATTTTTATGTGGTTTTATGTGCTTAAGGAATCTAACGTATCTGTCCTGTGGACAGGGGGACTTCAACAAACAAGACTTCAGTAGGACAGTAGAGATAACTCATCTAACAACAGAAGAAAAGAAGCTTTGAATAGTAAAACTTCTCCTTAGATTTTGAAAATTGGAGCTGTTTTAAACTCTTGATGGGACTAATTTTGCCAAATGTTTTTAAACTTCCTACTGATTCCAAAGAAAATTAATCTGCTGACAACTACGAGCCCCACATTTCAAAATACAAGCACCATGATAAATCAAAAGTTGTCATACATGAAGACTACACAAGGAGGAATATTATCTTTTAGAAGCAGGATAAAAGTTCTTTCTTCCAATACCAGTAAAGTTTGGAATATGGAATCATGACAAAGATTACTCTAGTACAAAAGCAGGAGAAGATAGAGGGAGTATGGCATCATGTTATTCTGACACGTTTCCCTTTCTTCATCTTCCAAGAAATGACAGCAAGAGCAATCAGGGATGCTGTACACCTAACACCAGACTTCAAAAGGGACAGAGGAACAGAAGCCTGGCAGTACGTTTTCTAGAGAAGCTTTAATTCTTTCCTCTGACTATGCTGATGAGTCACAAATGAAAAGGGAACATATTTTTAAACCTACGTTTTAAAACTCTGTGTTTCCAAGCAATAACATGTTATTTAACATATATTTTAAAGGGTGCCCTCTCCAGGGCCTCAACTATGCAAGAGTAAGTGGAAGCAGAAGTGTTGCTTTTAAATGTGCTGCTAGATTGTATTTGGGAGCATTTGATGTTCTTCTTTAATAACCTCAAGTAAAAGGCTGAATGAATTCAACAACAGTAGCTGAAAAAAGTGCAATGAGTCATATTATAGGAAAATGGAGAAAAGGATACAGGACTCTCCACTGAACACAATCCTATATTGTAGGCAATCTGTGATAACACCCTTTTCATTTCAGTTCAGTCCCATAAAATTACCACTAACATTACAACTCATGCAGAACACAGATAAATGTAAAAATGTCACAGAATTCTTCCAGATGGGACTTTTAGTTCCACTAGATCACCATCTACTTTTTTACTTGTCTAATATTTCATTACAACCTCCCATAAGTTAATTTTCTTTCCACTGACCATGTAAATCACAAATCAATTTTCATTTAAAATGCCTGACTACAGATTGCTCCTGAAAGCTCAAAGCACATGCTTCACTGAGCTCTCCAACATTCTTAATGCACATTAGAAAAATGTTGTGGTTTTTTTAAAAAATCTTTTTAAAGGAATTAATTTTACATTAAAGTCTGGCATGAGATCCAAACATGGATCTTCTTTCCCTCTCCTTCCTCTAAAAATCAGGTATGTTTTTGAAATGCAACTTCGTGTAGAGCTAAAAGTCTTTCATGGTAATGACATTTGTTCCTAAACCAAAAATTCAGGTGAAGAAATATAAACTGCTTCAGGTTTTCAGAAAGCAGGCACAATTACTTAATCCCAAACCCCTGCTGTAATCATGCACCTCTCTGGGGTGTGGTTTATTTGAACTATTCTTTTTCTCAACATCTTTTGGGCTAAAATATATAACCGAGTATTGCTAACTTTACTCACGTGAGCAGCCACCCTAAAAACAATGGGATATGCCTGGGAGCCAAGGAGGATTCAACCTTCAAAGCACCCTGTAAGAAATGTTGTATAAGAATGTCCAGAAGCTGGTCTGAATCAGTATTGTCTGAAGTGTTCTTTTCTTACATTAATTTAAAAATAAATCTCTCCCCGACAAATCTGTAAGCACACACCTGGGGCCTGGACCTGGGAAACATGGGGTTTAGGGCTGGTTTTGCTGTTGCCCTCCTGAGAAGCATACGACAGTCACTTTGCTGCTCTGTGCCTTAGTTTCCCTCACTAGATCATTAAAACTGCTGGTTTTCATATTAAACAGGACCACTGAAATGCCTGAGTTTACGAGCAAAAACGTTTCTGGAATGTTCGTGCCATCTTTCTTTTTACAGGTAGGCTATGTTTCCTCACACCAGGCATTTCTGTGCTGTTTCATGTCACATTGTTTTCCTGTTTCCTTAGTACTGGAGAAGCTCAGCACCAAACCAGAGGGCAAATACTCTGTCCAAACAACCTGGCAGGAACGGGAGAAGGGAGGGTTGTATCTAATCTTGGAACACCAAGGAGTTGTAATTCTTTAGAAAGGCATGACCCCACATCACTGAAGTCTAATGGATCGATTAAGTGTAAGGAAAGAGGGAAGAGCGGGTCCTCCAAGTCTCTCTCCTGATCTGAACCCACATGCAAGCCTTCCCCCATTCTCTTTGCCCCTGCCTGCCTGGTATACCCATATTTACCTTGTCTCCTAACACCTTTGGGATTGTCCTTCCACCTCAGAAGTTCACTTCTGTGCAGTGTTGCACCACTCTATCACAGACAGTCGAGCTTTGAATCCCAAGTTCTTGAAGCACTCTGACATTAGGATTCTAGCTTGGGGGTGATGGAGAGGGTGTCAGCTCAAATAAGGCTGAGTGCTCATGACAATTGAAAGTAGTTCTGCATTAAGCGGGCTCTTTCTCATCATGCAGTATGTCAGTGCTGACCACTGGAATGGGGGAAGGGAAAGGCTCTTGAGCAGGCTCTGCAAACGGGCTCTTGCCAAACCATTTGCAGGTTACAGTCAGCCAAACCTTGAGGGTCTACACATCAGGATTTTTTTAAAACCCAAACTCCCAAATGTCAACGGGGCTTCAAGCATCACATCTAATGTGAATCTGCCTCACTACAAGTGAGTGGTGAGGGCCTCCGGATTTGGCTCTCTGCTGGCACATCACAATCACCACTTAAAACTGACCACTTACTTGTAATGATGCAGTGGAATGACTTCAGATAGGAAGAGGTGCGGGGGAAAATGTTTTACTTTGCTTCCTGGTTTATAGAAAACCCATTATCTAGGAAAGACTCTGTTCACAACAGTCAAGTCTCCAAAAGCAGGTCTATTAATCATTTTTGGAAGCTTTATGGATCGGGATTATACAAGAGGATCTATCTGGTTCTCCAAGGAGACTTTTAAAATTAACTATTTTAACTAAACGAATGAGTAGTTGGTTGGGTTATCTGATCAACCAGCCCACAAAAACAGTGTTGGAGATGCCTGTGAGTTGGTTCAACTGAGTGACTTTTTTCTCTTTTCATTTGCCTGGCCAGCGAAGGGCCTGAAGGATGTGCTTTTTGCGTTTTACCTCGCTTGTCTTTTTATTTTTTCCACTCAGATATCTTTTAGTGGTTTCTTGTTCCATCAGCAGTGGATTAGGAAGTGTCTCCAATGATTAAGAGGTCAGCAGACAAAGAGGAATTCCCATTATGGTGGCCAGACAGCATGCCGAACACTTGAGTGTCTTTCCATTACCTCCATCTTCATGCTACTTTGTGGAATTCTTCTCAGGAGGAATTTTTATTCCTCAAAGCCTCCTGGATAGAGGATCTTGTAGGAGAGAGCTAGCTGAAGCTTCTAAAAGCTCACCAGAAGTATAGGCGCACACTCATAGGCACAAGCATTGACATGAGAGCGGGAGTATCTGAAGGCATATTGGAAAGCAAAGACTCCTCAACAAACCCCTGCATTCTCCTGAGAATCTCTTCAACCACCCATGTTTTCAAGTAATTCTGAGTACTGGTTGATGGGAGACTAACAGAAACCCTGGTGATTGGGCAGCCCGTGCTTCCACTGCAAACCACACACAAGCAAACAGAGATCAGGACTTGAGATTCAGACGCCTGCAGGCCCATGTCAGTGCCCTCAGTGCGTTTACACACACACCACATTCAGCCATTCCACTTTCAGCATTTTGTCTACAATTACGGAACGGCTGGTGGCTAAAATCAGAGCTGCCAAGTTAAATTTAACTCTGTAGGTGCTGATGGCAGAGGGTTATTTATTACATAAGCTACAGCCCTGCAACCTAGGCACTCAGTGCTCTGACGAGATACTCTCCCTAAATAACATAGCTGGGAATCATCAGCAAGGGGATTCGCTTCCGTTGCGTGTGCAGCATAAAGCGCTGACACCGGTTCCAGCTGTATCAACACTAGCAAGTGATTTGTTGCATTATGAGAGGACCACGAGGTGGAGGAAGCCAGTTCCTTTCTTTCCCTGTACTTGCAGTTAAGAGTTTTAAATCTGGACTGTTTTTTCTCTGCTCTTGCTTTTCTTACTCTGAAGGGTGGGGGGGGTTGTCTCAAAGCTGTCCAAAAGGCCAGCTGTGGGTTGGAGCCTTTGTATCTCCACTTGACTCTGGAATGCAGCTCGTGTGCCCCTGCAGTGAGACTTCTACATTTGTTTCCTCCAAAAGGGACTCTGGTCTGCACCAACAAAGCTAGCATGAGGTAAATGGTGAAAACAGAGGGAGCCACATCAAGTCTTCTCTACTTCTCCCAACTTAAACTTTTCAGTAGATGCAGCCTGCTACGCAGTAAGATTTATTTGATTAATAATGCCTTGCCTCTTGTCTTCCTACCTACTTCAATGAAAACTGCTCCCATATTAATACCAGTTAAGTTTAGGTTTCTTAGCCTCAGTAGGTAACGTCACCGTGCCACTTACAAGATGATCAGATCAGGAGACAAAGAGAACGCCAGTAAAATGTGACTGTGTATAAATTGCTCTGTACCAACAGTCTCATCCCATTCTGTTATTTACTTTTCTCCAAGTAAGATAATTACATTTGTATAGGCATAGGTATAGCTATAGATTAGATGTTACATTACAAAGCCACAAGGGTTCCTGATCTTGTTAACATGACGGTTGTCATAGTCTGTTTTATTTCGCATGAGCAAGAGCTCATTACTGGGAACCCTTGTCATTCACATCGACTTGTGTCTCCTTAATGGAGCATTTCTGAAACGAATGGCGGGACCTTCACATTTCAATTCCAACTGTCCCACTGAAGTCAATGGTGTTTCTGGACAAAGAAAGCTTTATAGCTGTGTTTTTCAAGGACACTGCCCAGCTCCAGTGTGCTCTCAAGGAAGGCCAATCATGATTTGCAAATCGGTTTGCTTTCGGGTCTTAGTGCATCAGCTACCTTCGGTACTAGGTTAGATGCACACATAGGCTCTTCTAGATCTCGACAGATGCTATGACTGCTCGCAGTGCAGTAGGATGCCATGATGCAAATACAGATGCCTTATCCTGTCTCAGTAAGCCAGAATGGGTATAGTTTGCTGAGCAAAAGAGGTGAACTAAAAACAAGTCTCACTGCTGGGGAGGGTAATAGCAGCATTGCTTTTGCATCAATCCTCTGCAGGCAATGCGCAGACTGACACTGATAGTTGCTCTGGAGGGCGTCACTTACCCTCCGAGCTAGAGGTAAGATGCCAGATAAGCATGTAAAAAGGCATTAAAAGAAGAGAGAAAACAGGGGGAAACATTAAGATAATTTCTCCTTGTACTCTGTATCCATCGCAATCCCATTGTCAGTACCTATTGTTCAAGTACCTGACAAACTTCTGTTTCTATTCCCTCCGTAAAAGCCTCTATCCTATGGAAAGTTGCATACCTTCCATGGTTTTATAATAAACTGGAAGTGAGTAACAGTGCGGTATCAAAGGAAATAAAACTCCAGTTGCTATTGCTGCTGGGGTTGCCTTCTGAATGTGGCTTATACAATATTTCATCTGTGCTGACACCTTTCACTCTCAATTATTTGGCTGCTGTCAAAACAAATCAATCATATTATAGCACTGTGTCTTCATGTTAAAATTCCACCGCAAGTTAGCTGCATTAGCTTTGAAATATATGGAGGTATAAAATTTGTCTCCATTATTTATTTAATATGACTCCCTCCCCTGTGAATCATCTCACAAACACAGCAAACTCAAATTATCTGATGTCAAACTCCGAATATATACATATATACACACACCCCAATAAGAAATGTTTAAATAATGGCACTCATGGGAACACAAACGCATAAAGACTCACTTGATAGAACTCACGCTGCCAACCAGTGATGCTCTTCTGACAAAGAGAACAATAGTACAGGTTTTTCATTTTGGTTGTAACCGGCCAAGGCACTCACATTAGATAAATGTAATTTCAGAAGATGTAACTGAACTACCTAAAGCTGAGGAAAACAGAGAATTAAAGAACTGATTTTGTTACCGGTGAAATGAAGGGGAGGTTGGGGGGCAGGAAGCTGGGACTATGCTTTCAAGATGCCACAGTGCTACAAAGGCGGATATAGTCTTCCTCTGTATTTCACTAGCATTGACTTAGGAAAGGTAAAATCAGCATCTCAAAGTGATTGCTCTGCTCTGTTAGAGTTTTAAGGAAATGTATACAAATGTTCTTGAGAGGTTTTACACTTTTAAAAATAAACAAAATTAATGGAACCACTTTCACATTGCCAGTAAGTGAATTCCCTGAAAAGGTGCTGCTACCATTTCCTGGCTTTTGAGAAAGGATTCATGTCCTGGTACAGCTGCGACTACAAAAGGAGGGAACCCAAATACACTGTTGGGAAAATTACAACAGGTTTAGGCAGACATTTACTTCTTCTGCATTTATGGGGACATGGGAAATCATATACGTAGTACAAAATACACTAGGCAATACTTGGGTTGTGAATAACTTGAACAAGCAAGCTGTAAATGATGGACAGAGATAGCAGCGGATGAGGAAAGGGACAAGAGTAATAAATGTGATCTGAGAAACAGAGAGGCAAAGATACTCAGTGATCAGGAAGAGGAGAGACTGAGGGAATGGGGGTATTTTAGCCTGGAGAAGAGTAGACTGTGGGGAACCTTCTCCCTCTCTACAACTAACTTAAGAAAGGTTGCAGTCAGGCAAGGGTTGTGCTGTTTTAGCAGGCAACTAGTGATGAGAGGGCAGGGCCTGAAGCTGCACCAGGGGAGAGTTAGGTTGGATGTTAGGAAGCTCTTCCTCACAGAAAGGGTTACCAGACACTGGAATGGACTGCCCAGGGCAGGGGTGGAGTCCTCATCCCTGGAGCTGTCTGGCTGAGGCCCTTAGTGCCCTGATCTGGCCAATGTGGTGATGTTAGGCCATGGGCTGGGCTGGATGAGCTCAGAGGTCCTTTCTAGCCTCAATAACTCTGTTATTCTGTGATTCTGGTTATGCAAATCCAAAGCATCAGTATTGATTTAATATGGAAATATTGATTTAATTATGGAAGCAAGGATGTGAAACTTGATTGTATGCTGAAGATTTATTTCTAACTTCATCTAGTTTACCATAACAACTAAGTAAAAGTCTGTAAGTTATATCAGACTGTTCAAGTGTAAAAGAAACATTAATATCAAAATAAATAAGACGACATCCCTTTCACAGGCAATAGTCTAAACCCCACATTGTGCTGGTTCTTATTAAGCTCAGTGGAGACTTCCAATCCTTCAGTGCACTGGAAAAGTTTACTCTGTGTCCTAACGAGTTGCAGCTACTGAAGAAGTGTGCAGCATCTTTGAGGGCTATAAACCAGAACAAGACTTGAGAGAATTTAGGATATTTTGCAAAGGTCTAAGCTGTGTCTGAGGAGCTCAAGACATCTGAGTGATTTAACCCACTTGGTAGGAAAGCATCTTGTGAACCAGCCACAGTCATTTGTAGCTGGCAAAAGAGTTGCAGAAAAAATGAATGGGTTGTCGCTCATCACACAGGATATCTGGGCCAGAGCAGAACATGGGTCTCTGTCTGTGCTCTACACTACAACAGGAAGAGCAATAGGCTAGCAAAGACAGAACATTCAAGGAATGCTTTGGGGATCTGCAGCAAAACAAGACTGAGGCCTGAAGATCTCCATGGGTACAGATTTCCACCCAAAGGACTTCAAAATGTGTAGAGGTCTAGGGATGAGAAAACTCAAGGACGCTTCACTGTCACCAGACAGACCCTGTCCCCTTTTCTAAAGCAATCTCAGTGACAAGCAGATTGTTTGTTTTTAAATTAAAAGGAAAAAGATGTTATAAAATCAAGGTGCTCGTTAAAAAAGTGATGACACTTTCTGAACTTCCCATGACAAAGATCTCCACAAAGATCTCCACAAAAGAGGAGGCATATGGTTCTGTGGTACTGGACCACATAGACTTTAAAGGAATTTGATGTAAAAAACTGACTCCCGGGCAGTTAACTTGTATGTTCCACGCGTTCAAAATTCACACTATTACAAATGCCCATAAACTCAGCTGGTCAATAAAGACTTTGTTGCCTTTACAAGTCCCTAAATGCATATGTGCTTGATTAGAATCTCACTGCTCTATCAGGAGCACAAGTTTGTATCCAGGGAGTCTTCGAAACATTAATCGTAGGGATTTTACTAATACAAACACCACGGATAAACAAAGCACATCAAATCACAAGGACTATAAATGCCTGACTTACACCCACTAAGGCAAGGAAATTAAGAGTGAAGGCTGGTAATCCTGGTACAGCTCACCATACTGAAGTAAAGAGTCATATATTCATGAACCCTATAAAGGTACCCACCTATCTGCATGTAATCTAGAATCACAGAATTATTGAGTCCAATAGGTTCTTGATGGAGACTCTGGGGAGGTGCAAGTATTCCTGTCTTCCTTATCTGTTTGTTGGCATATGAGCCTACAGACTTATTTTGGAATTAATTTGATCTACATCACATCATTACTCCTCACTGATGTTGTGCCACAGCAAAAAACACAGGCACATTTGAGGTCTGTTTTGGGTGGAAGGCAACGAGAGAGCAAACAAGCATTAAAGCTACTGCATTTTAATGCCCCTGACATATGCCTTTAACTTATGGGGCAGAAAATCCAAACAACAAACAGCTAACACACTGGGAGTGATCAATAAACAACTAGTAACTAATAAAGCCCTGAACCTTTCACATTCCCTCTGTGAAGGCAGCAATTTGCCACTGAACAAGATGAGCAATTAACATGGGGCAGCAGAATTCCCACAGGAGCAGCCTTGTGTGGTGGGGGAAAAACAAGCAAGCAAACAAAACCCCATCCCAGCCAGGATCTTTCTGTTCTACCTTCAGACGAGCAGCTTTTGCCCTTTCTCCCAAACCCAAATGGTAGGCCTCCCAAGCAGTAAATTCCCTGTGGGACCAGAGGGAGATACGAGACCTTCTACTTACCCTGTCTTTAGGGGTCTCTGCCTATTACCTCATTTCCCCTACACCGCAGGTTAGAGGGGATGCAGCTGTTAGCCTGAGGAAACCTGCTGGAGTGGCTGCTAACCCACAGGCACTTGGTGTGCTTAAGGATGCACAGATTTCCTCTATTTCTTTTCCTGTACTGAAGTAGGGAAGTTAGTCTTCAGAGGTGGCTAAACCCTTCTTTGTGTAAGTGAGCCCTTCACAGCCGACTGCATTATGTGCAGCATTTACACCGTGAGAGCAGAGCTATATTTGGGTTGAGGGCTTCACAGAAATTGCTAGTCAGTGCAGCTCCTTTTCGTGGCTCTTGTCATTCTTGTTCTGGTTATGTTAGTACACTGCACAAGTACCTGGGAATAAACTATTCCTCTAAGTGAAACATCATTTTGATTATTACTGACATTGGTGCTCATTAAAATACATAAGTGAAACACTGCTTTCCTGTAGACTCTGAAAGCTATTTCATGTTACTTGAAGGGGAATACAAATGAATAGGGACTGCGTCACTTCAGTTAAAAGGGGAGAATTTTCTATAAAACTGGAATTTGGACTCTAGATCAGTGAGCAGTCGAGGTTTGTAGTCGACTTCTGCCTCTTTGTTGTTCACATCACTCTGATTTCTGATTTTAGGGTGTGTGTACACAGAGGAACGGAGACAGAGCATGTTTATTTTCTCTGTCACACAATTAATGACACAGATCTGTGGTCAGATGGCAGAGGGTGTCATAACTGTGAATGATACTTTTCGCTTTTGTTTTTAGCTAACATTCATTGTGACTGATCTCCACATAAAAAAAAGACCTTTTAAATTATCTTTTACCATCACCTACATCTGTTGCTGCTCGTAGCACTGCATTTTAATGGCTGTCATGTAGCTCCCAGGATGTTTAATACATTTCCTCTTCCTATGGATTGCAGCTAAAATATGACCTCCCGCTGTTTAAATAATGTAATTTGATGATTTCACATTTTCAGCCATGCAAGGCAGCCTCCTTTCAGCACTGAAACCTTTCACTAATGATTTGGGGAGATAGTTTGTTCTTATTTCCCTCAGAACTCAAGACGAAGAAATTCTGACTTGGAAATAAATTATTGACAACTGCTTTAGGAACGGTGCCGTGTGTGGTGGAAGTAAAACAGAGAAGGCTTTGGTGCCAGCAGGCTATGGTCTCCAATCTGCAGATGTGTGTCAAGGTTAAAGGGTCACTCAAGCCCCGTATCGGTGGGGATATCCAAAACAATCTTGTGCTGTTGCTGTGTGATACAAACATTTGAGCCAGTCCTTTCAGGGAGGCTCCCACAGGGTTATCCGCAGTGCACAAGTGGCCATCAACAAGCTGCTAGACAATGCCATGCTAGCTGCTTCACATTTCAAACATGAAAACACAAGAGCATAAGTAAATAAGTATAAAAGATGGGAACTTCTTAGCTAAAACCACTGTGGCTGTCAAGGAAAAGCGAACAATATGAGAGGACAGCATTGTTCACAGGTTGCATGAAAGGCCAGTGGTATCCTGGCTTGTATTTCATGACTTCCATTACTGCATGACATCCCAAAAGGGAATTACAACTGAACATCAGACTGGGGGATAGGGGTCTGGAAGAGTACCTGGCAGTACTGGCTGACAGTCAGCTGAACAGGAGACAGGGTGCTCAGGTGGCCAAGAAGGCAAGTGGCATTCTGGCTTGGATCAGGAACAGTGTGGCCAGCAGGACTAGGGATGTTGTTCTGCCCTTGCACTCGGCAGGCCTCTCCTCAAGTACTGGAGGCAGTTCTGGGCCTCTCTCTTCAAGAAAGCAACAAGACTGAGGAACGGACTGGAGGGAAAGTCTGATGAGGAGAGGTTGAGGGAGCTGGGGGGTTGTTTAGCCTGGAGAACAGGAGAGACTCAGGGGCAACCTTCTCTCTCTCTACAACTACCTGAAGGGAAGCTGTAGTCAGGTGGAGGCCAGGCTTTTCTCCCAGGCAGCCAGCACCAGGACAAGAGGGCAGAGCCTGAAACTGTCAGGGAGGGTTAGGTTGGATGTTAGGAAGCCCTTCCTCATGGAAAGGGTGATCAGATGCTTGAGTGGACTGCCCAGGGCAGTGGTGGAGTCTCCATCTCTGCAGGTGTTGAAGGACAGACTGGCTGTGGCCCTTAGTGCCCTGGTCTGGCCAATGTGGTGATGTTGGATCTTGGGCTGGACGAACTCAGGGCTTTTGCAGCCTCAGTAATTCTGTGATTCTGTGACAGCCCTAAGCAGCTCCTCAGCACCAGAACACCTTGTCATTTCTCAGTGGTTTCAACGTGAAATCAAGAGGGTTAAAAATTATATTACGAAAGGAAAACAAAACAACCCCAGTCCCCTGAAGAGGTTCCTTTCTGTTCAGATGTAAAGAGATATTACATGAAGACATAAAAATCAGATGGGCTGGAGGATATAATGCCTTTCCATTAATATCAGCTCACAGGCATTACTGAGCACTCTGAGATTAAGCAACTACTAGTCCCTTGGAGAGACTATTGAGAAGGATAATAAAAATCAAAAAAAGAATACACTCCACCCTGCTAAAACCTAGAGAAATTTGACCTGGCAAAGGAGATAGAGAGACTTAAACTGCTCAGCTCAAGGAGAAGTTTCTGAAAGACAGAAAGCTCAGAATTGCTGAACACCAGTTTGGACAAGAAGAGGAAAGCTGGCAGAATGTTTTCTGCATTAAGCCAGTAAGGACAGGGCAAGAGGCAATGGGCCAGGACAACTAGCAACACAGTGGACAAGGGAAAAAAATGATGGCAAGAAGGGGAAAGAAGACAGCAAAAAGCAACTACGTGAATTTGTGGGTTCTGTTCCTTCCGGCTAATTTATGGGGAGTATGATTGTGTCCATAGACAGAAAACTGCACCTGATGCTCCAGCAAGTCCCTATTTGATCCCATGCCTCTCTCTACCAGTAAAGATTATAGAGGAAACCTTTTCATCTGGTAAGGTCATTGCTTGCAAAATTTATTTGGCAGGAGAGTTACACCTTTCAGCTAGCAATTAGACACCCATGGCTAAACCAAAGGGCAAAGGTTGCCTGCCTTAATCCCTACCCTCCAGCTCTGCAGCATGGGGTGAACAAATGACGTAAGAACCACACGAGCTTATGTTTATTTATAATACTACATACCCACCAACTACAACCTGGGGCAGTCCGGAGTGGAAGGATCCCCTTTTATAATGCCTGTTTCTTCATTAAGTTTTCATCATCCACCTACACTAAAAAGCCACTTCCCCTCCACTTTGTTCTATCTGCTTTTACTTGCTCCTGCTCCTGCATTATTTTTTTAATCTCCAGTTCTCTACTTTACATGCACTCTCAAATTTTAAACAAGAAAAAATTGTGCATTAGTGTGTCCTTTTCATCTATGATTTATGACTGACAGGTTCTTCGGTGCAGCTAATGGTATGAGAGAGACATTATTTTAAACATTAAAGTGAAAACCACTTACAACTATGATAAGAGAGGTCTGTTGACATTAAACTTTAAAACGTGCGCAAGGTAAAGGCAAGTAGCTGCTCCAACAGGTGAGAGTACTATAAACATGGTATGTAAGGGAGTTTGTTCAACATGTGAGCTGTCTTCTCCTTATCTGTTTCATGACCTGTAGGATTCGGTGCTTCAGAGAACTTACCTGGTATTCAGTGGCCACTACATTTAATAAATTGAATAATTATTCTAATAATAGAATAGCAATTATCATATTAATATTTCATAAACTAAAGAGCTGTTTTATTTATTATAAATTATTATAATAATTATAAATTATTATTATTGTAGTTTAATAAACTAAGAAGTACTTAGGGTGCAGTGTAGAGTATTTACATAAAAGAACCACAGAATTATTGGTCCTTCCAAGGAAAACTTTTCCTACCCCTTACACCAGCAAGAAATAATAAGAAAAAAGAGCTAAAGCTTTGTTTGCATAATTCCCGCTCACACCTTTCTCACTGGAGAATTCCTTTTTTACCTTCTTCTCCCATCACAGCTGTACAATTCTACAGTCAGATGCTTTCCTTGCTTTACCTGCTTCAGTCATGTTCAACAAGAACTGCTTTCTAATAACCAATCAACATAATGACCAGTAGTAAATAAATACGCCTGCCCTTCTATCTGATCTGTGCATACTGAGTGCTGCTATGATAGTGTTAGACTGAACAGCAGAGAGGAAGAAGTGGGATCTTACAGAGCTGCTTTTCAGTTTGATTTTAGACCACAGGGAGAACAGCACAGGTATCTTGCAAACACAGCACAGCTCAGAATCGGCGATGATACAGAGATGAACTTTTTTCTTGTGACTTGGGAGACAGACAACCTCCTTGGCAGCTTGGATGAGAATGGCAGAACCTGACTGACAGAGGAGACCTCACACAGCAAGAGCAGGAATGCACGTCTAAGGCACTAAGAGCAGCTGAGAAAACCGATTTTATAATAAAGGCATCTTTAAGAAGTGATTTTTAATGCAATACTGTGGTTTATTTGTCCCTACTCATTCAGCTACCCTAATCGGCAGCGCGGAAACTGAATACTTGTCTCCATGCTGTCACCTGAAATTTTAAAGTGAACTGTCAGCAGGGAATATTGATCACTGCTGACAGAAAAGCCTAATGAATCATACAAGTACTTTACATTACTGACCCATAGAATCTCAGAGCCAGCCTCCAATCTGTTCTTATTAAAAAGCAAATATCCCTTAAGAACCTCTCAAGTATGCAAAACCAGTCCGAGTGCTAATTTTGAACACACGTTAGCAACAACATTCCACTGGGAAAAGAATCACTTGGTTTAAGAGAGAGAGAGGCAATGTGTAGCAAACAGACGTAAGAATCGATTAGAAAATGATGAACACAACTAACCTTGTAGATTTTGCAATGGCAAAGTCATGATGCCTCCTGCTGCAGCTGCTGCTACCAGCCCTTGGATGTTGGTGAGATTTGCTGTAGGTAGGGTTAGGACAAGTCCTTGTTGCCCCCCCAACTGCCCAGCCATGTTGAATGGAATAAGGATCGGCTGATTGAGGGCGGGAGGGCCTCCTGGCATCACCCCTGCTACTGCTGAAGCTAACTGTTGGGCTGTCAGTAGTGGCTGTAAGAAAACACAGACAGCAAACCTTGTTTACAGTGCACAGCTCAGTATTGCACACTTACTGCTCTTCTGGTGAGGATCTTTTCATGTTCCATCACAGACATGCACTGCTTCCAAACTCCTACTGCATATGCTTCCATAGAATCATAGAATCATTCAGGTTGGAAGAGACCATCCAGTCCAACCATAAACCCAAGCTCACCCTGCCCATTAAACCCCGTTTCCAAGAGCAAGGCCCACACATTTTTTGAACCTCTTCAGGGATGACAACTCCACCCCTGCCCCAGACAGCCTGTTCCAACCCCTAACCACTCTGTCTGGGAAGATATTTTTCCTGATGTCCAACCTAACCATCCCCTGGCACCACTTAAAGCCATTTCCTCTCATCCTATCACTGGTGACATGGGAGAAGAGACCAACCATCACCCCTCTACAGCCTCCCTCCAGGTAGCTGTAAAGAGCAATAAGAACTCCCCTCAGCCTCCTTTTCTCCAGACTAAACAATGCCAGTTTCCTCAGCCTCTCCTCACCAACACACCAAGTCCTCACACAGTGGGCTGACTGAAGATGTGAACCATGAGGGATGGCAATAACCCCAGCTGAATCTAGACTGGAAATTTCATTACATGTGCAGCAAAGGTAAGTTACAAACACAGGAAGGCCTAGAAGTACCTAAACAGCAAGGCTTCCCACATTTCCCAAGCTATATTCTGATCAATAAAAGCAGAGAACAACAGTAACAATTAGCAGAAGCTACGTGGACCAAGGCTTTCTGGGAAGCAGACAAGCTCTAAGAATCTTCTCTGAGAATGGCTGAACTTGCATAAAACTACAAAGGGATAAGTGAAAAGCTTTAAAATGCTATACGGTGCCGTGCTATTGTACCTACATTTTGTTCTAAAGACAATAAATACCTGGCATAAAAGATAATGAAATGTCTTCACTAAAGCAGGAGCTGTGTGTGACAGGCAGAAGTGTCACAGCCAACAAGGCTGCATTAAAATTGCACAGGCTTTTAAATATTAAATGATGACATGTATTTCAAAACTAACTTACATAAGGCATTCAAATAATTTAACCTCCTAAACATGCGAAACTGCTTAGGTTTTATTTAGAACAGCATATGAAAAGCTGATCTTTCCAAATAGCTACCTTAAAATATCCACGATACACACATGCTCCTTGTTTGCAATGCTAAATGCAGTCAAACACAATCACATTGTCTACCTTCCACAGACCAAAGCTGATCAATCACAGATATTTACTTCTCAGCCAACCGCGCGTCTTGATTAGTCAAAAGGAAAGATACTGACCTGAGGCCCCACAGGGAATGCAGGATGGGACTGACTGGGTTGGTGCTGGTCTGCTGGGCTCGTGTCAGGCAGCACTGTGTTTCCTCTGGCCTCTGAAATCCAAAGAGCAGATTTGCTTTAATATCAAGCCTGGGGGCTGCCACATTACCTTCTACTCTGATGTCACATAACATCGAGCTGAAAATGATATGTTAAAGTGCTTTATCAATAACTCAGGCACTCAAATTACTTATCAGCTGCATAAATTATGCTAACGTTCATTCAAAGCAGCCAACTCATTCAAGGAGCAACAAAAATCTGACAGCGGTGAAACCGAAGCTATCATCAACCCAGCTAATGTGGGTTGCATTATACATCAATTTACATACAGAACATGAGCACTCTGCGCGTGTGGGAACCACATTTGCCACGCTTAGGTGAGCATCAGCCATTCTAATCTCTGAAAGCAAAAATTATCTGAAAAACAATCAAGTCGCATCTACTTTGCTTCTTGATAGTAAAGTATTCCTTTCTGTCAGTTACTGAGGCTGCAAAAGCTGTACTGTGTGCAATAAAAAGGTTCTGTGGAAGCTGAGAAAATTCACTTCCAAATGACAGCTAGTTTTGCAAATCACAGGTGGGGGCAAGCCAAATTCTGTGAAACTGAGGATTTCCAGCATTTATTGAGATGATCAATACCCAGCAGTTGAACTCTGCACTTGGCACTAATGACTTGCTAAGCACAGAACACAGCTCAACCACACTGGACTTCACTGAAGTCTGCAATACAGATTTGGAAAGGAAGAAGCAAAACCTCCCTATCCATCATAAGAAAGTACTGAGATGTTTTCAAAACTGGGTCCCAATCCTAAAGCTCCTCCGGGTGAAGGACTTGCACTGATTCACAAAGTTTATCAGGCCCACATTAATCTTTGAAGCTGAAGGAATGACAGCGAGTATCGAAAGTGGCTGCTGGAGTAGGGTGGTCTATTAAAAAAACCCCCTGGCACTAGCCTCAGGTTTCCTCAGGTACCTTTGTTGGTGCAACAGCTCTTGCTCAGTTGTTTTTTCTGATGAGCAGATAAAATTCCTTTCTAAGAAAACCTTAAAAAGATCTCTCTTGTCCAATGTTTGCCCTACGAATAGCAAATGCAAGGTAATTCAGAACCAGTTTCCTGGTCCGTGCTGGTGTGGAAAGAGTACGATCCTGTCGTACTTATAAATTTTATAACAGGATATTATCAGCCCATTTAAAACAAATTCTTCTAGATAATCTCCAAGGGGACAGACTTGTAAATAATGAAAATGTAGGGGAAAAAACCCCACCTTCAGCATATTAAGGTACAAATAAAGTTGAGTGCTACACATTATTCAATAGACTTCTATCTCTACAGCAAGGTGTCAATCACAGCAGCATTTTGGAATAGAGATTAAACCATACAGAGTTGCTATGCAGAAAGCTCTTAATATTATTAACTTGTAATGTTTTTGTGCAGTCTCAAAGAAGTCAGAAACGGACATCGTGTGTGGAATGTACCTGCAGACAGTCCAGGGAGATAGCTCTTTTGGAACCAAGAAAAAAACACAGATGTGCTGACTTTTTATAAAGTGGATTCTGTAAAGATCCATTGGGCATTTTAATGATCAGTATCATTTACTAGCGAGGAGAAGCTGGCCTGCTACCATCAACAATTGGCTAATAACATGCAAACAGAGACCCAGTCACGATATTTTTCATGTGCAATGTACTCATCCAAGTTACTTAGAGAGAAACACAACTAGACGAGTGACGTTCAACAAAACCTGTTTCTTTCCAATGCAGTACTAGCGCTGCTGTCATCCCTACAACCCCAGACAGGTTTCCTGTAGCTTTTCCTACACAAAAAATGCTGCGTTCCTAAACACAGTTTACCTTCCATCATTTCCACATATTATTATGGGCTTTCTTTCATCTTCTCATCACAGCTGTACGTATAGAGTAATATTAGATCAAAGGCTCGATACCAATTAATATATCACTCCCTGTCAAGATCAAATCTTACAAGTCAATTTTGTTCATGTAATTTCGAGGGCTGAAAATTTTGTCTTTGTGTGAGATTTAATTAATATTAAAAGAAGCTCCTGATAATCTGCCACATCATTAAACTGTCCTGGGAAAGCTCTGGGAGGAGAGAAAAACTGAAGTCAAATACTCACTTGAATTAGATCTTATTGTCTGAGCTCTGAAAAATAAATAAGGAGTTCTGAAGGAACATGCCAGTGCTTCAGGATTTTCTCCACAATGCAGCTATCGTAAGAGCTTCTGTTCTCTGTTATCTGCACCCTAAGGACTTTGCAGGATTTCATCCCACAAGCTGGAGGTAGGACGTGTGGGTTGTACAGGACCACAACGCCAACATTAATTCTGTCCTTATGCATTGCACTAACTGCGGTCGCTTAGGATCACATCCCCTTCATGTGGACACTCATCACAGAGGATGCATCTTTCTTATACCACTGCTCAAATGCTCTGCCTGCTGCTCCCACCTCCCCTTCCACATGATGCATCTCAGCAAAACAGCACACGCCTTCCCTCACATGTGCACCAGAGCGGTGTGACACGGCACCCTGTAGGAAATCAGGCATGCTGTATCCTCAGACTCACGTTCTGCCATTTCCTCTGGTGCCCCTTCCAATCCACAACAGGCACTCAAGAGTCAGCATTTTCTCTCAAACAGTGCAGGAAACCTGCCTGCTGGGCTGGTAGTAATAGAGAAAGGCGAGGATTTCAGGGTTAAGTTGTGTTGCATCACACACTGTGACAGCATTTGTTCCTTGCTGTTTGCTGTCTTCAGCGAGACACACGGGTCAAAGCTCCCAGGAAGGTGAAAGAGAGCACAAAGCCCTGGTGGAAGGCTGCTCTTCCTTTTCAGCCTTTTAGAGCCCAGTGGGGACATTACTCTGATCTCAGAGGAGTTGGCTGGGAATGTTCTGTGTCTCTTCCACTGATTCACAGACTCATTGCTGCTAACTTGGAAAAACCCTTCATTAAGACCATTGCCCTAATCAGGCAGCACACAAGCCCCTAGTTTTTCCTCCCAAGTTTTGCACTGGGAGCTCATTAGTTCCACATGCTAGACTGACCTGCACGGGTAAATGATTCCCCTGCACAAATTCGAGTACTCAGTTACAAAAACAACCTCTCAACACCTAGCCTATGTTTTCCACTTCTCCAGATGCAGGCCAGTCCCTCCCAGAGGCTCCCTCTAAAGGCCACGGCCAGGCTGTCCTTAACACTTCCAGGGATGGGGATTCCACCACTGCCCTAGGCAGTCCATTCCAGGGTCTGAGCACCCTTTCCATGAGGAAGGGTTCCTAACATCCAAACTAATGCCCCCCGGCAGCTTCAGGCCCTGCCCTCTCATCCTGGTGTGAGTTCCCTGGGAGAAGAGCCTGACCCCCACCTGACTACAACCTCCCTTCAGGGAGTTGGAAAGAGGGAAAATGTTCCTCCTGAGTCTCCTCCAGGCTAAACACCCCCAGCTCCCTCATCCTCTCTTCATCAGACTTTCCCTCCAGTCCCTTCTCCAGCCCCGTTGCTCCTCTGGACTCACTTGAGGCCCTCAATCTTTTTCTGACAGTGGGAGGCCCAGAACTGCCCTCAGTACTCGAGGGGAGGCCTCACCAGTGCCCAGCGCAGAGGGAGAATTACAGGCCTAGTCCTGCTGACAACTCTATTCCTGATCCAGGCCAGGATGCCATTGGCTTTTTATGCCACCTGGGCACCCTGCTGGCTCCCGTTCAGCTGGTTGTCACCCAGTCCTGCCAGGGCCCTCTGCTAGGCCGCTCTCCAGCCACTCATCCCCCAGTCTGTAGCTGCAGGGGGTTATGGTGGCCGAAGTGTAGGACCCTGCACTTGGCCCTGTTAAACCTCAACCCGTTGGCCCTGTTAAACCTCATCCCGTTGGCCCTGTTAAACCTCAACCAGCTGGTCCTGTTAAATCTCATCCTGTTGGCCTTGGCCAACTGAGCACAGCCGTCATAGCCCCAGTCAATGAGTCTGCTCAGTAGTGCTGTAGGAACAGACCACAGTGCTGCTGCCATGGGATGGCCATAACTGCAGACTAAGCTTTAATATTTAATGAGCAGGATTCATCATATGTGATTCGTCATAAATTAATTATAAATTATATAATACATACACTCACCTCTCATCCCACCAAGGGCCTAGAGGGGCATGACATGATAAAAAATTGAAGTGCACTGTAAACATTGTAAAATAAGCCTCTTAAAATAAAATACTATTTCCATTAAATCTAAGTGAAACAAAGACAATCTTCCTCTCCGCTTATCAAAAAGAAAAGAAATCAATCCCCTAAACCAATCGAGAAACCTTGTTGAACAATACCTGGTTTAAAACTGAGAAACCCACAGGAGAAACACTGGAAGGATAAAAAAATTCACATCCCAACCCTTCCAAGCCTCACTCAAAATTACAGCTGTAAAGGCACCGGCTACAGAGAGGCTTTCCACAGCTTGCTTGCTTTTTGTTTCTTAAGGCACCTCAGCAACATCACAGGCAGTTACTCAGTTCTGAATGTCTTTATTTCCCATTGCCCCGTGAGGGAAGGAATCCTCTAGTGCCCACTTTACAAGTGAGCAACTACTGGACAAACGGATTTAGATCTGGGTTTTTAAATCAGCGTTGTATCAGCATTGAGGTCTCTGAACTTGTGGGGAACTTGTGACAGACTGGCAAAAGTGACGACACTGAAGACTTTTAGGGTGGATGCATTAAGCACATGCACCCAGCTCTGTCCTGGACCTCCTGGTTTATATCCTGACACGTGCTTGTGTCTGCTGAACGGCATCATGAACACTGGCTCCAGCTTTGCACCTAAGCTCACTAAGGCCAGTGCTCCAACCACAGCATGGGACTGGACTCAGCACATGATCTGGGCAGAAACAGCTTCCTCGAGTTCTTCAAGAATGAATTCATTGTGTCTCACACACACATCAGAACCAGGGAGATGTTGGGCTACCCGCCTTTAGTACTCAGTGCTTTGATAAAGAAACAGGATCAGATATACCAGTACCAGATTTCAGATCACCCAAAGAACACAGAAATCCTACAGAGATACCCGTTTAAGCAAACACTTTACATGAATCAACATTAATAAAAGAACATGCGGCATTCCAAGCAACAGTTCAAATGAAATTCCTGAGCTGCAGTTCCACAAAGAGACATTAAATTACTCCTATTTATCTCTCAATAACTGCAACAAGAAGAAATCAAGAGCAGATTTTTTTTTTCTTACTCATTCAGCCAACTCACACTAAAGATAAAGCACTAAGAATGGAATCATCAGTGTGAAAGTACTGCCTGTGAGAAAGGTCTTGCATTTTTAAAACAAACACCCTCACGATGTGAATGTGTAATGTAGCTGCATTTAGAACGTAAGTAATATTATCTGGAGAAAAAAAACCAAATATGTTTTTTTAAAGGAATTAAATAGACCAAGTGACAATGAAAATTATCAGGCATGGTCTGTGAAAGTCCATCATCTCTAATTAAAGCAACTCAGCTCTTCATTAAATGAACCCATAATTGGCAGCAATTATATTAGGAGCAATCTTGCTGAACAAAATTTAATAGCTCAAAGAAAAAGATGCAGCTGATAATGAAAAACCCAGTACTGTCCTTTCAAACAATCTTCATGCTGCCACGAAGCACCATATTGTGGCTCTTAATGTCACTATTTCCATTTTCCTCCTGCCTTCCTTACAGGTTGGACTTGGAGGCAGGGAGCCTTCCACGTAACCTCGGCATCCTAAAACTCAAGTAATCAGATTTGACACACAGATCTAAACTTCGCAGTGCTCACCGGATAGAGATTTGAGACTCCATGCTGGATCTTTACTGATGATCTGGATGAGGGGATTGAATATCCCCCTAGTAAATTTGCAGACAACACCAAGTTGGGGGGGATTGTTAATTTCCTGGAGGGGAGGAAGATGCTGCAGAGAGATCTGGATAGGCTGGATCAATGGACAGAGGCCAACGGGATGAGGTTTAACAGGGCCAAGTGCAGGGTCCTACACTTCAGCCACCATAACCCCCTGCAGCTACAGACTGGGGGATGAGTGGCTGGAGAGCAGCCTGGCAGAGGGCCCTGGCAGGACTGGGTGACAACCAGCTGAACAGGAGCCAGCAGGGTGCCCAGGTGACATAAAAGGCCAATGGCATCCGGGCTTGGATCAGGAATAGAGTTGCCAGCAGGACTAGGCCTGTAATTCTCCCTCTGCGCTGGGCACTGGTGAGGCCNCCCAGGCAACCAGCACCAGGCCATAACGGTAGGTAAATAAGCTGGCAGGGAGGCATTAGGTTGGACTTTAATAAGCTCTTCCTCAGGGAAAGGATGATCAGACCCTGAAATGGACTGCCCAGGGCAGTGGTGGACTCCTCATCCCTGGAGGTGTTGAAGGACAGCCTGGCTGTGGCCCTCAGTGCCCTGGTCTGGCTGATGGGGTGATGTTAGGCCATGGGCTGGGCGGGATGAGCTTAGCGGGCTTTTCCAGCCTCAATGATTCTGGGATTCTGTGGTCTGGTTTACATTGGATTCTCCTATGATTATCAGAAAGTGTATTCCTGCTCTCTCAGCAAGGAAAACCAGGCTCAGAAATTATGGGACCAATGAATGACCCACCGAAAGGTGAGAATTTAAGCTTGAACTTCTCATATTTAATTTAAGCAGTCAGATTTTTGTCCTCTTCCATGCCATGGCTGAGACAGGGCACACTCATCTAGATTGTTTTAGAACTTCTCCAAGTATCAGCTTCTCCCATGGACTGTAAAGCAGTTCACCTTTTCTCTACTATAAATTCTAAGCTTTCATTTTTAAGTGGTGATTTCAACCTCACAAACAAAACGACTCAAGATGTGAGTGAGTTTGGAATTGCCAACAGCACCTCCAAGACCTAACGAAGCGTTGCAATGTCACCACCACATTTAGATCACTTCAGCACAACATGCAAGCTCTGTGCTTATCTCCCACAATGTCGGAGTGCCTCGACTTACACAACTCCTCATTTTTCCCTACCGCTGTACAAAACTCTTGTGGCTTCCCTTTGGAAATGTTTGTGGTGCGATAAGGAAATGCCATATCGATCGACCATATTGACAGGAATGTCAATGCAATATGCTGGACAAAAAAAGCTCAAAATCCTGCATACAAAATGGATTGAAGTAGACAGCCCAGTGAATAGAGCAGATTTGCTCTACTGACTGTATCATTCAGTACTTAAGTAAGTCAAACCCTCCAGTTTTACACTTATCTAGAACTGCCACGCTTTTCCTACCAAAATCACTGCAGAGCTCAAGAGAGCACAACATCTTGCTTGTTTCCTGGGGATACTTTCTCCTAAAGGATCCTCTCCCACAAGACATGGAAGGTAGCCAAAATCCCTGCACTCATTAGCTGTATGCGCAGAGCTTGGCTCATCTGTACGCACCTACATCTTCCTGGATCACAACTGATAACATCACAAGTCCACAACTGTTTATAATGAGAAACAGCCCATTAAAGTGATTCATGTGACAAGGGACTTCTCCTGGGCAACCACCGGTTACATTTACCACCAAACAAAAACCTACCAAGGCACAAAAATCACAGATAATGCAAAAGCTCAGCTCTCCCAACTGCCTTACATTCCCTTCCTTCCCTCTTTCACACCTGGAATATTGTGTCCAGTTCTGGGTCCCTAGCTCCAGAAGGACAATGCTGCTTGAGAGAGTCCAGTGCAGACCCATAAAGATGTTGAAGGGAGTGGAGCATCTCCCTGATGAGGAAAGGCTGAGGAAGCAGAGTCCCTTTAGCTTGGAAAAAAGGAAACTGAGGGGTGACCTCATTAACATTGATCAATATGGAAAGGGTGGGTGTCAGGAGGAAGGAGCCAGGCCAGTGTCACCCAATGATAGGACAAGGGGCAACAGATGTCAGCTGGAACAGAGGAGGTTCCACATAAATAGGAGAATAAACTTCTTCCCAGTGAGAGTGACAGAGCACTGGAAGGGACTGCCCAGACAGGTTGTGGAGTCTCCTTCTCTGGAGACATTTAAAACCCACCTGGACATGTTTCTGCATGAATTTATCTAGGGGATCCTGCTGTGGCAGGGGGATTGAACTGGATGATCTTTCGAGGTCCCTTCCAATCCCTAAGTTTCTGTGATTCTTTTGATTGCCTTATGTTTTCTTCTCTCCTTTTACCCCAAATTAAGTTCTTTTTTATTGGTGCCTATATGAATATTCTTCCACTTCAGATGCTTCACGGAAGAAAAGAAGTGCTGCTACTGCAGGAAAAGGTGAAGGGATGTAATTGCAGAAGTGTGCTCTTTATTCAAAACAGACTCTCATTCTACTTTTCTTCAGCCCCTCAGTACAGGGGATAAGAATCCCTTGTTAATGGGACATGCATTTTTAATGAAGGGTGACCCTTCATATGGAGAGTTGCGGTTTCTTTTGTACTGTGTGCATTAGCACACACATAATCACATCACACTCACAAAGACCCTATCAGCTTTCTCTGGATTTGTACATTTCCCACTCTGTTTGCTGTTAGTGCTGCTGAATGCAGTGATGGTAAAGGTTACTTTCCAGGAGATGGACAGTTGAATGCATTATTATTTCATATTGGGCAGCTGATCCCTAGCTAAGAAGGGCAGAAGGTTCCTCTAAATTAAACTTTCCCTTCTTTCTATCCCCGGAAGCTTACTAAATGCCAAAGAGTGAGCATGTTAAAGAGCATTTATTTGGGAAAAACTGCTACAGTTTGCCATCTTTATAACTAAGTTTTCTTTATGATTTCTTTCACTGCATTTACCTGTCTGTGGGTTTTTGTTCTTAGCAAGACAGAGAGCCAGCTTTTCACCAGAAGCCCTACTACCTGGAAGACAGGGGGGACCTTCTCTCTCTCTCCTAACTCCCTGAAGGGAAGTTGTAGTCAGATGGGGGTTGGACTCTTATCCCAGGCAACTAACGCCAGGATGAGAGGGTAGGGCCTGAAGCTGCACCAAGGGTGGGTTAGGTTGGATGTTAAGAAGCCCTTCCTCAGGGAAAGGGTGATCAGAGTCTGGAATGGACTGCCCAGGATAGTGGTGGAGTCCCTATCCCTGGAGGTGTTGAAGGACAGCCTGGCTGTGGCCCTTGGTGCCCTGGTCTAGGTGACTGTGGTGATGTCAGGTCCTGGGCTGGGCTGGATGAGCTCAGAGGGCTTTTTCCAACCTCAGTGATTCTGTGATAGGAATTGAACTCACTGCTTTGACACCTTCCAGGAACCCAAAAGAAAAAAACTTTTAAGGTGGAGAAGGCATAAATCTAGAGTCCTACTGATCCTATGAGAGCCTGTTTAGGAGTTCAGCTGACTTGGTTCAGTGAGTGAGAAATATCCAGTTAAGGCAGGAAGCATCCAATTAAACCCAGCTAAAGGACCTAGCACTTAGGTCTTCAGCAGAACCAGTGTTCAACAAAATGCACCCCACAATATAAGTAAATTCCTGCTGGAGTGTCCTGACCAGCAAGTATGGTCAACCAACAGTGGTTTATTACTCTTGCTACTGAGTTCACTGTCTGGTTTCATCCCTGTGGTGTCTTTAACAATTTCACGCTCTCTGCTGTGGTCTTTACACAGCCCTGTGGGGCAGCTCCATCAAGTGTCTCATTACAGGTTGTTCAGCTGTTCAAATTTTATCGAGACTCTTGAAAGAGCCATCCCACTGAGCAGAGTACTGTAGGAGTCCAGTCAAGATCCAGGAGGAAACCTTAACAGTGGCAGCAACTCGGTATGCAGAAGAGCACACTCCTAGATCAGACTGAATCACCAATCTGTTAAGTTTACATTATAAACCTATTTAGCCACATGCGTACCTTCAGAAATTCCTAGCTACAAGAATTCCACAGCCCTCCTCCTTCAAGAGCAGCCTGTGCCCTTTGATATCTGCAGCAGCTTCTCATGATGTGGCTCAGCGGGGCGAGCCCATTATTTAAAATGAAAGCGTTGGCTGGGAGCTGCAGAAACTCATGGTACTTATTAGTCCAGATCTTGTACATCCTCAGCTAACTTTCCGCTCTTCATTATCCTCTGAAATCAATCACAGTGACCATTTACAAACAGATTTCGCCAGGAATTCCCAAACACTTCACCTGGTTTTACAGGACATTCAGTCTGCCACACAGGTCTTGTAAGCTGTGTTGAGCCTGATCCTCACTAAAACAAGTCTAAATCACACTGCAAGGGCTCCACACTCCACTTCCATTCCCTCCCTCCTCTGTAGATCAAAAAAAGTAAACAGGTAAAATACATAAAAGACCCGAAGAACTAGTAGTCAGCATTGTCATCCTGTCCGCCCCCGAATTTGAGCAGCTGCTTACCAAACACTGCAGCAACCACTGAGATGGCCCTTCCCAGACTAAAAAAAATCCTGAAGTAGACCTAGGGGGAAATAACCAAGCGGTTTACAAACATTCTACTACCATTCCTGTAATACGTTGCCCTTCCCTTTACGTGAGTCAAACTCCCACTGGATGTCAAACATGCCAGATGAGTTCTCTAGGAAAGGTTTCATAATACAGCACAGGTTAGAAAAGCTTTACACATCACAGCTGCGGGTCCCAGCACAGTCACATCACACACAGGGAAGATGTGGTTAGTAACACCTTGTCTTGGTGAGACCTCTTTGTAACAAGCTCCATGCAGGAAGGAAAAGGGGCAAAAAGAAGCCACATGACGTTTAGCTTGGCCAAAATACCAACCGGCAGGCAAGTTGCTTTGGAGAGTGAGAGAGGGCACTGCAATACCTCTTTGTTGGGTTAAGTGATACACAACAAACAAGCTGGTTCTAGTCTGGGAGAATGGTTGTGTTCACAGACATCTGTGCGGCCTCTCTCTACATAGATACATATTCTTAAACAAAATCATTTCCTACATCCCCTGTGTTTTTACATTATTGCTGGTTATGTTTCTTAGCATTGCAGTCATTGAAACATACCTCCTGGTAAAAGATGCCTTCACTTCAAAGCATTCACAGTGTGTTATATCACTAATAGACTTAGGTAACATTGTTCTTCCATCCTTTTCACGAAGAATTATTTCATTGTCCTCTCGTTTCTAAGATTTTACTTCCACTTAAACTCAAGTAGAGTGAGGGCTGTGCAGATTTCTATTATAGTATTGTCCTGTCATTATTCTAACTCCATTGCACAACAACACAGAACCAGCATCAAGCTTCCATTTGTCATGGCATTTCCTTTGAGGATTATGTCAGACCCCAGACTATGTGTATGCGCCTACTAAACATAATTTGGAGTGGGGCAAAAAGTAATCACTGACTCCTTCAACAAAATGCTTTTAAAGGAAAGAGTTTTTAAAGTATTCTACGTTGCTATCTGATTTTAACCAGGGCAAGTCTTTAGAAGTTTTTACTTAACCACTACAAACTACAACTCTGGAACATGTGCCTTCCATCACTGTTAACCTCCTCGGAATATGCAAAGAACAAGCGCCTCAGCACCAGAACTGATGGCACAGCATCCCGTTTGAGGTGCAAACGTTCAAGATGATAAATCCAAACGAAGGCATTGTTTTCTCAAAAACAACCCATTGCTGCTTTACTTGGATTTCATATAGAATAGTGCTGCAGATGACCTGAAGCTCTGTTAGGAGTTTAAGCTGGAATGCCATCAGCTCCCCAGTCACGTTAAAATATGTGTTCATGTACTTAGCCCTGAGGAGAAGGACTTGGGGGTGGGGGTGGACCAGAAGTTTAGCAAGAGCCGTCAGTGTGTGCCTGCAGTCCAGAAAGCCAACCCTGTTCTTCAATGCAGGTAATTCTTCCCCTCTACTCTGCACTGGTGAGACCCCACCTGGACTACTGGGTCCACTTCTGGAGTCCCCAACATTAGAAGGACAGAGAGCTCCTGGAATGGGTCCAGAGGAGAACAATTCAAATGCTCACAGGGCTGGAGCACCTCCCCTATGAGCACAGGCTGAGCAAGTTGGGATTGTTCAGCCTGGGGAAGAGGAGGCCCCCCGGTAAACTTCTAGCAGCTTTCCGATATCTGAAGGGGGCTACAAGAAATCTGGGGGAGGGCTTTTGACATGGGTGCATAGCGAGAGGACAAGAGGAAAGGGTTACAGACTTGAAGAGGGGAGACTGAGGTTGGACATGAGGGAAGAATTCTTTGCTGTGAGGGTGCTGAGATGCTGGAATAGGTTGCCCAAGGAAGTAGTGGCTGCCCCATCCCTGGAAGTGTTGAAGGCCAGGCTGGATGGGGCCCTGAGTAACTTGATCTAGTGAAGGTGTCCCTGCCTGTGCAGGGGGGTGGGAACTTTAAGGTCCCTTCCAACCCTGGCCATTTTATGATTGTTATCACAGCAGAGCTTTTACTTAATGTTATTCAAATGACTTCCCTCCACAGAGCATCTGTGGACACTAGAGCTCCCTAAATGGTAACAATGGATAAACATCAGGTAGAGAAATGCAGAGCTGTATTATTTATGAAGCTGCAGTTCTTCTGTAAATAACCCAGTTGTTAAAATGATATGTATCTGTGTAATTGAGTCTTCTGTATACAAATAAATAAGGCTTTATTGCAATGTCAGAAGTTAACAGACCAGTCAATAAAATCAATAACTCACTTTTTCGTGCTTATATATCTAACTTTTCTCCACCTTTCCTATGTCCTGTTTGCTCCAGTTATGCATTAACACTCGAAAGGATATACAGCTTTGATGATGCTGTTTAGTAAACAGTGGGCTGAAGAATGGTCTGAAGAATAGTCTGAAGAAGCACCACCTCAGCAATTTCCTCTGTCTGTTTACTGTGTTCTTTAACGTACAGCTGTCTGCTATAAATCAGGGAGAAAGAAAATGCCTCGATCTATACATCAGAGTGCCACAGAGATTTGTTTATTGCAAATGGCTGCATTAAAGTCTAAGTAAATTAGGTTCACATCGAACACCTAGCTGAAACTTCTCCAGGCCTGGATTGCAGTATCACATAACCACCATCAAAAAACCTGCTGGATTATAATGCTGTGCTGGATGTACCTCTACAGTTAAGGTGTTGTCATCATTCCCATTATGCCCCTCATTTAAAAGGTATTTATGATTTGGATGTAAAATTTACTGTGACCTGAAACTTGGGGAACCAGAAGCCACATTCTACAAATCCTAACACCCAAGTTAACCCTCCCCTGGTAGGTTCAGGCCGTGCCCTCTCATCCTGGTGCTAGTTGCCTGGAAGAGCCTGACCCACACCTGACTGCAGCTTCCCTTTGAGTAGTTGGAGAGAGGGAGAAGGTCCCCCCCGAGTCTCCTCCAGGCTCAACACCTCTCAGCCTCTGGTCACCAGATTTTTCCTTCCCCAGCCTCACTGCTGTACTCTGGACTCGTTCCAGCTCCTCAATCTGTTTGTTGAAAAGAGGAGCCCAGAACTGCCCCCAATACTTGAGGGGAGGCTTCACCAGTGC
>VZRI01002151.1:341550-373210 GCA_013397515.1 Upupa epops | reverse complement strand
ACTTGGTCTTGTTAAACCTCATCCCGTTGGCCTCTGCCCAGTTTTGAAGGAAAAGAGGATTGGGCCCCTTTAAAAATGTTCTTTATGAAAAACAAAAATAAAATAAGATGTAGGCTGGAAAATAAGGCTTGATTTTTGAGATGTGATTAGGTCCCTAATTTGATAATCTCTTGTTTTCAGCAGTTCACAGAAGAAAAATTAGAAGCAAAGCTGCTGCAAAGTACAAACTAGCCGTGGGGCATAGACACCGGATTTTGCTCCACTAATTACATTTTCTTATGGGTTTTCATCTGGGATCCAGCACATCTCAACAGCGTAAAATTGGGAGGGCTCCAAACGAGCCATTTTTGTCTATCAGGAATACAAATACACTCACAAAAGCCATCATATTACTTATGCTCCATGTAGGCTCTTGGTTCGAAAACATTTTAACGAATGTCACACTGAATAAATATAATGGCTCATCCGAGGCGTGAAAATACTTTGCCCACAGTAGAAACAAATTTGGGCAGCATTTTTCAAATTGAGTTAAGTCCTTAATACACACCCACAGGCTTACTTAGACTTATAGATACAATATCCTTTCCTTTCAGCGTCCTTTGCCAGCTGAACACATGATCTGTTATCAATGAAAATGTTCCTGCTTTGATACTGCTCTCTTGGTTCACCGCTGAAATACGTCCCAGCGCCACGCTGGGCTTCCACGTAAGATTACGGGTCAGAGGAACAAGTCCCCTCTGCACAACTGCAGCAGCCTACAGAAGCCATCTCTTTGGATTTTTCTGTGGCTGGCTGTGCAGAAGACTCTCTGTCTCCAAGCTCGCCCGTCGTTTGGGATGAGCGGTGGACAGTTAATCTTCTGTACCTACTTGTTTTCCTCTTTTTCTCTCTCTCAATAGAATGGGATTTGACTTTTGTGGTGTTGGGAGCCCATCACAGCAGGTTTCACCCGTACCGGGGGAAGGAGGGAGGAAAAACAGAGGGCAAGGGGCAAAAAGCCTCCAGCCAACTTTTTCTATCTTTTAAACCCCTTTACTTTTTCTGTTAATAAACTCCTTATCTTTCTACCAAGTTGCTGTATTTTGACACTAAGAATAACAAGTAAAACCAGCACGCCCCATTAGAGCAGCTTATCATCCAAGAGTTCTTTGGTCCTCTGTGAAGACAAATGTTTTGAAACACTCTATCATACTCACAATGCTCTCATGTACTTAGCAGAGACATAAATATCTTAATATTTCAAAACTATAATATAATGCAGTAGGATTCAGCAGAATCACATCCAGGGCAACTTAAAAGAAACACATTACACTTTCTGTATGAGGCAATATATAATGGCCACTGCCTAGAAATGGATCAATCTAGCTCCAGTGGAGCAGCTGCATAAGCACCCAAAACAGCAATAACCACAAGCTCTGGCGAGGTGCTGTTCCTCCCAATGTCACCTAATTTTATCCCCCCTGAGCAAGGCTGAATGTCATGCTGATAACAACATCCAGAGGCAGCTTTGTCTCCCTGTCCCCACTCTTGAAATTATCAATTTCACTAATAGTTCTTAATCTGACTAATAATTCTCAATTAGCTAACAATTTTTAATTGTAATACATTCTACGGGGTTTGATTGAAGTCACCACAAACCCTGTGATTTGTGGATTTACAGCACTGCGGGTGGGGGTGTATGTAAAATAACGGTGCTCCATGAAGTCAGATTCACACAATGTTAGGGCTTGGGAGGGACCTCCAAATATCACTGAGTCAAATTCCCCTGCTCGAACAGGACCAAAACTAGGGCAGATCACTCAGAAAGGCATCCAGACAGGTCTGGAAAGCCTCCAGAGAAGCAGACTCCACAATCTCTGTGGGCAAGCTGTTTCCGTGCCCTGTCACCCTCACAGTAAAGAATTTATTCCTCATGTTGAGGTGAAACGCCCTGTGCTTAAGCTGGAATCTATTGCCCCTCTCCTATCCCAGGGCACCAGTGAAAAGAGGTTGTCCCTGCCTTCTTCATGCCCAGCCCTCTGGTAATTAATGAGATCTCCTCTCAGTTTTCTTCTCTCCAGGCTAAAAAGCCCTCGGTCTCTCAGCCTCTCCTCATAAGGCAGCTGTTCATATCCCTTAATCATCCTCACAGCCCTCCACTGGCCTCTCTCCAGTAGATCTCTGTCCTTCTTGAACTGGGGAGCCCAGAACTGGATGCAATACTAGATGTGAGGTCTCACTAGGGCAGAGTAGAGTGAGTGAGAACCTTCCTCAATCTGATGGACAGTTTTCTTTATGCACTCCAGGGTACCACTGTCCTTGGCCAGAAGGGCACATTGCTGTCTCCTGGAGAACTTCTTGTCCACATAATGATCCTGTGCTCTATGATTCTAAGTGCTGAACCACTTCCTTTGTGCTGCGCCTTCACACCTACACATTTGTCTAGATGTGTTCTCATCATCTGTGGAAACTGTCAGCTCCCTCTTATCTTAACTTTACCACATGCTTGAAAATGCCCAGGTTTTCAGACATGTACCAGAGAGAAACAGACCATTCACACCACACAGAGAAGCCACCACTGTTTAACATCAGCCTTACATGGAGATACTGTACTTACTCATCACAGTGAGAATCACCCAGTGAAGCAACCCACGTGAGTGTCACTGGAGAACTGCGTACAGACCCCTTGGTCACACAGTCACATCCACAACACCGCTGTGCCACGTTCTGTCTGGAAATGTTGTTGTTATTTCTGTTCCGTGGTTCAGCTGCTGGGAATTGGTCCCCATGTCCTCTGAAGGTGACCATCCCTGGCTGCCTTTTCCTCCTTTATGTCTGTGTCCCCAGCTAACTCCTGGCTAATCGGAGGATGACTTGTGAAGTTTTAAAGGACAGCTAATTACACAAATCCCGTTAATCACAGGGAACCCTCTTCCTGAATGTCAAAATTCCTCCTGTTCCATAGCAACTGCCCAGCTCTAAGCGTGGTTAGGGTTTAAAAAAAGGAAATGAAAGCTTATTTGTCTTGGGCTATTCCAGATCTGTGGGAATTCCCCATAGATCTCTGGTTGGCCCTCATATTAAGACTCATTCAGCTGTCTTATTCCCAAGAGAAGCCAGGCTAAACTTGAACAGAGCACACACGGCGGGAGTATTTTCTCTCTTTACCATGGTTCTCACACCTGTAAACTACATAGGAGAAAAACCCCCAAAATAACAATAAGAAACATCGGGAGTTGATAAAAATTTTCAAGTCTAGAAGCTCTGCAGCCCGCCACAGCAAGATATAATTCACATGCAACTGCTGTCTGAAGGGTTACCTGAAAAACTGAGAGTCCAGATCTCTCCTGCACCTCTTTGTGCAGATCAGTGCAAGGGAGAAATTAGATGTCCCTCACCTATTTTATCGATGAGGAAACGTAGGCAGGAGGAACAGATTGACCGTGATCCTACCCAAGATTGACCTGTCCAAGATGATGCAACAAATCCATGTCAGAATTGGAAGTGAGCTTTCCTCTGGAGTTGTCTTGTGCCTAGACCTGAGCTCAAGTGAAAGTAAAAATAAACCACAAAGCAACGATAATTGCTATTGGCAGATGGAAAAATAGAAAGCCAACTCAGGAGAACAAGAAGCTGCATGTGAGATAAATGGAAGGATTCTTCCCAAGGAACCTAAAGAAAATCAAGCCACAGAAACTCAACGCATTCCACACAAATTGATGAGCAACAGCAAACCAGATATTGTGTTCAAACCGAAAGAGCCCAGTGCAGCCTGCACTGAGATACAAAAACCTTCACTAAGTTTCCCTGTGCTGCCCCAGCCTAAGAAGATGCAAGAGGCCTTTCTTCTTCTAGTCAAGAAGCATCCCTGCTCATGGCAGGGAGGTTGGCTGAGATGATCTCTGAGGTCTCTAGCCTAAGATATTCTGTGGTTCTTCCGTCACAGACCATTGACTGCGTTCAGACTCTTTCCACTTCATCCTCTCTCTCTCGTGCTGTGAAGCGCATGCAGCACTCTGATTAGTGGACGAGATCATTCTGTAGTCATCCAGAGTATTTGTCAGGGGGCAGTATTTAAATATGCATCGTTTTGTAACAAAGGAATAAAGCTATGAAGGGTTATTACAAAATTAAATGCAGCTATAAATTAATTTCTGTAATCACTATTCATTAATATTTAATATATTTATATAAAGGATAAATCTCCTCAATTCCCTGGGCATCCTGCATTTAATAATGTGGAAACAAGCTCATCTCCTTCCTGTTGCTGGGACTGGATTTGTAATAACTAGCAGCGTTCAATGTATTTTTTTTTAAATCAATAATAAATAAATACATAAACGCTTCCCCCCAGAACGCTCCTGATGTTATTTACAAAATTAAAAAAAAAAACCAAAACAATTACAGCCTGCCCAGGGACTTCATACCCATTTCATTACTACATTCCTAATTGTATGTGCTGGAACTGCATAATCAGTTTATTGAAATTGAAATCTTTGGAACCGGCTCTCCCCACAGACATTAACAATAAGCATCCTGCGCACTAACGCAGTGCTTAATGTAATATAAACATTATATGCACCGAGCTTTAAGCATCCCTTGGCTTCTCCGGCTGGAATTGGACATTTCTAACGCTCCTGTGTTCTGGCGCTGCACTGAATTAAATTTACAGGCTGCAAAATACAATATTCCCAGATTACAATAAATAAAGGAAGATACATTCAGAAAACACACGCACACACACCATCGGTGTGAGGCTAAGCAAGACTACATTTAATAAAGTGGAAATAAAGCAGGCTCTTCTAGGAAATCTGAATGGGTTTTGCTGCACAATATGAAAGAAATTGCTTTTGCTTCCCACTGTGTCCCTGCAAATAGCTAGGCCGATCCTACACAGTCCAGATCCAACTTACTTCCCACTTAGCAAGGGGACTCTACTCTTGTGAGTAGGCCCATTCATACAAGCAGAAGTATTTTTACCCAGATGCATACCCAGGTACCAACAGGACTGCCCTCTAAAGATTCACGATTCACTTTGCAGGTTTTAATGTGGTAGTGGGCATGGAGATGGAGAAACATTTGCCTGCGAACCCTCAAGTCGATATCATATCAACCCAAAAACCTCAAGCCCAAGAAAAATGTTGTACTTTTATCTGCTTTCATTTTCAAGAGCAAATAAGGAAGAACTGAGGTTTCAAAAATTCTTATTGTTATTATTATTGCTATTGCTAAAGGGTTTGTCCTTGTTAAGGATCAAGTAAAGGTTTTTTTGGGGGGAAAACTCCAACTAATAGATTTTTATAACATTTTCAGTGCTTCAAAGACCAGAATTAGAAAAGCCTTTCCCAAACAACCGTCCAGCTGAAGAGGACTATCTGATTGCACTAACGTTTCCAGCAAATAGTAAAAAAGTAGAAACAGAAGAAAGTCCTCAAAGAACTTGTAACAGCATAAAAGTTTCTGCTTCTCTACAGCTGTGCTGTCGTGTGCCAGCAATGGCATGTGGAGCTCTTCAACCGTCAGCCCAGGTCACCACATGCTCATAAAGTTCAACAAGAAACTGAGAAGATAGTCAAGACAAGGGCTATTGGACCTTTGGACTACTGAGTTCTGTAGCCTTCCTCTCAGCTGATGGTGTGTGATATTGGACCTCCTGAGGCCAGAGCCAGCCAGCAGAGGTATGAGCCCTGCTTCCGGACAGGGGCTGAGCACAGCATTTAGCAGCATTATTTTATACGTTTTAAGAACATGAAGAGTTTTGCAAAGCTGAGCGTTTGGAGCCAGCTTCATGCTCCAGCAAAGCTCCGCAAACTGTCTTGCTTCTACCACAGGGCTGATCATCACCTCATGGGCAAAGTAGATGTCTGGGGAGTAACTGCAGTGACAAAATAAATGAAAGGCAATTTTGAATAAAGAGGACCCAGTCCAGTATCGCTCAGTACTTTCTGGTTCCAGAGCAAACTGAGATGCAGCAACCTCATTCTGGGAGGAACAGGAGGAAATATTCCTCACAGAATCACAGAAGTATTGAGGCTGGAAAAGACCTCTGAGGTCATCAAGTCTAGTCTTCAGTAGACTTGACAAGAGTGTAAGTGACTGTAGAGGTTGTGAGACCAGACAAGACACCACCTTGCCCATGGTGAGCTACTTTGGTTACTCAAATCTTGAGTACTTGAAACACAGGATCCCTCCAAGGACAGGAGGACAGGAAGTCCAGCAGAAAGACTCCCATCACTTCAAAAGATGATTATTGGACAAAGCCCATTTGGTGCTGTGTGACATACTGGTTTAAAAGAGAAAGATTTGCCTGCTGTCTTTATTACCATGCTAAAAAAGAATTAGAAACAGAAAGTGAAGAGAAAAGGCAGTCAACCGAATTTCATTACCTTTTCTCTTCAATGCATTCATCCTTAGTTAAAACACCAGGCAGGGAGGAAGCCCTACCCATTCGCATCAGCTAAAAGCCCGCTGGAAACAATCTAAGCAAGAAGCAAACCAAAATGCGTGTGGCAATCACATCGCAAGGAAACGACGACATTAATGCAAGCTTAATGCAAAAGGGAGGCAATTGATGTTGTTGCTCATTCTGGCTTTTCTGAATATGGCTCAAACCATTGGAAGTATGTCGGGTGCTTTTCACAAGTCGTATTTTATTCAATAAAAGTTTTATTTGTTCAGTAAGTTTTGGAAATCACAGGATCACAGGATTATTTAGGCTGGAAAAGCCCTCTGAGCTCATCCAGCCCAGGCCGAGATCTAACACCACCACCTGGCTGTGGCCCTTCAACACCTCCAGGCATGGGGACTCCATCACTGCCCTGGGCAGTCCATGCCAGGGTCTGATCATCCTTTCCCTGAGGAAGGGCTTCCTAACATCCAACCTAACCCTACCCTGGAAGTTTTAGGCCCTGCCCTCTCATCCTGGTACTAGCTGTCTGTGAGAAGAGCCTGACCCCGACCTGACAACCTCCCTTTTCCATTTGGAGAGATGGATAAGGTCCCCCCTGAGTCTCCTCCAGGTTGAACACCCCCAGTTCTCTCAGCCCCTCCTCATCAGGTTTTCCCTCTAGTCCCTTCCCCTTCCCTTTGTGTCAGCTTATGCTTCAGCATCATCCCGAAAGGTAAACAGTTCCACTAGAAACACCTCTCACTGCAAGTCAGCCCTCTCCACTTCAAGATTCATCTTGAAGCCAAACCCGGCACCTGCGGTTTGCAGGGGTTCCATGCACCTGGCTGTACTGGTGAGGTAAAGCGCTCAAACCAGGATTGTTTTTAAACACCTGTTTACCCTTCACGAATCACAGCCCTCAAGGACCTCAAACATTTGCAGTGCCAAAGCAGACCCACGCAATAAACTGAAGGTGGAGTTGCAGTTTTATTACTTGCTTTTCTGTCAACTGAGAAATAAGGAGAAAGCCTGAGCTGCGGCTCACTCTCCTTCTGGTTTGATATATCCAGCATTTTCTACCCAACCTCTTAAAACCCTCCAACTGGGATGGACTCTACCACAAATCAGCTCATCTTCCACATACACGTTTGAGATGGATGAGATGAGTATTCAGGATCACAAGGATGACATTTATCACTGGCATAAAGAGGTGAAATGCACATGGGTTAATCTTTTTATGGCGTGGAAAGTCTGTAAAGAAATGAAATCCCTATCAAAGGACCCTGCCTTCTCCACTGAACTTCTGTCAGGAAAACATTAGCATTTAGTATTACCCGCAACTTGCGGGAGAGCATCTGCAATGCTTCCCCGCAGGTGAGCAACGTGCAATACACTGGACTCACCAAGCTGGGAGAAGGAACCAGCATGGACACAGCCAGCCCTGGATTAGGGGCATGATGAATTTGTACCCAGCTGCAGACTGAAAGGGCACCAAGCTGAGCCTGAAACCAAAGACCTTCGACCTATTTGCTACGAAACCAGAAGGCAATTGGCTCAGACTGCAAGATAACTCCTCAAAAGGAGTTATCTATCAGCTTGTCAGGGAAGCAGCCACCAGGCTAAGTCACCCCCAAAGGGGTATCTGATCGCGTGATGGGAACAAATTGGATCGGTACCCAATGGGGAAATACAAACCCACTTGTCTTTGGCCCTGCTTGTCCCAGGAACACACTGAAACAGGTAGAAATACTGCCTGACTCACCACAAATTCAGTAAGGGGCACTCCCAGGGGAAGCTTGAACTAGATTGGGTTTGGAGCTTAGCAGCAGAGCTGCTAAATAGAAACAACAGCATGCTTTAAATAAAAGCAGTGGTGTGCTAAAAATCCCTGTGCAAAGCCTATTTACCTGTCAGATTTCTTCATGCTTCCTTCTCTCACACTCTCCCCCAACTAAACAACCGTTAGATCTGAAGGTAGAAGGCAAAGCTAAGACCCCACCAGACTCCACAAGCTCCTACACCACCACAACGGAGCGAGCACACCACAGGAGTTTCCTCACAGTTCTTGGACAATTAAGTCACTTGCCAGCACAGAACTGTGTCTTCAGTGATGAATTTCCACCACCGAACGGTAACTAGTGGGGAAAGCAGGTTGTGATTACTCATAAGGCCCTAAAAAGTGCGACTATAAAAGCAAACAGGCCATGCCTGTGAACTTGAGCTCGTTTCCAGTAAGGACAGCGAGGCATTCCCTGACAGACATCAACAGGAACGGCATGAAACACCGTGTTTTGTAAACTCAGAAGCTACCTCCAGAAACATATTCTTGACACAATCGTAGCTGGCAGATGACAAGGAAAACGATGGCTTCTTTAAAGCGTAAAGCCAAGCTGGTGAATAGAAATGTTCTCCTTGGGAAGCCAGAAGCTTGCATTTCTTTAAGAACAGTACATTCTGTATCACCTTTGTGCCAGCTCAGGCCTCCCTTCCATCCTTCTTAGTCAGCAGAACCAAATTGGCAGGGAGAGTGACTTCAACAGGAAAGGCCACTAAAGCTGCTTATTATTACCTATTGTCGTGATGTGCAGCTCCATGACTTGTTTTTCCTGTTTTCCCCTACAAGAAAAGAGGTGAGGAGGGATGAAACCCAGACCAGCACTTGATACTTGGGAAAACCCTATTTTCCCAAGGAATTGATTCCTTTTATTACTATTTCCTTTATTGTCTTCAGTAAGGTACATCACCATATGACTTTCTCAAATCTCTAAGATGCAGAGAGACTATGGAAAGCAAAGGCATAGAGAGAGAGAACACGAGGCTACCTCAGCCAGGAGAAGGCATAGGGCCTCTGGGAATGATGGAGGGAGCTGCCTGCAAGCAGTGGCACTTAGCCCCAGTCTGCAGAGTAGACACTGCTCCAGCCAAACAGACACCCTCTCCAGTGACCGGTTTATGTAGTGTCTGACATAACACTCAGCTTGGGCCTCTGGCTGCCACAAGAACACAAACACTACGGAACAAAAACATGCAGCAGTGTGAAAGGGACGCTCGTGGACCAGAACAAGAGGTGGCAGCTTTTCTCCACTTACACTAGAAAATTGCTTACATTGTTCCCTGGATGCTTGACATCAGGCCTGTGCGACAGGTTTCTCTCTGGGCACAGCACAGGTAGGGAAGGGAAGAAAAGAAAGTCAGGAGTGTTTGGTCCCAACTTACCATTTGGGATGTACTGATTACTGGTCTCTGCACTCCAGTCACTAATCCTGGCACCCAAAGCTAAGGAAGCTCCACACGTGTGACACTGATCTTAGCTAGAGGAAAGATCTTAGAAGAGAAGCAGATGGACAGCACATTCATAAGCTAATGTATGACTTAAGGACTGATGCATTTGTTCTCCTGCATGCCTTCAGTCTCACAGTAATGGTGAGGCTGGAAAAGACCTTCGATCATCCAGTCCAACCTAAAACCAACCAAGTCAACCTANTGACCCCTTGTCCTGTCTCCAGTGTCCAGGGAGAAATGACCGACCCCCGCCTGACTCCAACCCTCTTTTAGGTAGGTAGAGACAGCAATTAGGTCACCCCTGAGCCTCCTCTTCTCCAGGCTAAACAGCCCCAGCTCCATCAGCCTCTCCTCGTAGGGCTGACCTTCCAGCCCCTTTCCCATTCCAGTTGCCCTTCTCTGGACTCGTTCCAGCCCCTCGCCATCCTTCCTGAACTGAGGGGCCCAGATACAGTGGAGAGAGACATTGTAGGGTGGTGAGGGAGTGGCAGCCCCCATTCAGCATTGTTCCCACTTCATGTGATGCAGGTGGCAGCACAACCTTTCTTCCCTACCCAGTCTGCACCTGTGCTGCCTTGAACTGGGACTGGGAGGGGGATTCTACTCCTGCCACTGGAATTACTCTCATTAGTAAGGTTACAGACGCAGAAACATTTATGAAACCAAGAACCACTGCCAGAGAAGTATGGCTCACTGATAATTAAACGTTCACCAGTCCTATTGGCCAACCCATGTTTCACCCTGTCAATAGACTTACAGATCCACTGGAGGGAGGAGGAATGGTACAAGTGAGAAATGCAGCTGAGGCCATTAAGCACAAAATGTCTAAAACAGTCTTGGCGGATCGTCATGGCTTTATCTTACACACTCTGTCATGCCAAGTTCCTCAGGCTTTCACTTGAAGGATTAAGACTTTCTCCTGAGATGTGTCAGGCCAGGCTCCCCTGAATTCCAATTGAACTGCTAGGGACTGCATGGGACTGGGGGTAATTTATTATGAAGCTGGATTCACAGGGCTTTGATAATTTATTACAGATCTTTCAACCCTGTTTAAATAGCTGTCCTTGATCAGCCAATAGTCTAAGTTAAGGGGGAAAAATTCAATCTTAGGCCGCATAAATAAGCTGTAGTAAGAACTAAACACTTCACAGGCACAAAGAGATAAAGACAGCACAGAAACCGCACTCAACTGGCTGCACTATTTGAAATGTCTCCAGCAACCACAATACATCACTGCAAGTCCAGCTCAGATCACAGAGTCACAGAATTATTTAGGCTGGATAAGCCCTTTGAGTTGGTCCAGCCCAGCCCAGGATCTAACATCACCACAGCAGCCAGACCAGGGCACCAAGGGCCACAGTCATTCTGTCCTTCAACACCTCCAGGAATGCGAACTCCATCACTGCCCTGGGCAGCCCATTCCAGGGTCTGATCACCCTTTCTGTGAGGAAGGGCTTCCTAACATCCAACCTAACCCTCCCCTGGCACAACTTCAGGCCCTGTCTTCTCGCCCTAGCGCTAGATGCCTGGGAGAAGAGCCTGACCTCCACCTGACCACAGCTTCCCTTCAGGGAGCTGTCAAGAGAGAGGAGGTCCCTCATGAATATCTTCTTCTCCAGGCTGAACACCCCCCAGCTCCCTCAGCCTCTCCTCATCAGCCTTTCCCTCCAGTCCCTTCCCCAGCCTCACTGCTCCTCTGGACCCAGTCCAGCCTCTCTTTCTTGAAATGAGGGGCCCAGTACTGCCCCCAGTACTCAAGGTGAGGCCTCACCAGTTTCCAGCAGAGAGCAGAACTCCATCCCTGTCCTGCTGGCCACACTACTGCTGATACAAGCTAAGATGCCATTGGCTTTCGAGGCCACCTGAGCACACTGCTGACTCCTGTTCAGCCGGCTGTCAACCAGTCCCGCCAAGTCCCTCTCTGCCAGGCTGCTCTCCAGCCACTCATCACCCAGTCTGACGTTCAGTTTTAATTCTCTGTTGAGGTGTCATGCAATAACAGAAGAGATGGAATAATTTTAGGGAGACGGCTACCAATCCTCATAGAAAATGAAGTACTGTTAGGCTGGCAAAGAGAAACAAGTTCAGGGCAGACTCCACCTCTGCTCCTGCATCCTAAGAAGCCAGAAAAAAATAACTGATCCATATTTTGAGCAGCTTTTGGATCCATATTTTGGAGCAGCTTTTCCAGATCACTAAAACATGAGAAACGCTGCCAACTTAGCTTCTTGTTCCAAGGACCTCGTTTGGGGATTTTGTCTGAAAATCTCTAGTGCTTTGGCACTTTGAAGCTAAAAGGTAGCTCACGTTCTTAACCTTCATCGTATAAAACGTGAAGGGAAATGCTCTAAGCAAACACGAGAGCTTTCTAACCCTGTTTGTTTGTGCTGACCAATGAAACAGGCGTTTCTGATGTTTCATGTTAATGCAGCTGAAAATGATACTGAGAAATAACTGTGTAGTCTGCTCATCTTAAATCAAGCTGTCTTTTCATTTCACTGGATGAGGGAAAGCCTCTTGCTGAGCAAAATGCAGCCTTGTGTCTTACAAAACCACCCACAGTTCTCTACTGCAACTGGAAGTAGACTCAAGCTACCAGCACTATAGGTAGGTAGCGCTCTATCTACCAGGTGTAGATAGAGCCTAAAGCATCTGAAATTCCTTTCACACCACTCCTTTTCACTTCAAAGGATCCTGCAGGTGCTTTGTGCATCCAAAGCACCCAAGCACAACTGCTGAAGAACTTCTGTGAGTTCCTCCAGCCTCTGTGTAGCAAGAAAGATGAGTGAAAGGCTTTGTGTGCTCTGTTTCTGATGCCGTTGTTCTGCACTGTCATGTTTGTGATTCACATGCTGTTTACAGTCTTCATCAGAGCATTTCATGAAACCACTACCAAGTTATAGGACTTTTGGGTCACTTCAGGCACGGGTACAACAGAGAGAGCAGAGGGGTGAGGACAGCGTTTGTATGAAAGAAGGCTACGTGGCATCACTGTCCTCTTGGAGGAGTGATCTTTCCTGATAGAGTTCAAAGGCCTGGCCGCAGCTATTTCTTTGAAGGTACAGGAGCTGGGTCCTATTCTTTTCCCAGGCCGCACAGGTTACCACTTCTTTTGTGCAATTACGTCTCTCTTCTGACATCCCATCTGTCAGTAGTATTCTTTAACCCCCAGAATGAGCTTTTAGTGTTCATGCCAAGATTTCAGACACGAGCCTACTGGGAGTTGTCACGATAGGCAATTAGCTTTCACCTTCAGCACACGGTAACCCTTTTCAAGCATTTCACATTTCTAGCTCATACGCGGAAAGCACTGATAAATCAAAGAGTCATACAATCATTTAGGTTGGAAAAGACTTTTGAAATCATCAAGTTCAACCATTAACTGCTGAGTCCACCACTACACCACATGCCTAAGCACACAGTCTGGAGAGAAGACTACAAGAGGATTTAATCCCTGTCTATAAATTCATGAGGGCTGGGTGTCAAGAACACAGAGACAATCATTTTTCACTTGCACCCTGTGATAGGACAAGGGCTATAATCTTGAGTACAGGACATTCCACCTCAACATGAGGAAGAACTTCCTTACTGTAAGGGTCATGGAGCACTGGAAGGGGCTGCCCAGGGAGGTGTGGAGTCTCCTTCTCTGAAGGCTTTCCAGACCTGACTGGATGCGTCCCTGTGTAACCTGCCCTAGGTTCTATGGTCCTGCTCGAGCAGGGGGCTTGGACTCGATGACCTCCAGAGGTCCCTTTCAACCCCTAATGATCTGTGTGTGTCTACCCACATGGGACTGGGATACTCAGCCACTTCCTGGGCAGCCTGTTCCACTGCTGACAAACATTTTGGTGAGCTGGTGTTTCATGACAATGTTGGTGGATTAGCACCATCACCGCATCCCATAGAGCTTCAGACTGGAGGAATGCTGTTACTGTTCACAGGTAACTCACTTCCTTTCCTACTGGGGGAACTGGGGGAATATCTTTCTACTAATAACCTCAGGAAAAACTCATATTCCACTCAGAAAAAATCTGTCTGCTCTGTAATGCTGCCAGAAGTGCAAGCAAGCAGCATCAGCTTTTTCTGACTCCATCCCCACTGTGACTAGGCTACCGTGTGCATTAAAGTTCTTTCTCCCTCCTCCCTACATCTTCACAAGGCTTGTGAATTAAAGGAAGGAGCCGTGAAGGTGTGATAACTTGCTTCAGAGTCCCAAAGCTGCATACAGCACATCAGATCTTGCCATTGCGGCTGCCACAGGCAACAACAATCCACCAGCAATATCTACACCGAACTTGGGCGGAAAGCTTTTATTATACAGCTGTAACATCAGAAAGAAAAGTAAGCAGGAGACCCGCAAACACAGCTACTCCTTGCTTTCCCCCTAAACCAAGGTGCTGCTGATCACCCTGGGGTGCCTGGGATGCCCCGGAGCCCCATGCACTATGTTGGGGCGTGCAGGAGCAGAATGTGCCGGCACCATCATCAGCCCGTGGATAAACACCCGCTATCAGAGTGTCAAATCTCTGTAACCTCTAACACAACATAAAGATTACAGCACACAAAATATACGTCAAAGAGGCAAAGAGCTGTATGAGCAGAGGGGAGAAGTGATTGTGAGCACGGAGCAGGTGAGAGAGCCTTTGCTGACACCGTGAGTGGTGCAGCAGCACAGGGTTGACATGTTGTGACTACAAGTTACGGGTAAGAAACGCTCTTTACCCATGCTTCTTCATCTCACAGCTCTTTAGAAAACAGTCTCAGGTTTGCAATCAGCCTGAAAGCAAAGCGCGATTCGTAGGTCAGACCGGAGAACTCAGCAGTGCTAAGGACAAGTCTTGCCGGCAAATACTCTTGCCTGGGTATTTCAGTGTTCATTAGGCGTTTACTTCCAGCTTGCACAGCAATTATTACAGCCAGAAGAAGACCCTTTGGATTCTGACACGCCAACAAAAGGCCAACAGCTAAAGTGCACGTGCAACGCTGGAGCTCGATAAAAATGACTCCTGAAAAGCAGACCATTTTCAAGCGGTATTAGCAGAGAGTGCCTTAATTGCTCTCTTGTAATTGCAGTTTTACCCTCTGAGCTGGAACTGGGGGTTTGCCTGCTGGCAGAACTGCCAGGGCAATAGCCACGTCCCTTGTGCTGGCCAGTCTCCCTCTGCTCTCAGCCCAGGGAAGCTTCCCAGTACTTGAAGTAACTTTTCTAAGCGTTCCCTGTGCAAACACAGGGAGACACCCGATGCCCTGAACCAAGAGGGAATCTGCACAATGGAGGGGGGCTGCCTCACACCCATGGAATTGTGACAACGAAGAGGTTAAAGTTGTGTGAGTATTTTCTAGAATGAGTATTGTCAGCAATACTAAATAAAAAACAATACAGTGTTAGAAGCGGATGGAGCAAATTATTTCCCAACCTCGGCTATGGAAAAGGCTTCAGGCAACTTTTCCCCTGGACTCTGTTTTTGACAGATCAATGACAAGTCACGTTAACAGCGGTGTTTAATTCTATCAATATGTGACCAATTGTGTTAGATTGTTTGGCTATTGATTTCACTTAGTACTACAGTTGGGCTCTGAAAGGAACTGTTTTCCCGTGCATTACCACACACGGTGACAAATGCCCAGTGCTAACTTTGGGTCCAGCACGCACAGAAGCTCTAACTCCAGGCTGCTGACACACTAGTGGAATACAGCATGGCAGTGGCATCTGGGATAGTCTTCGCTTGCTACCACCAGGCTGTCCTTTGCAACACTATTTAGGATTGAAAGAGGATGCTCGCAGAAACAGCTGAGTAGACAGTAAGAGAGAAGACTACCTGGCCGCACGAAGGGGATAAGGAAAGGAAAGCATGATGGAAGAGACTAATTCCTTACATATTTACTGTGAAGGATGTGGCTACCTCAATTTCAAGCACCACTTGCGAAGGCAAACTCACCTTGGGCACAAGAGTTTTGACAAGCAATGGCTTAAAGGTGATGGCCTGTAGTGCAGATTTGCAAAAGAAACCCTCCACACCAGATTCCTGCTAAGGATTTATGGGGGACCCCTGTGCCTGACACCATGCATGCAGCTTTCTGCCTGAGGCTTACAGAAACTCAGGGTCTGGCTACCCTTTGTCCTGAATGAGGAAGGTTTTTATACAATAGTTATGAAACTGAGCCTATTTGCAAAAAATAAGCCAATCCCAAAATACTCTTCCCACCCCCATCACCCCCTCGCCAGCCCCACTGGAAGCTACAGATAACGATTTGGTGCAATCCTGCTCCAAATCAGGTACACGCCAAACACTCTAAAAGCTTAAGTTGGAGAAAGAGTGGATTTATAAACCACAGAAGTCTCACAGGGAGGTTTTTCCATTTATCTCAGGAGTGCAGGATCAGCCCTAAAGCAAAGGCACGCATTTCAAGCACAGTGCAGCTGCCTTAATTGAAAAGGAATATATACAAATACGCGATTCCCAAAAGGAGCCTGCTCTGCTCTCCCATTGACCTGGATGCCGTTATTAAAGACAGGGGAAAAGCTCTTCAGCATGACCTGCATCCAGCTCCACTGAGTCAGTAGAAAACATTTCCATTGATTTCAATCCTAACAAGTTTCTGACCTAACCGTGTTCGCTTCTAAATCTAAACAGGAGAGCAAGTGCGGTTATTCCCATCCGCTGCACCGTTGCCGTGAGCCAGATACAGCGGAGAGTTTTATCCGAGTGTCTTTGCCACCCTCTCCCTCCTCCTCAGCCAGGGGTGGTTTAAGAAGGCTTGGTTTAAGGACAGCACCCTCAGCCCACTCCTAATTAAGATGGTCAGGATGTGTGCGCGTATTAAACCAGCACAGCCGGCGGGCTGTTGTGTGCCGCTTCCTAAAGGCTTTAGCCCTCATGCGCCTGTACAGCACTCAGCTTATCAATTTACTTGCAAATGGCTCCCTGAAGTATTAACCCAGGTTAATTATTCGTCAAATATGATTACGCAGTGGTAATGTAAAAAAATCGGAAATGCAGGATGGAATTTTTCACTCCAGCGATTTGGCAATTGTGGCAGCTGGTGGAGAAGCTGGAGCAATTACCAGCCCATTCCAGCTGGTGGATCAGCACTCTGGTTCAGGGTGGGTGGGGGGAAGGAAAAAGCAATAAAGAACCAGAGGAGCGGGAATATGAGCCGTGCCAATCGACGTGGGGAAAATTTCACAGCTGCTGGTGGTGATAAATGAGAGACGGTGGCCCTACTTCTAATCAATACATGTAAATGCTACTCATTACAGCTTTTATACACACTTCTCAATTAGCCTTTCCTCCCACTGGTAACAAGGAATGTCATGCTTTCTGGACTGTGAAAGTGGTTCGGCGGTAAGTTCACCTGCATCGGTGAGACGCAGCGATGACGCTCACAGCTCAAGCCTGGCAGCAGGTGGTAGCAGTGGAAGTCTAAATTCCTCCTGTAATGCAAACTAAATGAAATCCCAAGTGTTGTCATTTAATTAAATGGGTTTTTAAAATACCATTTCCCCTTTCTTGCAGCTAGAATAACCCGCTGTCCCAGACACACTCCTTTGCCTACTCTCAAGTCGTCCACAGGGGTGTGGGGTAAAGCGGCGGGGAAAACCAGCTACGCTAAACGTTTAGACCTGTAAGACTAACCAAGTTCACCTTGTGAAGAACAGACACGTAAAAAGCACCTCCACACTGGTTCTGCATCCTAATAAAAAAATAAACCTTCTCTTCACAGTTAAGAGCTGCCTCGTTTTGTTTCCTCTTTGTCAAAAAGGTTATTTACCCCCATTTCTGTCCCCATCTCTGCGTGCTGTTTGAAAGGGGAGAGCGCACGGAATGGCCCCATGCAGGAGCACATCCTTTCATTGCAGAGGGAAAAACCACCCCCCACCGTTTCCTGAGAGCTCGGCCCAGCAGACGCACAGGCTCACAACAGCCATCCTCCTGCAGTTCCTGGTGCTTGGCTGAGCGGCTCTCCAGAGCTCACCTCCTGACTGGAGAGCCTGTCCTTTGACACGGGCCAGCACAGAACTGGACTCCACATGGAAATAGATCTGTGTCTCCCATCTGCATTTCCTCTTGAAGAGTCACAAAGCCCACTTGCTTCTTCAGTAACCTTAGAAGTTATAGCCCCAACAGCAAAAAAGGAATCCACACAGCTGATTTTTCACAGGGTCTTCTGTCTAGTGACCACACATGGCCTTGACAGCCACCCTACCTTGCTGGCGCTTACAGTACTTAATGCTTTTCAAAAGGTCCTGTGGCGGGAGTCAAGTGAACGCAGATGAGTTCTCTCAATCTATTTCATTACTCTACAAAAAAAACCCCAACCCCAAACCACTCAGCCTCTGAGAGTTTTAGAGAACAGAAACATGAATAAAAGGACCACAGAGACTCAAAACCCAAGCACCAAGAAAGTACTCAAGAACTTTAGATTTTGAGAGCTGATGTTCTCAAAGAGATTCAGCTCTCCTTCCAACCCAGAACACTGATTTTAGNTGATGTTCTCAAAGAGATTCAGCTGTTAAAATCAGTGTTCTGGGTTGGTGTTAAGAATATTTTTAGGGTACACAGGCACTATGTATTTTTGAAAATGTGGCCACACGTGTCCTCCTTCAACTTTAAAACCCCTGAATTTTATCACCTAAGGTCTGATTTGTCTGCCACAGAATCCTCATTGCTGGAATGGACCTCCAGGATCATTAAGTCCAGCCTTCATCCCAACATCTCCCTAACCCCTAGACCACGGTGTCAAGAGCTCTACCTACTCGCCTTTTAAACACCTCCAGGGATGGTGACTCTACCATCTCCCTAGGCAGCCTATTCCAGTGCCCAACCACTCTCTCAGGAAAGAACTTCTTCCCAAGATCCCATCTAAACCTCCCAAAGCAACTTGAGGCCATTTCCCCTCATCCTATCATTAGCAATATGGGAGAAGAGACCAGCACCAGCCTCACTACAACCTCCTTTTAGGTAGTTGTAGAGAGAAATAAGGTCTCCTCTCAACCTTCTCCTCTCCAGACTAAACAACTCCAGTTCCCTCAGCTGCTCCTCACAGCTATCTCAGCTAATGCTCAGCTACTCTCCTACTCCTCCTGTTGCTGTTCCTGGGTCTCTGCATTTAGTACAGTCATCCTTGTGAGGTGAAAATAGGAATTCTTGGTGGCAAAGCATAATCCAGGTCCATGTGCTTACCCTAGCAGCTTGCCTCCTTAGGAACACCTGCTTTGAGCTACAGCCCCTCCAAGTGTTTGGATTAATGAGGATCCACCACAGCATCTATCCATTGGAACCATCGGTATTCGCTTACTGCTCGTCCGTCTGAACACAAGTTACACCTGATGCACACATACCCAAGGAAGGCTTTTTAAAGCCCACTATTACTCTATTTATAGCTAATCATCTTCTTGCTGTGCATTGTGTGAACATGGAATCAGACATAATCCTATGTTTCCCATATTACCACAGACCTACACCTAATTCTGTTTCATAAGCTGAGCTGTGCTCCCATGATTTAATAGACGCGCATGTATATTCTTACTACATGGTGACACGTTTCATGCTGATAGGAAAATGAGGGAGCAACAAGAGGTATCAAAGGAGCATTACAGTTAAACAACAGGTTACGAGCCGCAGCAAGGTGTTTTACATAATGTTTTGTGTGGTTTTACATGCAGAAAGCACACTGTTGAAACTGTCAGTATATCAGCTCTTTTATTGGACACCAACGCGCACCGTTTGAATCAGTGACCCACGTGCGCTTCAGTAGTCCCTTGGTGGTCCTCTTCTCTATCACCCTCAAAACATGAGATACTGACTATGCTCACCCGCTACAAGTCCTGTAGGAGATTGGGAAGCATCAGTACTTCTTGTCACTACTAATCACCTAGCTCTCTACTGCTAGTATGTCGTTTCGTTTCCTCTGCAGGCCCTGAATTTGCACTTCTCTCATCTTCTGTGTTAAAAAGAGAAACAATAGTTCCTCATAATAGCATCTTGTGCCTTGAACCCACTGTATCGGGTCTTAGAGCTTTTCATTACCTCACACATTTATGCTGCAAGCCCCACGTGTAACCACACCACAGCTTTTCCTGTTACTCACATCTGATGCCATTTATTTCAGGCACTAATCTACATTTCTCATGGCAATTAGGGTCCAACTATGTCCCTGCCTGTAGCAGGGGGGTTGGAACTGGATGATCCTGGGGTCCTTTCCAGCTCTGACTGATTCTGTGATTCTATTTCTTCTACCCAGTGAGGGTGATGGGATGCTGGAGGGGGCTGCCCAGTGGGTTTGAGGAGTCTCCTTCTCTGGAGATGTTTGAAACTCACCTGGACTTGGTCTGGGTGATCCTGCTGTGGCAGGGGGATCGGACTGGATGATCTTTTGAGGTCCTTTCCGATCCCTAATAATTCTGTGATCACTTGCACAAACAGAACCAAAACGAGGGAAAGAGCTTACAGCTACTTGTACCTTGGCTGCCTCACGCACGCCTCATGCTTCATCTCAGGTTTTGCATTGTTCAGAATCAGAATTTTATACTTAATGATGACCCATTTCCCACTGGAAATTCCCAACTTCTCATTCTACGACTGTAAGCATCACCTTCAGCAAACACCCACTAAATACTTTATACTCTCAGTTTTGTGACAGCTCCTTCTTGATACCTTCTGTTTCACTGAGATGAAGAAGGGCTGATAAATACCTGTACTGTCACAAATTACTCTGCAACATACTGTGAGCGTATGTTCTTGTTCCAGACTTGAACTTACTGTGACACTCTGATTCAGGGTGCTGATAGGCACCACAGATAAGTTCCCACAAACTCACTGGAGGACAAACATCAACACTGCTTCTGATTTGGGACACCCTGCCAGGGTTCTGCAACTGTGTGAGAATTACAAGACCACAGCTCAACAGTTCTTGCCTCTCTCAAAGGGTGGAAGCATGAGAAAAACCAGGATGCTCTGGACCTAATTCTTCTATTCAACACAACTGTTCCCACTGGAAATGATAAATCCAGACTTTCTTTCTTTGCTTTTCAGTGGATTTTCTAACAGAAAATATAAACCAACCAACCAACAAACACCCAACCCAGAAGACAGTTGCTTTCAGAAGCGCTAATCCAGACGATGTAATTTCCCTTGCATGCATATAGGCTGGAAGAACAGTCCTGCATAAATCAAAACTTCCCCACTGAGTTTGAAAACTTTTCCAGAACAGGCTCCCATTTCCTAGCGCTTACAGAAATGCGTAAGCACAAAACCAACCGAGCACAAGAGCTGTTCTCACTTTGCTGCCCATGCCTGTCAGACACAGCTATGCCCTGTTATTCCATGTGCCTTAGAGAGAACTTTCCCTTCGTTTCCCAATTATTTTCTAGAATCACCTCCTTTTTCCTCTTCCACTCCCAACTATCCTGATGTTTCCTAACCTTACTGGAAGCCTCACTTGGTTATCACCTTCAGTGCATGATGGCGAGTAAATCTGAGTATTCTCGAGTACGGACACGCATCGCTGTGCCCCAGGAGGAGTTTCGATACACACCCGGGGAAAGCAGCATACACCACCGCATTTATTGTGCCCACAAGTTTGTTCTTTTACAACTTATCCAAAGGGTGAATTCTAGCCCGCACAGCATGAACCACGGGGATACTGTACACACGGAGACATGGTGCACGCCGGCTCTTGCAAAAGCTGTTAATGAGCTGTGCTGAAATGGTAGCTGTCACTTTGCATCGGATCAGAGCAATCTGTACAATGTAAGGAAATTAAAAGCTCCCAGTGGCAATGGATCCTGTTTCAGTCATTAGCTGCTAGGGAGTGACAGAGACCATTCAGAGGACCAGCCCCCTGTGAGGTTCTTTGGTCCTCAGGGGATTCACTGCTAATGCTGTTTTATGCCCCACTTCTTTGTGATGCAGAGTGAGCACAAATGAATTACTATTTAATTTATTTATTTAGGTGCAGGGGAAACAGAAAACAACACTGGGGGGAAAAAAACCCCCAACCCCACAAAACGCAGATGCATTAATCTAACAGTCAAGAGGGCCTCACAAGCCATTTGGTGAATGCCTGTAAAAACTGCCTACATGGGTGCATTTGTGCTGGATAACATTATAATACAATGAATACCAAATAGAGGCGCCCCAGTCCTTTGCTATTTCCCTTTGAAGTGTGTCCACTGAGACGGAATTAGAAAAGCAAAACCTCCATTAAGTCTTATTTCAGTGGAAGACATAGGGAAGAAATATCCATCTATCTATATTTTAGCAGAGAGCCCCAGAATATTTGCTTCAATCTTTGTGTTTCAAAAGAGAACGAATCAGGCAGAAGGACAGAAGGTTACAGATTAGTCCTGGTCATTGCTCAAAGAGTGTGGGTTATAAATAATAAAGGAGAAAAGGGTGAAGGACACTAAAATATAACTTGTGGCCCACAATGGAATAATCAAAGCAATGAATCTAATTTCAGCTTTAAAAATACCCAGCAACTTTGGACCGCACATCTCTGCTGCTCTCTTCCAAAACACAGGAACTCCTACAACACCACCACAATTTTTAACAAGTTCCATAAGGAGAACAACCTAAAACATGCTGTTTCTCAGTGTGCTGTAGATGAGTATTGGCGTGTGCACACAGGTAGAATGTGTATCTACATATTTATAGGCCATATTCATTCTTGTACGGTCCCCAGCAGAAAGCAGCTGATCGTCCTGCTATCTAACAATAAACAGCTGACAGCCTGTAGTACCTGTATCTGCACATGCACATACTGCCTGTAGCTACACACGCATGCACAATGGGTTTTGCCCTCGTTAGAGAACTCGTTTCAAAGGGCAAGAGGTAGGGCTAATCCCACAGACCCGCCGTACGGCAGCTACAGATCTCACACCCCTGCAAGACGAGGCGTATTAGGTGAAATGCTGCAAGGTGCTGAGAGGCAAATATCTTCAATACACAACCCTTCTCCCTTGTGGTGTGAGGGCTACGCGCTGCTAAAGCATCAGTCGCCCTCTGGCAGGATCAGCTTCGAAAGGGTCTTTTGCAAGATTGGTTTTTAGCCAGATAACTCAGTGTCAAAATGAGGCAAGGAAGAAGTGAATCACTCCATGAACACCTTTAAAATTATGAAAGGGCCTGAAAGATAATTTTCTCCAGCCTCTTGGTTCACCAGCTGCCAGGCCTGACCCCTGTATCTATTGCCGTAATAGAAAATCCCACTATTCCAGCCGGAGCAGGATCAGGCCATGTGTTTACCCAAAGTATAAGCTTTCCTAAAGGCAACCACTGACTGCAGGAGATGGAATTTACAGACAACCCCAGGGCTAAGGCGATTTTCCTCCTTCATACATCTCATAGAAATATGTTTAGTGTTCTATGTGCTCAAGCAAAGTGAAAAGCCACATCCTCACTCAGATCTCCAGGTCAAAAGAAAACTGAGATTGCAATCAATCATGTAAAAAATGGAGAGGTACTAATATTAGGTTTATCTCAGCCTTATGGGTGCCATCTCATAACCCTGAAGTGATTAGCAATGGGATTTTCATGTCCTAATGCAAAGAAAGCAAACCTAGGCAACAGAGATGAGATCAGGGAGCACAGCCCCAGCTCTGTGGAGGACTCACAGTGGGACTGGGACTTCCTTACACATGCAAGTCAAGTGAGAAGGCAACGGTGACCGTCTAGGCTGCTAAGTCACCACCATGTGGCTAAACCACATTTTCCTAAGGGATTTTGAAATTATTTCTTCCCATCAGGGTTGGGACTTGATGATCTCAGAGGTCTTTGCCAGCCTAAGTCACGATGTGATTCTGAACAGTGAGAAAAGGCAGCTGCTTTCAGTAGCCACTGCCTGGCCTCATGCGGAGCACTTCTTCTTGGTTTCACCCATCCCTCACCAAAGCTGCCCTCTAGATGCAGCGCTTTGTGCCAGAGCTGCTGTGGAACCCTCAACAAGCACTGCTCAGTCTCTCCACAGCTGAGCTGCCCCCGTGCTGGTAGATGCGAGCTAGACTCCTCCAGTAATTGATCTGCCAGCAACTAACAAAGCTCACTGCGAAAAAGGTGATGCGTTACTAATGAGAGAAGAGACAAACTGGAGCAGACTCCAAAGGAGGTGCTGGGAAGACGTCACCCTGCCAAACTGTGTTCCAGGACATGCAAAATCAGCCACACATTTCGAGCAAATAGAGGGCACTACCTGCTTCCCTGCTCTGTAAGCTCAGAGAAAGGTTGAATCATCATTATTGAGGGCCAGAGTTTCCCTCAAGCAATCATATGACACAGCAAATTCTAGTTTGGGTTTGAAAAACACAAGACTGGAGCTGGATGAAGTCGTGGATTAATGGACATGCGCTTTTATATGCGGAAATCTCAGAGCAGCATTGCTGCGTTCATTTATTCCAGTTTCTACAACAAAAATCCCCGGTTTCAGGATCACTCTCAGCTGAATTGGCTACTCAGAACATACACGTGCAGCATATTCATTAACGGCTCAGATGAGGGAACAGACTGCACTGTCAGCACGTTTGCTGGTGATGCAAAGCTGGGAGGAGTGGCTGACACAGCAGAGGGCTGNCTTTCCCTCTACTCTGCCTTGGTGAGACCACAACTGCAATATTGTGTCCAGTTCTGGGCCCCCCAGTTCCAGAAGGACACAGAACTGCTTGAGAGATTCCAGTGCAGACCCATAAAGATGATGGAGTGGAGCATCTCCCTGATGAGGAAAGGCTGAGGAAGCAGAGTCCCTTTAGCTTGGAAAAAAGGAGACCGAGGGGTGACCTCATTAATGTTTACAGATATGGAAAGGGTGGGTGTCAGGAGGAAGGAGCCAGGCTCTGCTCACTGCCATCCAAAGATAGGACAAGGGGCAATGGGTGTCAGCTGGAACACAGGAGGTTCCACACAAACATGAGAAGAAACTTCTTCCTGGTGAAGGTGACAGAGCACTAGAAGTGGCTGTCCTGGGAGGTTGTAGAGTCTACTGCTCTGGAGACGTTCAAGACCCAGCTGGATCTGTTCCTGTGTGACTTGATCTAGTTGATCCTGCTCTGGCAGAGGAATTGGACTGGATGATCTTTCAAGGCCCCTTCCAACCTCTAACTTTCTGTGATTCTGTGATCTACAGCCATTAATATCCAAAAGTCAGTGCTGCATCCTTGATTCGAGTTCTAATTGCAGCAGTTAACAGAAGGCTAGTCTGCTGCACGCATGCACACTCACCCTTTAAAACAAAGGCTGGAAGAGAAAATTGCTAGGTTGAAGTCTGACAAATGTGGAATAGTAGAAATGCCAGCACGTCCAATAGTAAATAAAATAAAGAAGTCTCAAAATAAAGGTCAGTGGAAGCTGAAATTCTCTCCCCTAGAAATAACACAGTGTATAAAGTTATTGCTGGGCTTTCCAGGCCTTGCACAATTTTGCCCCTCTCTACATCTCATCTCCAGTTGCTCCTGACCTCTGCTTTGCCAGTTCAACTTACCTCCCCACTCTCTAAGGTGTTTATATAGCCCCCATTAGTGCAGCACTGGAAAAAGATCTCACTGTCTTTAATGTTTTTATCACTGTGAGACAGGGACTAGCTCTTATCCCCCTACTTCATCCACAAGGAAGCCAGACAAAGCAAGGTAAAAACTAATGTCTGCAGTGCTTGGATTCTAGCAAGAATTAAGTTTAAGTGCTTGGAATCAAGAGTGTCTGCTGATAGGAGAAGAGGAAAGGGCTTTGAACTGAAGGAGAAGAGGTTTAGGTCAGAACTAGTGAAGAAATTCTTCAGTAGGAAGGTGGTGAGACTCTGGAATATCCAGAGAGGCTGTGGCTGCCTCCTCCCTGGAGATGTTGAAGGCCAGGCTGGACAAGGCGTTGAGTCACCGGGTTTAAAGCCATCCCTGCTCATGGCAGGGAGGCTGGATTCCATGATCTCTGAGGTCTCTTCCAGCCTACACCATTCTATGATTTCATGAACTCTGAGAAGAAAGTCCATACAGACACTGCTTTACTTACACCCCTTGGCTACCTCCTTGTATTTGATCCTCCTCAACAAGTTTGAGAGTCCCTAGAACTCAATGAAAATCAGTGCAAGTTAACCTTTAAATACTCATGGGTCAGAGTTTCAGAGGCGTTTGAAATACCTTGTGTTTGTAGGTGCTTGAATAGTCTGGACGTAAGTCACTCCTGACAAAAGGGCTGAGGTCTCACCATGTCTACAAGGACAGGGTTTCAATACCTGTGACATTGGCGCTGGGCCCACCAGCACCATAAAATGTAAGAGGTATGAAGAAGCTGCACCTTAAACCCTGGATTCTTGAATCCTTCAGAAAGTCTTTCTTATAGGCATCATCTTTTCTTTCCCTTGTCTCTCACTAATTAATCCTGCTCACCAGCTGCCCAAATCTGGGGGCTCACTTACTCATTCCTTTGCCAAACCAAAAGCTTCATTAAGCTAAATTTGTGCCTGTTGATTGCTGCTAACCATCTCTCTGACACTTAGCTTTGTGTTCAAGTGCAATGAGATTTTATACATGAAAAATTAGAGGATGAATGTTAATTACGAGCTCAGATCTTGTCTACATACTCAGCTTCCACTTTTAACTCAGACTACATAGCTTCCTCCCCAGCTGAGGCAGCCTGGTCCTGTTAACAGACAAGAGAAACGCCCAAGCTCTTCCTCAGTGCTTACCACAGGATTTTCAAATGTAACAGCACAGAATTTTACACCACATGGCCTTTCCATTAGTTTCTTAATCCCAGGAAGATAGTTCTCTTGCCAATGAGAGCCCAAGGAAATGTGGTAAGCAAAGGTCACCCCCTTATGGACACCGTCAACTAAAATCCCCTTCTACCTTTAACTAAGCAGGATGTTCTTCAGCCCCTGCCCAGAGCCACTTCCTAAAATTGAGAGCTACTGAGCACAGCAAGCGCTGCAGATTCAAATCAGTGGGGACACGCGGAGTCGCAGCGATTTATAACAGCGGCGCTTGGTGCTAAAAACAGGAGTAACTGCTGACTGTGAAACATGCCTGACGCGGTTTTGGTATGAGATGCTTAATTGAGACCTCCCTTTGTGCCCCTGTGGCTTCCAAATTTCAAGGTAAACAATACTGTGGACAAATCATGACTAAGAAAAACTGGGATTAAATGAGGAGGCCACAACAGAAAGAACAGAACCATACGGTTGCCTTTAGGATGAATGAACACCGTCTCAAAATAATAATCCAAGTGCCTCCCTGTTAGCCCGTATGGATATCTACTTCCCCAAAAAGGCTTTACATGAAATATTTCCATTAATCTATTATCTGCAGAAGTCCACACGACCCCCAGCTTCTGGGGATGTGCTGTCTGAGGCACGGCTTATTAGGAAATGTAGCCTACTCCTCAGTTTTCTGTGAAAAAGAGACATGAAATACCCGTACGGTATGTTGTGTGTAAAGAGGCTTTATTAGAATAATCTCTCCCTCAAGATGCTTTAAGAATAACCCATCTGCTGACCCATGAAGGGTAAATGCTAAATTCTTACAGTCAAATATTCATTGTAACTCTCAGGAAAAGATGGATTAGCTGTGGCTCCTCTCTAAATTACTGCGAGATGGATAAGTAGGTACTATCATCTGGAAGGTGATCACCATTACTAGCAGCAGCATCACCTCCCAGCGGTTAAAGATGACTGAATCCTGACAAAGGAAGTTTGTTTACATAAGCCATAAAACTGTGTACGACAGTGCCTCGCTGTCTTGTTTGCTCACTCCCCTGAACGTATTCATAACGCCGCTCTCATGAGAGGGCAAATTTCACTTGGTGCAATGGCAACGAGAGAGCAGCCTTTTAAGAAACCATCTGGTTTCTCATAAAGCAACACAAGCTAATAATTAATTTACAAACTGACAAACCTCTAATCTTAAATCACCAAAGGATTTATTAAAACAGTGCGTGCTTTGAGGATGGGGCTTTCTGAAGACCTACTGAAGTCTCATTAAGCTGAGCTAGCCACAACAGCTCTGTAGCTCATGGGGTCAGAGCTTGGCCCCAGCAGCATGTGGCTGAATACCTGAAGGCCAACAGGAAAGCTGGAGAGAGATTTTCTGTGAGGGCATGTAGTGGCAGGACAAGGGGGGAATTGCTCCAAACTAAAAGAGAGGACATTTACAATAGACAGTAGGAGGAAATTCCTCACCACGGGGATGCTGAGGTACTGGAACGGGTTACCCAGAGAAGTCACGGATTCCCCCTCTCTGGAAATGTTTAAGATCAGGTTTGAGGGGGATTTGAGAAATCTGGTCTCCTGAGGCGTCCCTTTCAATCTAAACCATTCTATGGTTCTATGGTCATGGAACACCAGTAAGAATTTTGGTCTCGAGATCCAGCCCAGGGACTGGAACTCCATAAATTAAGTCCTCAAAACACATAATCACAGAACTACTGAGGCTTGAAAAGCCCTCTGAGCTCATCCAGCCCAGCCCATGACCTAACATCACCACAACAGCCAGACCAGGGCACTAAGGGCCACAGCCAGGCTGTCCTTCAGTATCTCCAGGGATGGGAACTCCCCCACTGACCTGGGGAGTCCATTCCAGGGTCTGATCCCCCTTTTCCTGGAAAGGCTGAAACTACAGCTGGCTTTTTTGGTGGGAGGTGTTTGCTTGTCTGGGTTTGGGTTTTTATGGTTTTGAGGCAGTTTGAAACCCTCCAAGCACAGAGCTTCAGCCTCAGAATGACAAGCTGATGTTTTATTAAAAATACAAGCCCAACCACATTTCTACCACAGCACACAAGGTGCCAACCACGGCAAGGAAGGAGAATTGCCTTTAAAAGGTGAGCACCACATGGTCATACTTCCTGAACAGACTGAAAACCATGGTTGCTTGATGAAGCTGTGTCTTCTCCTGGTACCTATCACCACAGACCAGCTCATTAACAGTGCAAAGGAAGAAGTAATCACAGCTGAGAGAGTCAGAGCTGACAACTCCCAGACACGGTGAGTGGCAATCCCTGCCTGCTCCCTGGAATGCTTGCAGTACCTCCCACTGTCACTCCAAGTGGTTTAATTCTCTTGTTAAACTAGAGTACCCTCATGTAATACTAAGGGAATAGTTTGTGAAGTACGACTCAAATGATAGAAGCAATTAAACGTGATGTCAATTTAACACATGCAAGTAACAGGTGAGAACTTTTTCCTTCTTTTTCTTGGTTATGGAGGCCTATGAGTCAATTACAGAGTAAAACACAGCTACGGTTTGAATTGTTTTTACAAAAGAACACACTTCAGAATTCAGTAATTATATACAGAGGTGGTTGAGTCACTGTCTCTGGAGGGGTTCAGGGTCAGGCTGGATCAAGTGTTGAGTGGCATGAGCTAGGTGGCAGATGTTATGTTGACTTGGTTGGTTTTAGGTTGGGCTGGATGATCTCGAAGGTCTTTTGCAGCCTCATCATTACTGTGATACTATAAATGGGGGAAAAACCCCACCCTTATAAAAACCTAACATACTGTTTTAGGTCCAGAGTGACTTGGAATAAGCCCAGCACCAAGCAAACACAAAATTCAAGAAGAACACAATAACTGGTTTTAGGTTGTGAACATCTGTATTTCATAGCATCTCCTCAGTTCGCAAGCTCACAACTGCACTGTCAACCACAAGTCTGGTGCCCCATCACCATGTCCTGGGTACCTGGAGTTGACCTCCAAGCTGTGCATCACTTCATAAAAACAACAAAACAAACCAAAAAAGCCCTAAACACAGGAAACCTAGAGCACACTACTAAAGCAAGTGCTTCACCCTGACCATCTCATTTTGTTCTCTCCTCCAAATGACCCATGAGTTACAACAACTCTGTTTCAACCCCTAATACAGTTAGCGCAGCTGTGGGAATCCAGCAGTCAACATCTGCAGTCTCAGTAACTACTGCATTGTTAATCAGGAGAAACAAGCCAAAGGACCTGAGCAAGTGAGGAGATTAGAAGAGCTCACTGTCTCCATCCTAATAAAAAAGGCAACTCTTGCCTGCCATCATGAAGTCTGAGGAGCAATGTGAACACAAGGAAAAGAGGGCACCCTTTTTTTTTTTAAACAGGCATTTCAGTTCGAAGATGGCTTTTGGGCACACGTCCTCGGAGATCAAATTTCACTTCACCCCTGGAAAATGTAACGATTCCCCTTTTTCTCATGCAATAAATATTGCATGAGAATTACAGTTTAATAGATTTCACTCATCAGCTTATACCACAGATCTTATTTATCCACAAGCGATTCAAGTGGGAGGTGTTCCACAAGTAGTAAAACAACTCCTAAAGATAGATCACCGCTTTCATTTACATTTCCCACAGCACAGCTCACCAGCTCTATAATGTATTTTTCACTCTCTAGTGTTTGCTCAAAGACTCTCAAACACAATATAAATTCCTCTGTCAAACCACACAATTATTTTTACTAATCCATTGAGAACGGCTGAAGCCAAAGCGTTTGAACCGAGGCGGCCCGCTACAGTAATCTAACAGTTCATTCCAGCAGGTGCAGGAAGTGTTATGTAAATTCCAACTAACTTCTTTTTTTATGCATGAGCACCTCGCATTAATATTCCTCAGGCATAAAATTCATTCCTTTGACAGTCCCCACTAACTCACAACAGCCAGTTATCAGCAGGGCGGTATCAACCCCTACGTGCTATGAACGGAACGTGTTTTCTTAACTACTCTGGTTGAAGGGACAACGGTTGTAAAAGACAATCCAGGTTTAATGTGCAGAGGAAATAATCAGAAGCATGGTGGTTCCACAGCCACCATTAGCAGAGATCCCTGTAGCTTCAGTCTTGCATTGAAAGCTGTGTAAAGAACGTTTTCTTCCTAGATAAGCCTGAAAGGTGTTCCATAAAAACTCCAACAACCAAGAGAACCTAAAGAGTACGAAGACTGTGATTAACTTCTAAGTTTGCCAGGGTAAAATCCTGCTAATTAAGAGCAGCTACCAAGTCTTCACTTACACAAAGTCCTAATACAGGCAGTGCAAGAAGTCTTCACAGCCTGAAAAGGCTGAGGAAAGAGGTCTGAGAAGGCATCTTTCCCAGCTGCATGAGGATGGGGGTGCAAAAGCCCTCCACCACAGCAAACTTCACAGCATGAACCAGAACAGAGAAGTTAACAGAGCATCCTTCCTTCCTTAAATCTAAGCCACACAGATTGTGAAAACAGCATCGCCCCACGGCTGAAATAACCTTCACGGACACCACTGCTGAGCACTGCTGGTCCAAATGGTGTGACAAAACCTGCCCCGCTGGTGTCTTACCAGTAGACACACTTCCTTACAGGGCTCCTGCTGAGTTGCTTATAGCAGAGCTACAGAGACTTCAAAACTGAGCTCTAAGGACCAAAATGATAGTGTCAGGGCCATGGGGGCACCAACAGGCCTTAACATCCACAGTGTGATGACCTGAGACCTCCCTGCTACATGCCATGGGGTCAGGGACTCCTTGGTGTTCAACCTCATTTGAGTTGCATTTTAGTTGTACCAGCCTCAGATCTACATCATAGGTAGCTTGTCATCTGAACCAAATGCTCATACGTACTTTGTAGACTTGTCCTGTCTGTGGCTTAATTTCCGTTTGCTCTAGTCTGGGCTCCCTGGATATACCCTGATCGGGTCAGGGACTCCTTGGTGTTCAACCTCACTTGAGTTGCCTTTTAGTTGTACCAGCCTCAGATCTACATCAGAGGTAGCTTGTTGTCTGAACCAAACACTCGTACATACTTCATAGACCTGTCCTGTCTTTGGCTTAATTTCCATTTGTGCTAGTCTGGGCTCCCGGGATATGCCCTGATCCTGGTTTCAGACCCTGCTGGACTCCCTTTCCCACCAGTCAGATTCATCCTCCACTTCTGCTTCACCCTCTCTTCAGGAACAACTGTCCTCAGTACTTCCTGAAAGGAGGACAGATGCTGAGGACAGTCCCTAGAGAATCTCTAGTTCTTGCTACCCTGTCATCTGCAGCAGAAGGCTCCAGCAGGCAGTCCAAAACTCATCACAACACT
>VZRI01002151.1:320856-341065 GCA_013397515.1 Upupa epops | reverse complement strand
TGGGCTGGATGGGCTCAGAGGGCTTTTTGAGCCTCAGTAATTCTGTGATTCTGTGCAAGCCAGTGGAGAGAACTTTCCAGTGATATCTGAACTGGAATGACCATCACCAGCAGAGTGTGAGCTAACAAAGAGACTCACCGTGCCCACAAAGTCCAAAATCTAGAGTCTAAATTGCCATCTTACTCTCCAAAGACCACAAACAAGTCCAATAACTGTTTCTCCTGCACTCAGTAGTTCCCCAAGCAGCCTCCCCGACCTTGGACTACAGCTCAGCTCCTGAAGACCAAGCTCCTGTTGCAATATAAGCTTTCACCTCTCAGTGATGGGACCGTGCATTTGGCACTGCCCGAGGCACGCTGGCCGAGTACGCACCAGTTGAATACCTGCTTTAAAAGGGAACGCTGAAGATGAAGCAGAGGAAACATCTTGTGCAGAAGAGGATGTGCCATAGAAGCATATCTGTGAGCAAGCATCGAAGTGTTTCTTGTTAAGACATTCTGAACAGATTTTAATTACCTGCGCCGCAGTTTTTATTTCAGCGGTGAATGTAATGTGCTGTATTAAACCCAACAGCAGCAAGAGCAAAGGTTTATTAGCTAGTTTACCAAATCTCACAAAACAGGTCAATAAAGAGTAGGGAATGTCAGCTAAAACTGTGACTTGCAGCAATACATGATTATAAAAAATAAATGGGTTTACGGGGTTTATATTACTGTGCTGCTTTTCAGATAAAAACATAATCCCGAAGTAGAAAAGCCTTCCCTGCATTGCACCACGGTCAGACTTGTATTGAGTAGCCGTAACACATCCCCTGGCCTGCCTAGGTAGCATGTTACATGCACTGAGGTGGGGTGTCAATGATCTTAATGAGGTCACCAGAAATTAGCTCTTGTGCCACAGGAATTCAGGCCAGACACTCACATTCGCTATTAAATGACTGTAAAAATCCTTTCTAGCAACAGGATGTAACTCTCTCTTAACAGGTAGATGAGTGATCGGGGAGAGGAGTATCACAGGTTTTCACTGGAACCCTCCCCAGTGCCAGCGCTCCCCGCCCAGGGAGAGAAGGGTCACATCCTAGAGCACAGGATGGCTTTAAAAGTTGTAACTGTTCAGCTATGCCTGACACACAGGCTCCAGATATGCTAAGTCCTTGTGTTGGCTTCATTCACTGCTACTTCTTACTCTCTCATCCCGGCAGCTGCTGCTGGGCACCCAGCTCAGGCTCTGGTAGGAGGATCACAACACTTCTTTTGAAGTTCCTCCATGTTGTCACCATCCTCAGCAAGTCTCCCTTCATTTCCCGTGACAGCTTCTCATACCCTTTCAGCAGAGCTCCTCTCTCTGGACTTACAGCCTGTGTCACCCCATCACACACATGGGCTGCAAGTGCCCATGAACTGCAACAGAGCAAGTTGGGAATCGAGTCCTTCGGCATTCCATGTTACCCACATTGATTGCATTGCTTGTTAAAAGTTCTTTATCCAAAACTTTAACCAATATTACTGCTATGTGAGATTTCTGGGACTCTAACACGCATGAATATGATTCCAACTAGAACGAAGTCACAGAAAGCAAAAGCATACCAAACAAGAACGGGTCACGTAGACCACCATAATAAACACCTACAGTCCATGTAAACTACCACAACCCTTGCAGCCCAACGAGGCAACCGTGGCAGCAGCTAACATGCATCACAGTCCCACCCTCGTAGGGCAACAGCAGTTAAGCAAAATGACCTACAGAAAAAAAATCATTCCTAAACGACTATCGATCGCTTCAGAAGCACTGCACTTCTAAGTTGCATTTTCCACAGGAAGACACATTTATACATGTTCTACCCGAATCCACTGCCATTTGTCACCTCTCATTAAACAAGCAGATTCGGCTCTTATCTGCACTTACACGACAATTCGCTCCAGGAAAAGGCAGGTCGGACTGGGAAGAGCAGAGAGTTGTTTCAGAACCAGCGTCGCAGCGTGTGAGTGGGAAAGGCCACCAAGCACGTTCCCAGCATTGCAACCAACCGCACCACACGCCCTGTGTATGACATGCTAAGGAGTTAAATCAGAAGAGTGACAGACAGCCAGGCTTTGCTGCTTCTGCCTCTGCACACAGGCTTTGGAGAGCAGGGGAATGAACCCCAAGTGCTAAAATCCCCTCCTCCCGACAGCTGATTTGAGAAATACCTACAGCAAGATGCCACACATTCCATTATCCCATCCCATCCCTTCGTAGCCAGCACCTGAGCTTCACCACAGATGAGACAAAGCCAGGCTCCAGGCATTCAGGCATCTCACTCTAACTCAGCACCAACAGAACCTCCTAATAATAATAATAATAACAAAAACCAACAAAACCCCTTAAAAATCAAAGACATAGTTGTACCTGCATGAGAGGGGCTTTGTCTTGTCTGACCAAGCTGCCACTGCACCTGACAAATATCACCTCGTAGTTTTTCTTACATTCAGAGCTGTTCAGCTTCCTCAGCACAACTGACCAGTTCTGTGCCTGTGTTTTTCAGGTGTAAATTCTGGTGTCCGAGCCTGGCTTGGACCAAGGGGTTTAATGAGACCAAGGGGTTTAATGAGAGAAGGACTGGCCACACCAGCTCTCCACTGCGCTCTTAGTTACCATGTGTTCCTACCTCAGAGGGAGGAGATGGTGACAGAAACCTTTTCAGGGCAGATAAAAATATTTAAGAAATATGATGATGATTTTAAAAAAATGTAAAAATTATTTCATAGCTACAGGTTTCATTCCTTATTTAGCAGCTGGTTCAATAATTTCAATAATTTACTAGGCCTGAACAACAGCTCCACTTCAAAAGAAAACCCACAAAAGCATTTACAAAACCGAGTAAGTGCAACTTTTTGTGCGTGTGCTTGTTAGAGACCAGTCCCTTGTGTTAGCCAGTGTTTGCTTAGCAGAATCTTATCAATGATTTAATGAGCTGTTTGTTGGGATGGAGTTTTCTAAAGAAGAGATGCTGCTGTCAAAGACACAGTTTTAAAACACACAGCTGAATGGTAACGCAGAAAGGTCCAATTGTATCTTCAGGAACACATTTATGCATGCTTATTCACTTCCACTTACCCATGAAAACAAGGCACGGGCAGCTCCTATAAAGGCTAAGCCAGCAGCATACACAGCTATCACAGTGTCATTGTGCTAGAGCATAAATAGGCTCTTGCTTTACATAGCCACGTGCTTCCCACAGCCCCTTTGCATATCAGCGCAAGCGTTGTAGGAAGATACCTTCGTGGACACTGAACGTTTGCTGCTCCACCTTTTCCAGTTTCACTTTCAAATGAACAAAACCTCAGGTTTGAATATTTATGCTCTAGAAATACAACGCTCAGACACACCAGCTGTAGTCTCCTCCTCACAACTTTTCGCCTGAACTTCCCACCACCTCGTGTGCTCAGAGCTCTGCTTTCTGAGCAGAAAGTTGTTGCTCACCATTGGGATGCTTGGTTTGTTCTCTGGCACTGACATCTGCATTAGCTTCTTGCATGTATCCCTGCAGCTCCCACAGTTTGGGGTCTGAGCAGATACAGAACAATTTAGAGACCTTTAATAGCACTTGGTAGAAAAGGGCTGCTAGGATAACATCCCCAGACACAGAGTAAGCCCTGAGGGGCTAAGCAAGGTAGTAAGCAAGCCAGAATGAATTCAAGCCTGTCTGAGTTCATAGCAAGAGTCCCTACCTTTGTAGCCAGCCCTTCCAATGGAGAGCAGCTCTCTATAGCTTGTCACTATAGCTTCCCTACAAGGACCCTAAAGCAGGCTGGAGCAAGGAAGGGGACAGCCTCTTCTCCCCAGTGGCAAGCAATAGAACCCGAGGAAATGGCTGCAAGCTGCTCCAGGGGAGGTGTAGGCTGGATGTTAGGATGAATTTCTTCACTGAAAGGGTCACTGGAACAGGCTGCCCAAGACAGTGGTGGAGTTGCTATCCCCAGATATGTTGAAACAACCTGTGGACCGGGTGCTTAGGGACATTGTTTAGGAGCGATCTGGCAGTGCTGGGTTGAGGTGTGGGCTCAGCAATTTTAAAGGTCTTTTCCAACTAAACCGGCTTGGAGATTCCACGATCCTTTTCCATCCCCATGCACTACAGCATGTCAGGATCTGATCTGTAATTAATAGAATTAGCAAGGAGCAACTGTACCAAGACAGCAATACAGACCAGACCTACCCAGAGCAAGTAAAACCCTATCTGCTTCTACTGAAAGGTGTTAATGAAACAGGCCTATGCTGCCCTACAGACAGATAAACCCTTGGCAAGTAACAGCTGTCCTACTAAAACTCAAATTCCATGCAGAAGACCAGTCTGCACTGGTAATACAGATCTCCCACAGCACCATTCATGCTGACTCTGGTCATGTTTGCTCTCCAGTCTTCACTAGCTCCTTAACGCTTTGGTAATGACCACTCTGCAAAGGAACATCTCCCCACCTCCCCACTGAGCCTCAGAGGATGAGGCTTTTCCAGTGCACAGAAGCGGATGCACAGAGAACCCTGCTGATGTGGAAACAGCCATGAGTTCCCCTCCAGAATAATTCAGCAGAAACGAGGTAAATTCCTGAATATAGCTAGGCCTTACGAATAAAGCAGGAGAGTCTCTTCAGTGAGGGAAAACCCCACTGTTTATGCTGTTAAACATCTGCGGCTGTATAAATGCACACTCGCTTCTCCCTCTAAGTTCCCTAGAAATTCTGCACACTACCCTGATGTGTTACATACACAGAGGCATTCACAGGTGTAGGACTACTCCCTTTGAGGAATCACTGCGTACTGTGGCATCAGGATGGTCCCAATGAGGTAGAAGTTGTTAGCGGATCGCAGCAGCAGGTCAGTCAGAGATTCCATCTGGCTTTTTGACCATTTGTTCACAGCTTCCCCAGTCCCTTGCGGTTTCTCGGCCAGTGCAGCCCCTTGGAGCACACTGTGACTGCAGGTTACCTTCAGAACTGTGCAATGACAAGCCACAGAGCAGAGGGCTTTTGCTTCTCTGCGAGGCCGAACGCACATCCCTCCCCAGTTCCTTCTTACCAGAGCTGATAAATTCCCCATTCAAAATTCAGAGCTGCTGCAGCCAAGTCCCTCGGCAGTGACTCCTTTTTAAGAGGGGTTAAACAGCCTCACATCCCGTTGGTTTCAATGGGAGATAAAGATGCCTGGTGTCTCCCCGTTACAGTTTGTATCCTGGAGCCCATTTCATGCACAAGAAGCGCTGACAGCACAATTCAGTCTTTTCATTTCTGTTGCTATCAAAGAAGTCAGGAATAAGGAAACCTCTTTTACTCCACACCACCTTTCTCACACCTCTCCCTGTCAGATCCTCATATTCCTTGTTAGCAAAAAGAGCTGTGTAATGCCAAGACAGGAGGTGGCAAGGTCCAGACAACAGGAAAATAACACCTACCACCACAAACGAAATCCTCGGGGAAGTCCATTCATGGCATCCAACAGGGATGCCAAAAAAGCTTTGCTAAAGCACCGGTCTTATTTTCTTTCCTGAAAAGCTCGAAGCCCGTACAGGCAAAGCCACCGCACATTTAAACAGACCCAATATGCTACTCAGGAGTCTACTTAAGCAAAGAATTCAATTCTGCCCTCCCGCCTTGAGAGGCCTGTTGAATTCGGTAAGCTAGGCAAATAAACACAGCCTTCGGCCCACCCATCTCAGTGAGGAATTTAGCACAGCCTGGGACACCTCACCAGACAGTTTCACCTCTCGGGTCTCTACAGCACCGTTTTCCAGCGTGGAGGGAGCAAGATGGAAAGCAGAGACCCCAAGGGGGAGGCAAGACAATCCGCCGGGGTGCAACAAGGTGGGATTTTTGGACCCCAATAAAGTGTAAGCATATATTTTTGTCCAAGTTCCCCTTAAATCTCATCCTTCGATACCCATGTTTGAGTTTTCTTTGCCTACAGCAGTACTTGAATATACATCTAACGGAGAGCATGCTCCACAGCTCATTACTGGTAGAGGCTTAGAGTTGAAGGAAGCCTGGTGACCAGTGATTTAGAGATGTTGTCATGGTTCACCTGGGCACATTGTCACAGCAAACTATAGTACTAGGTTTAATAGAATTGCTGTTCAAATGCAATCTCCAGCAATTAGCACTTCCATCATTGACTTAAGCCCTATGAAAACAACCACCAAAAGAGCTGCTTCTGCGATCTTTGTTTCTTTATGACTCTCCAAAAGACAGAGCTGCCCCATGATTCACTGGAGAAATTCTCACCCGTGGCACATACAATCCCATATAATGAGTCTGCAGAATGGAAAGGGGAAGAAAGAGACGACAAACATGTCCCAAGGTGGCAGAGACGAGCGTGACTCTGGTTTTCAGAAGGGGGTGATGCAAACACCTGCCCACAAAAGGGAATGGGATACAAATAGGGTTCAAAACACCCACATCCCAAATCAGAGAGGCCGCGTGGTTCAGTTTCCATTATGGAATCTCTAGGTAACCCTACTGGTGCTGTCATATTTTAGTCTGCTATTTAGCTCCCTAAATACTCTCCCAAAACAAAACTCCTGACGATGAATTTACCCATGAGTTGAGTCTTAACGGGTCCAAGAGGGCCAAGCTTTCTCCCCAGTGCTCTTAAACACCTCACTCCAGAACAGAAAGAGGAGAGGTGAAGGTATGCTAAGGTTATATTAAGACAAAGCCATTCAGCATGGCTCTGTGGAGGACCGTTGTTAAATTGAATGTACATTGTCTAAAGCAAACTTCCTTGATTTCTTTCTCTTTTTAAAGATTTTTAATGCTCCTACAGTTTATTACTAAATAAACTGACAAAACATCTCGGCAACTAACATAAACGTGCAATTTTAATGCCTTCTAATCACACGAATCAGCACGAGGTCTTTGTACTTGTGCATGACCTTCCTCAAATTATTCCTCCATTTTGTCTGAATGGGAATGAGCGAGGGCTATTTGATAAAAAACACTAAGTGTGTGAAATGAGGGGCCCTCATCGCTTCTGCCAGACTCCTCTTGACAGAGTGATGATAGAAGCATCACATCCCTGGGAGAGTAAATGCAAACTGACAAGAGATGAGCCTTTAGATGTTGAATATAATCTTGAATTGTGCTTGAAGTGTCTTATTATCTTGTCTTTTGATGTCTGAAGGGGTGGCGCATTGTTAGAAAAAGGAAAGCCCTTGCACATCTTTGCCATCTTTAAAAATTGTTTGGCCTTTAACAACTGCTTTTCCAACTAATGTCCATTTCTCCTGACAATAAATATGGCAGGTCGTCAGCAAGTGACAAACAATTTACTTTACATGCCAAGCTTTTATGGGCTCTGAGAGCTCATGTGGAAGCATATTTTAAAAAGCAGGGGGAAATTAGCACCATTACAAACGTTAAAGATGGCTGCGTGCATGCCGTTCGCTGCGTGGTTATTCATTACCGCGACGCTTCTAAGTCCTGTCTTTCCTGGATTTCAGGCTGCCGTTAAAGTTTTTTATTTATCATTGACTAAAAATAGTCAATGAAAAATAAAGAGCAAGAAGCAATTTTCTCCTGCTCGAAGAAAAGGCACTGTTATAGGTACAGTACATGGGTAATGCATAAAATCATATTTATTAATCATAACAAATCAATAGCAGTAGTCGTATGGCACAGGGTACCTGGATTACAGACCCTCACAATCACATCACTTCTTTTTTTCCACCTTCAACCAGCTCGACTTCACACCCCCCCCCCTTCAAACTTAAAAGTTTAATGACGAATCAGATCAATATGATTCCTTAGCAACTAAATCACAGGCACACTAGTTTTTCCTGTCACAGCACCAGTTTTGCAAAAGCAGTCAAGTTCTTTTTTCAGGTCTCCGTCACTCTGAGAATCCATAAGAATTCTCAAATGGATCATAAACTGTTAGAGGGTTCAGGTTATTGTATCATTATAAAAACGTATTGATACTGTACAGATGACAAGACATGCAGCTCCCGTGCTAGTCTATTACGACTATCTGAATACCCTCAGAAAGATCAGCTATAAGCTAAATAAAACAGGCAGCACTGAGCTGGCTTTTAGCAAACTCTCTTTCTGGAAGGTGTGTGAACTGGTTTGAAATACAGTAGTTAACCAAACCCAAAGACATTAGAATAGAAAACCAGAAGGGATTAGCAAAAATAAATGGCCAGAGCCTACAGGAGGTTTTAAATATATGCCTTGCATTTCAGTCATTTCAAGAAAGGGCACAGTTCTGCTCTGATCAGCATCAGTGCTTTACTCCTGACTTCAGAGCGTGAACAAAATCCTCCCCGTACCCCTCCATCTCCCAGTACAGCCCCAGTGCGGCTGCAAGGGGGATGCACGTGCCAGAGGCACACACCGGCCATGCACACTGGAAATATGGGGAATGCTTTTCAAAACACACCAGCCGCCCTTGTACAGAGATGAGATAATGGCGATGTGAGAAAGGCTCAGCCCCCAAACTCAATCCCTTTGAGGTCCAGGGTCACAAGCCAGAGTCCTGCAAATCCAAAGTTGCTCATTGATTAGGACATCTCATCTGAGCAAACCTTTGCATCATCTGGTCTCTCTTTTATTCATTGCCTCATAAAAGCCAAGAGGTGTGGGGGCAGGGGGAGAGCGAGCAGGACCAGCTGATTGAAAGATTTTTTTTTCTTGTCAGCAAGTGTTATGAGAAGGTTCACTGTGCTGTATCCACGCAGTTAAAATAAGGAGACTCTGAAAGCAATGCATCAAATTCCAGCAACTGAGCCGCACAAGAGTTGCTTTTGCACTCTTCATACTGGTGAACAAAACCCCATAGCGTCATGTATGGCTTAGGAAGATGCCTTTCTTGCTGGACACTAGATTGGGTTTGCTGTGCTTGTAAGAGGGAAGTGTTTTCAATTAGCACAGCAAACACATTTTTAAAGTATTTTCATTTTCTGCTTCCTTCCAGGGGAAAATGTCATTTTTCCTTCAGAGAGATTTGTTGCTTGCAGTTCCAAATATTTATGATTTCAGGCAAGGAAGCATAAGAAAGGAGGAGGGACATCAAGTCTGTACGTTTACAATCACCTTTGAGCTTGTATATTTCCAGTTCCTTCCCCCTCCTTTTAAACGCTGCCGACTTTTCCTGGCATGTTTGTGTTCTGGTAATAAATACTGGTTATGGTCCTCAATTATCTTTGAATGCCTCGTTATGATAATCCACTAATCCCACAAACATCCCCTAAACACCTCCTCCCTATTTATGGGAGCTGTACCCTCGTTCAGACGCACAGTGCCTGCCGTTGCTGCCATAGCTCCTGCCCTCATCCCCATGGCAAAACAGTGGGGATGGAGTGGCGGAGCCTTCACACAATGCACACTTGCATGGGGTAACAGAAAGCCCCAGCAGCCCTGGGATGGGTCCAACCCTTCATCTTTTGCTAAATACAAAGAGAGCACTTCTATAGAGAAGGTGCTCCTTGCTGTCAACGCCTCTGATTGCGCTGATTTTAGGTCCTAAACACAGGAGGCTGTAGAGCAGTGACCATGTTAGAGAGGTGGAGGCCATGGACTGGCACAGAAGTTACCAGATAGAAAACACCCCGTTGAAATATCTGGGCTTCCTGAGTGCGTGATGGATGGTCACCCGAGACCTGTCAGAACCTGACCTCATGTTTATTCAAATCACTGAGCAAACATGACATCCCTGTGCTGTGTGAATAAACCCTAATTGTATGCAAAAGAAAACACACAAAACTGCCCCGCATTGTATTTGCTCAAGAGATCAGACTGAATTCAAATGATCCCTATTCCTCTCCAGTCAGTGCTACCTCAAGAAATAATTACACATACTTAACAGCACCATATATTGAAGTATATGCCTTAAGGTATATTTACTGAAAAGCAATTCCAGCTTGATTAAACACAGGTTTGAGATCACCCCTTCAAGGAACAGTCCCCCTCCCTAACACTAAGATTCAAACAAAGCAGACCTCAACATGTTCGAGTAGACCTGAGCAGCCACTGCCCAGGGACAGCTGTGTGCACTGCCAGCACTATGCACACACCCATGGGCAGAAGAAATGAGGGAGCAGCTCCACACCAGGCTGGAAGGAAGAAGAGGGGCAGAAAGGAAAGGTGGCACTGTTGGTTTTAGTGATGCTCTAAGACTTGCGAGTCATGTTTGCTGTGAGAACAGGCTGGGCTGTGTCCAGTGTGGTCTGGGGGCAAAGGACTTGCTTTATCTTCTGCTGGAAGGCAGCTGACTGCTAGTAATTCTTTAGTCACCAACTTTACATCAAGATTTTATACAACAGGAATTCATCAGATAGGAGGCTGAGCTAGCAAATTAAAACCTATTTCGCAGAACCTCTAACGGTCACCACACCGTGCAACTGCCAACCAAACTGAAGAGCACAACTGCATTTTTAGAAGCCAGTAGTAATGCTCTTCCATAAAGGCTGTGATAGTTTCCCAAGGACTAATCTAATGGCAGGTCGCTACAGCAAATACCCTTCTTAATATTGGAGAATCTTTCTCTTTCTTATTTGTGCCACTCAAATTTTCAGAGTGACATGGAAGCTGTTTAGGATTTTGATTTGTGTTTTAACTGTATTAAAATAATTCTCATGATATTCCAGTCCCACTGGCTGATGATATACACATACATCTATAAATACATTTATATAATGGTCCTGTTATCACTTCCTATTCATGTGATTGCTCCATTTTTGGAAGCACAAGTTTCCTCGAGACAACTCCACATCGTTCAGGAATTAGCGTGATGGTTTACCTTTCTGAACAGAAAGGACATCTGATCAGAAAAAACAAAGCTCCCACTCACCCAGCAACTCTCTTGAATAAAACGAGATCCAAACTACTTTCAGGAATAGCCAAGCAGCAGTTCAGTGTTAAACAAACACGTTTTAGAGTGTCAGGGGCACAGGCTGCGCACTGATTTGGTAGATATCCCTGGAATATTGAGAGAAGGAACCAAATTCCAGCGTCTCTGAAAACAGCGGGTTTTATGTAGCCAGGCAGGATGAGGCACTATTCTCTAGATGACCTCTGCTTTCAAAGTAAATGGCTCTGTCCTGCTTCTGAGAGCATCAAAGCAGTATCACAACATAAAACAGGACACGTCACAATACAAATCTTCCTTTGTTTCATACCGATATTGATTTTGGTTTTTAGTTGGTGGAAAAAGAAAAACCAAAGAGAGTCTTTATGCTACAAATATCAAACCAGCTCGGTGACAGAACAGCATTGCTGTTGCAATCTACAAATTATTGCACGTTTGATTTTATTCTGCCTTTGCCCCTGTTCAGCATTCGTTTCCTCATTTAGTTGTCGTTTTCATGTAACTTCTACCTCTGAGCTCATCATAAGCCATTGTGTAACTAACAAAACAACCATTAACAGAAGAAATGTTGATATACTGAATATGCAACGATCCGGGAAGCTCATCTCCCCATCCCTCTGATCATCTCTCCCCCCAAAAAAAGAGGGACCATGGGCAATAGATGAAACAGTTTAGGAAGGAAAAAAGAATTAAAACAAAACCAGAAGCCACAAACGTCAGAAAGAACAAAACCGAGGAAGACAACAAAACAAGGAAAAGCAAGCACTACATCGGATATTAAAGGGGAAAAATTATCCACAGGAGAATGGCAACTGTTACTATGAGCTTCCTACAGCTACCTCTGCCTTTGGATATTTTTAAAAAATTTATTAACCTGACAGCAGGAAACTTTACAGAGATTGCCCCCTGACAGGGTGCCAGCCTGGTATAAGCACTTGCTAGCTCTTTGTTTAGCATAAAGAAATCAAGAGAGGTGTTAAGTTGTGCCATGTGCACATTTGGGCAAATCTAACTATGCCTCTGCCTGCCTCACCTGCACATTTCCAAGGAGAACTTGCTTTATCATGCAAAGTCCAATAGAAACAGCCTATTCTCCCTCCTTCTTTCCTGTGTTTGCTCCCTTTTTAATGTGCGAGCGTCTGATCTATTATTAATCTCAAAACACAAACCGGCAAGGATCTCAATCAAAGGCAGTAACAGTGCTTCCACAAATTACCTGTTTACTGTCTAGTAGCCAGCACGTCCCCTTTGAAACATCCAGCCACTTATGTGGCTTTTAAACAAGTCTGCGGTTATTTTTAGAACTTCAAAGACAGCGAGAATAAAGATTAACTAATTAAAAATGAACTATTTGTCATTCAGTCACACCTATTACATACTAGGGTTTCGTGGGGTTCCCCCCCACCTTTTCCCTCTCTAATCTTAGTCACTCTGTATACAAATACAGAAAAATCAGGCTTGAAGCCTCTCTTCAGAGACACATGCACTCAGCTCAAAAAAAGAGAGCAAAGAACAAATTAGAAATTCATGAGAACAAACAGAATTGTCTTAAAAATCCCCAACACAATTAAGTTTCTCCGTACTCAAATTACCTCTTGTTGTGGTTTGCTTTTTCCTAACTAGGCTGTCTTTGTCACAATCCAGACACGACATTAAGAGACTTCATTATTTCCATACTGATGAAGGGTTTTATGAGGGGGGCCGGCAATATTTGCCCTTCATCAACCCAACACTCTTTTAATGTTTGACGAAAGCAGTTAAGACCCCGTTTCAGTTGGAACAGACGTGCTAGCATCGGTACCATCTCTGACTGAGCTACCTGCAATACCTAGGCACAGCAGGCAGACTGAGCTAAGGATGGATTTTCTGTCTTACCATCGAATCGTGCTTTGTGTTTAAATAGTCATAACATCTTTTTAGGCTTTAATGGGCATTTACTTCCCATTCACAAGTGCATCCCCCACTGACTTGGGTAAGAATTCTACCAAGGAGTCAGACAATAGCATTGTTCAGAGTAGTTATTCAAGTCTCTAACTGTTTGCCAACACATCTTAAAAACACTTATGTCACACACATCCTTCAGAACCGACCATCAATCGCATGGCCATGCTCTCCGGATGCTTTGAAAACTTCTTTATTAAGACACAACCCCATTTTAGACAGTGGATTTACAAGCCTGCATAATGACCTGGGTCTGTAAACATGCCACCCGTTAGCAGTCTCCATTGACGCAGTCTTCCTCATGAAATAGTGCTCCTAATCCACAGATTAGTTGCTTTAATAAAAGGATCACACGTTCAGGCAGTAGCAGGATCAGTCCTGTGGCCCTTATGGATGCCAGGGATAATAACTGATGGTGTCTCACAACAAAGTGCCCACCTTGTGGAAATTACTGAATAAAATTATGTGAAGAGAAGAATTTCTCCGTGCAGATGAAATGTATTTCAAATGCTTCTAAGAGAAGGTTCTGATCTCAACTTGGTTCAACACCATTTGGACCATGACTTTTGCTGTCCAAACAGAAACATTCAGTAGGACACAGCAAGAGAGACAAACACATTGGTTGCTTTCTTTCATTGAAATGACAAAATCTTCTCTAAGCCTTCCTGAGGGCCAGAGATTGCAGAGGCCTCTCCAATTTTAGGGTATAACCAAAACACTGAGAATCATCCTTAAATATGCTGATGGAAGGAAAGCTCTTCCTCTGAAGGCCTTCCTGACCTTCCCACCCCCCCCACCCAGGCTGGCTACACTGTTAATGAGGATAACATGAGCTTCCTCACAGCAACCTGGCAATGACCTCCACGCTGACCTGCAGAGCCCACTGTCTCAAGAGGTAAAAGACAATTTAGTCCTTTATCCTTTGTAACTGTAATGACTGCAGTGCCATAAATTCTAATCAAGGCAACTCTGATTTAAAAGGAAAAAAACAATATTGGGTACTGTATGTTTCCTTAAAGAGCAACACAGGGGATCTACTAGCAAAACACAGTCTGCTGGAAGCAACTTGAACCCTGTTCTGCTGCAACACGTATGTGTGCATTTGACGGTAGGAAAAAGACAAGGAGAAAAATACTGATGAACCGTGTGAAACCACAGTCTTTGGATGCAACAGAGGAGACCCGAGATCTCATTTCACTGGAAGAAAACCTTGCCAGCAAAAAAAAACCACACACAAAAAAAACCCCCCAAGCCAACACAAAAAACTCCGTGAGCAGTTCATTGTCCCATGGTTATTGAATAGGAAACACTGCACTTGTGAGAGGCCTGATGTCACACTCAGAATAAAGCTCTGAGGACACAGAGGTACCTAAAGTTCAATGCATAGGGCTCCAAGAGCCGCTTTGCATAAGGTAATAAAATAACCTTAACAAGCAAGAGCATTCAGCTTACCATTGTCTGATCATGTGACTAATTACCTTCATTTAGGGACAAATTAAGGACTGGACCTAATGGGAAAATCAGCTGCCATCCACAGGAGGTTGGTGCATGGACTAGGGAATGTGTGCTGTACAGAGACTGTCAAGCACAGCATATCCCTGCTGTCTATTCCAGCTTTTGAATCTGCTGGAGCACTACACAGCTGATTCTAAGCATGAAAGGGCTTTATCTTCCTAAGACTTTTTCAGACTAAAACTTCATAACTTAGCCTGAACTTGTTTAAAGATATTACCTAATAACCGCAACCAGGATTAATTCACTTAGGATCGAGTCCACATATGTTTATTCACGTGAAGCTACTACTCAGCATTAACAAAAGCTCTCTGGGTTACTTTTTTGAAGGATATTGCAGAGTAAGACAAGAGGATGTGAAAACAAAACTACCAGGAATGTCAAGCACCAGACACAGTTTCCCCGCCTCAGAATTCCATCACGTAGTTAAAATACTGCATCACAAACAAAGGGTAACTAATACCCCACAAGAGTCATTTGCAAAGCAACTTCTCATACTGCTCAGTAAAACCAGGACTGCTGTAACTGAAATGGTAACTCCACACTTCGAAACTCAACTTCTGAGCTAACACATTTCGGGACAGAGTCCTTTACTAGCACAGCATATTGCACTTTGGAGAGTCTTTTTCACCACGTTTTTACTGCCTTCTCTTAAGTGATTTTTGCATCAGAAGTCTTTCTGCATGCAGGTATGTGCAGGGCAAAAAAGCCCCTGGTATTGATTGACAAGCAGAAGACTACAGATACAAACCCCTAGATTACAGGACAACTTCTTTCCAATAAAGCAAACCAACCACAACCACGAAACAAAGCAAGAAGGCAAACAACAAGCAAGCACAACCCCTCTAGTCACAGCCCAGCCATCACAGGGCAGTGACAAAGCACATCTTCCCAAGCACCTGGTGCACCAGTTTCTAATGGGAGCTGTTTCAGATCCTCAAAAACTTATGCCAGCTTGTGCTGGCATTTCTGAGAGCCAAAGAGCTGCAGCACTCACATGCTTCACCACTGATAGCAAAGCACCAAAAAGAGAAACAAAAGTTTGCAGCCTGTCTTCTTAAGTAAAAAAAGAACCAAGTACAGTGAATCATCATACTCCTGCCCTTCCCTCCCCTGCAGCAGGGACTGGTGCTGAAGAGCTGCTATTTTTATGACTAAATGTGTGATCTGCTACCAAATCACAGAATAAACACCCCCTGGTAGAGTGGTATGCAGCCAACCCACAAAGCAAGGTAGTTTGAGGAAAAAAAAAAAATCAGGTGGACTTTAGGGTAAGATACAGGTGAGCAGTGCAGAAATAAAGCCATCCATCCAAAGATGCCGAGCAGAATGTGTCCGGGGAGAAAGATAACATATTTTGCATCTAATCATTCATCTCTGTTCATCTATATGAAAATAAGGCTTGTGAAATATTGCTAACATCAACAAGAGACTCAAATGCCGGTCATTTGTTCCAACTCAATGTTTTTACAAATTCCTTGCAAAAAAACCCTAAAATTAAAGGAACTCCGTCAAAAAATTGTCTCTTCTCCTTGACTTTCTAAACCACTCCTTCTCCAGGGGAAAAATTCCACACACAGCACGTTTCAATCACTTTGTTGTGAAAAGACAGTACTATCCATGATCACATCAAACAGTTGGAGGAGAAAACTGTCAATCTCTGTGCCATCACTTGTCAATAAGCCCACAAATAATCTCAAAGCAAGGCCCCAAAGTTTATGTTCCTATCACGTTAGTAGTTATAACAGTAAACAAAGAGCGCTCTGGAATAGCGCTTCATATTTATGTGTCTCAGTTTTAAAACCAAGACCCTGCTTGTTTTAAACGTTTACTGCTAATCGACCTTCAAGGGTACGTCTGTGACACAAAGGCTGACCATCTTTATTTTCAGTTGGATCAGTTTGATCCACAAAGGTAGCGAAAGAGCCCAGACAGGCATTCTTTTATCTTCACAAAGTTATTAAAATTAACCGACAAGGACTGCTGCTACAAGAGCTGTAGTATTTGATGGAATCGTAGCAGAATCTCAATAAACAGCACAGAAGTTTATGCTCAGGCAGCCAACTACTTCACCTACTTCTGTTTACTTGGGAATCTTTGGGGCAGTGTAAGTGAGAAGCAGGCTAGCAAACACCTCATCAGCACAATACATTAAAGTGTGGCTTTTTCATTAGGGCTTCCAGGGACATAAATTGTAGTTGTGGTTCAGGAGGAGACAAGATACCGTTGCCCATAGTTTTTGCATCCCACATGGCAACTCTAGTCAAAGTGGCTGGGCAGATTTCGCTCGCACTGTAGAGCAGCCAAATGACAATGGCTCAAAACCCACCCTGCCTTTTATTCCAAGACTTGCCTGATACACAAGCAGGCATTTCACTTCCCTCAAATGAAAAGTCCTTTTCTTTTTCCCCACTCGGTATATGCTTCTCTGTACTTAACAGTTGCATCCTAAATATTCAAGCCAGTGAAACACAGGAATACAGCTGAGGATATTTATACCACCGTAGACAACACCTAGCCTTTTGATTTTTAGACATGACAGCTCTTTCCTGTATGAAATGGGCTAAAACAATTCTTAGATGGTTTTTGAACACTAAAACTGCTAATGGGAATTGTGTTTTCCATGGAAACAAAGATTACTAAGAGGGTGCTTAAAAGTGAACGTGATATTCAGTCAATTGGCACTGCTGAAATCCAGAAAGGGGAGGATTTTTTAATCCTTAGTTGGTGTTTTCCCCTATCTGCAGCACAGCTGTTTAGTTAAGCATTTTGCAATATGTCTTTAGTAATGGGGAAACAACGCAACTACAACATTGCTTGTATTCTTTTGTTTAAGACAGACTAAATCTTGCAGCTCTTACTGTAGCTGGAATAGTGAAATCTGAATGCTGTTACAGACTTCCCTGACAGATTATGAAATCAAAACTTGAATCTTAGAAAATGGGCTCTCGCCCTCACTCCTCCCTTAAAGCTGCATTCCCTTCAAACAAGACATTTCTCCCTTCGACTTCCACCCATCAGATGGTGTAAAACAAGGGAAAGCTCCGCTTCTATTAAGGTTTGTCTCAAGTCACAAAGGGAAATAATTAAAAGGAACTCCTTCAGGAGAGCAGTCCCTCCAAACCCAAAATGTCACTGTGCACCATACTGAGCTGCTCCAGTTCAGACATCTATCAACATCTATCACTCAAGCACGCGCCTAAACAACTCCGCTCCCTTTTCTGATTAGGGATCAGAGTTGCTTGAGTTGGCTTACAGGGTGTCATCTGTTTGAATGACAGACGTCTGTGTTGGAGTTACCACTCTCTCTGCTTTTGCTTTGACTACGAGAGGTTACACTTCTCTGGCACAACACAGACTCTTTAAAAATGAATTAAAATTTGAAAGGTAATTTCTCTTTGCACAGGTTTCCAAACAAATACGTAATTTCTAATTGAAATCCCAAAACCACCAGCTCCATGTGCAGTAGCATCGGTAGCCTTTGTTTACAGAGCGCAGAGTGTTTTCTATGGGAATATTTCACCTCCTTTCAGCCACCTTTATCTTCACCGTACAAAATGACACCTTTCCAGTTTAATCCAGCCTTAGAAAAAGCAGGAAAAGTGTGAAACCCAACAGACCCAACAGCACCTAACACAATAAACAGTGACTAAGGACTCCATGAAAATGATCCCCCCTCCCCGGTTATTTTACATCACAGAGCAACGATCAAAAGAAAACACAGAACGCCTGCAACTTGCGTACAATAAGTTCATTGTTGACAAAAGTTTTCAGGACTGACATTGTCATTCTGGCGACCAGTTGCAGTGAGAGCAGAGGGCTGTGTGCCTGCATGCTCCAAGCTACTCCTTTGCACTTACAAGAAAATTGTGAGAACAAGGGGGGAAAAAAAAAGAAAGAAAAAGAACGGGGAGAGATTGCTCTTCCGGACAACATGGTAGCAGTGAAATGAAATACCTAGACAGACTTACCGAAGAGCTTGCTGGGAGTGTCCTTGCTGTCATTTGATTCCACAGGCGCAAGCAGGGGCTCATTCAGCTCGTTGTCTGAAGTAGCTGCCTTGTCCTCACCTCTCAACTCTGCATTCATTTCACTCCGCAGTGACAGCAAGGGCTTACTGACTTGTCCAGCTATCATTGGATCCTAGGATGGGGGGGAGAAAAAAAAAGAGTGAGGNTCCACCACCTCCCTAGGCAGCCCATTCCTCTCTCTCTCTCTGTCTCTCTCTCTCTCTTTCTCTCAATCTCTCTCTCTCTCTCTCTCTCACACACACACACACACATACACTCTCTCTCTCTCTCTTATCTCTGGCTGCTCCTGCTGTTATTGCTGGCTGCAGTCAAGTGAAGAGCTATTACAGATCCAATGAGTTTTCCATTACTCCCCACCCTATTAAAGCTCAACTAGCATGTGAGAGATGCAGGATGCTTCGGAGAAAAACTTCTATGAAAGCAACATAACCAACACAGCTTTAATTGTGAGATGTGCTTTTTTTATCCCGTGTGCGTGTATGTTTTTACACCTCACCCTGTCCTTAACGTAGTAAGCAAAGAAATTCCTGTATGCTCCAACGCCACGGAAGAGGAGCACCCTGTGAGTGCTCCATAGTGATTTAAAGAGGTATCCTCTGCTGTACGACATTAACAACATCACAGACAGTTTCTAGTGTTCCAGCCTCCCTATGAAAACACACAGCAGCACAGAGCCATTTCGTTACGTGCATTCAGCAGAGACACAAACTGGTTTCAACTATTCCTGTCTTTGGGATACTATGCTCCAAGAAGCCCATAAACACATTTAAACGAACAGTTTTCTTTTGAAAATAAATAAAAACACCACATAAACCTTATTTTAACAACAAAAAAAGACAAAGACAAAATTAGGGAGGAAGGTACTTACACACAGAGTTTGCAATTATTCTTGTGTTTGCGACATTACATTCCCCATAAAACATTATGCACATAGCTACACGTTTAGAGTTTTTCTTGATGATTTAGATCTGGTTTATCTTCTTCTCGCTGAGGACATTTGGGGGTCAGGCATTATTTCCACGCATACTCTGTTATTCCACTCGCAAACTAATAGACATAATACCATGACACTACACAAACCAGAGTGAAAACAACGCACCCAAACACTAAATAAAGGAAGGGAACAAGTGACCTTGTTGCGCTCTCTGGCAGCTATTTATTGCAAAGTTCATGCCTAAATGGTTCTTATGCAGAGAACAGGTGACCAGCGAGCAAGTAGGTTGGTTAGCATGTTTCCTCTGTCCCATCCTCACATTGGTCGATGTTTGCCTATGGGTTTTTTAATGTATTCATGTCTGAAAAGTGAATTTGATATGACACATGATAATCTATGAAAATGTTAATCAATACAAATAGTTTAAGCTGTCATCAAATGCACTTCTTTAGTCAATACTCATATCGCTGAAAACAATGTCACTGTCACCAGGGCTTAATTTGCACAGCACTTAAATATTGGACTCTGTGCATCAATGCACTCCTCTTCAAATACTGTAGGTAAACACATTTTCTCCCTATTTAAGGCTGAAGCACTCAGCACGCATTTAGCTGAGCCGAATCCTCCCTTTTGAATACCTTGATAGGTCCACTGGAGGGCAAAATTAATACTTAATTGAATCTCACAGTCATCAAAATAATCAATACTTTTTTATTATTTATTCTTTACAGTCTGTTGACTGTTTCAAACCTCTGAGGGAATGGTGGAAAGGATTCATGGCTTTGAAACACTGTCATTTAACAAGGTAATTTTCAGTGGGGCATTAGGGGTTGTGAAACATATAATAAAACAAAAATGGTGGCTTATAATAGGAAGAAAGAAAAGAATTATATTTCTGCCATCTAACAAAACAGGATAAATAAAAAAAGCAAGTGCAAGAGGGAGAGGGAGGAAG
>VZRI01002151.1:290544-320837 GCA_013397515.1 Upupa epops | reverse complement strand
GGGGGGGGAGGGGGGGGGGGGGGGGAAGTGGGAGAGAAAGACTGGCTTTTGAAGGGTTTTATCATATCAAGAGCAGAGCTGAGCTTTCATAATGCTGACATTTCTCATCCTGACAATCCTAAACAAGTGGAAAGGATGAGATCGCAGATATCATCTTTCATCACACTCCCCAGCTTAAGAACCAACATGACAGCTTCTCTCCCCTTTACACTGTTAATTACTAAATAAAATACTGCTCTCTGTCAGCATTAGATTATTGCAGATAGCAACCACAAACATTACTCCATTGTTTTGGTTTGCCTTTTTTATCCCCCACCTCTAAAAACCAGTGATACCTGCCTTGAACTCTTCGGGAAATAAATTGGGCTTGTGTCTACATATTGTAAATATATGAAACTTAATCAATTTAATCAATGCAGTCAATCCATGTTATCGTCAGCCTAAACTGCTGGTGATTTATTAACATTTCATTTACTGTATTTATTAGCCAGCAACAAGCAGAGGATTTTGTAGATGTTTTGCGGAGGAAACACGAGTTAATAGATTTCTTTTGCAGATCCTATTAAAAACCCACCAACTAGAAAAACCTTGTTCTGCCTCATTTTCATAGTGCATTATGGACAGTCATTTACTGAGGCAAACAACGGGTTGATTTGCTTCCCTGTACTCTGTAACGTGTTTTAACACAGTATGCAGCTAAAAGTCACTGTGAATGCAACCAGTGCTGTTTCCAAGTCTGGGCTGCTAACCTCCCTCATAGTTTCAACTATTCCAAGCTAACACCAGGAGTGGTTCCATAACAAATGTGCATCTGGACAAAACTGGACCCTCTTTTGGGTCTTTTGGGGAGGAAACTAATCCTGTCTGCTAATCTGGCAACTAACAGCAATGCAATGGAATCCATAGGATTCTAGACTGAATCCCGAGCTGCTAAATTCTCAAGTTGAATATATGGAAAACAGGAGGAAGAATAATGTAGGAGATGTGACAGCACTGGGAGAAATCTCAGCCCTTAGATGTCAGTGAAATCCCAGCCACTTCAACCGGGCTGGGATTTTACCTGTTGTTACAACCATCAATAATTCGGCCTCATCTGGAGTACTCTGTTCGTTCCTGGTTAGCCCATCTGAGAAAGATACATCATAAAGAGGTGTGTGATAAGAATGATAAAGGGATCAAAAGAACAGGGGTGCTTACCGAAAGAATTGAATAAAATCAAACATGATCAAAGTATACAAATAATAAATGGTGGGGAGAAAACACAGATCAGGAACCATACAGCCTCCCTCATCTGAAGGGAAATGATGCCTCTATGAAACCATAGGAAAGAAATCATAAACCTAATAATAAAAGATACTTCTCCAAACACTAAGTGGTGAAAGCCTATGGGACTCATTGCTGCAAGGTATCACTGAGACCTGCAAGTAGCAGAAGCAGCAGAAGCATCAACAGAGTCGTTTGAATGATTAGGCACACTCCTGCCAATGATTTTGAACCAGCTTTGCAAACACAGGCCCATGCCCTATAAAAAATGAAATAGACCAAACCACTGCCCCCTTCCTCATACAGTACCAGAACCTGTGGTTAATACCCAAAGGTAGCTCTCTGTTAGGTGGGGAAAGAATGACAGCTTGCTCTACAAGCAGATGAACTGGTTACTCTCAAAAATTGTATTCTACATGAAGACTAAATAAATCCCTTCAACAATAGTTTGTGGGGTGATCCATTGCCTTAAAAAACAGGTATTTAAGTTCAGGTTATCTCCAGGCCTTCAACTGTTTTCCACATCTAACAACAAATAATGCACAACTAAAAATTTCTGCAAAAAGCTTAATAAATTCTAATTCCAGTGCACAGCAAGGGGTCTGGTCTGCCAAACCCCTTGGGAAATGGAGCTAGTTTTCCTGCATTCCCAATAGCCTCCCTCAAAAACATCTAGACTAGCACTATGCCTTCTCCTTATTCTCTGACCACCTACCCAGCCAAGCCCAGAGATGACCCATGGCACAGGGAAAAATGCATCGAGTCAAGGAATGGTATGCTCATCTTTGGCAGATAGCGCGAGCAGGTTCTCTTCTCCTCCCTGCCCTGGGTATCTGTGGGGCTGATGCTCAGTACTTGCTTTTTTGAAGGCATTAACGTTGAAGTTCCACTTTGCACTTAACACAGGACCTTCCACTGACTAACAGCTACGCTCTGCATAGACAAAATTCAAAAGCCTAAGAATGCATAAAGGCCAGCAAGATTAGCTGTGTGAAAAGGGTTGGTAAGAAGCAAGGGAACAAAATAGGGATATAATGCTTCAGGATTTCACATCAATAAATTCTAAAGTTCTAGTTACCTGTGATACAGGGAATTACAACCCCCTTACTCAAAACGCATATGCCACACAGGTAGTGACAAACTTTTATACGCACCTCTCACAGATACTCAACATCCTGTCACCTATTTCTTGCCCAACTAGCACTAGTATTTCAAGAGTTGGCTGTATTCTGCAAGTTTTTGCTGACAGCTTTGTTCAGTGAGTGGTCCTCCCTGCTGTGTGTCTCCTGTAAGGGTGCCTCATACCTCCTGCAATTCTACAGCGATACCTGCTGCACCTCTGCTCAGCAGTACCACTCCCCAGAAACCGACACAAGATGTTGGGCTTCATTTAACAGTAAAAATCATGTAGATAAGGAAATGCAAACTACACTGGTGGTTACACCCCCTCTTTTGAAAGGCAAAATCTTTACCTTCTTATCTGCAGCACCTTATGAAGTACAGGACAACATTCATCATCATTAAAAGCTTTGCCTCTGCGCTTTAAGGGTAGAAGTGCAGTTTCTAAGCACAAGTGTTTAGCGACTAAAGACAGCTTTTTAAAGGAAGCTGCTTGGTGTGTGTGTGTGAAGCATGCCCTAGGCACAACTCTGAAAAACAGAGAACAAGCTACTTTTTAATCCTTATTATAGCAGCTGGGTGATTCTAGGGCTTAATAAAGGCTTCATGCAATGGTTTGACCACTGATCTAAGCTTTCTGTTTACACCACCATAAACACTGTGGGTCTGAATTCAATTAATTAGGATAAAATTAAGAAGTCCAATCCCCCTCTGAGAACAGGATCCCTTGGACCAAGTTGCACAGGAACATGTCCAGGCGGATTTCAAACATTTCCAGAGAGGGAGACTCAACAACCTCCCAGGACAGCCCGCTCCAGTACTCTGTCACCCTCATTGTGAAGTTTCTTCTCCTGTTTATGTAGAACCTTCTCTGTTCCAGCCCCAACTCTCTCAGCCTGTCCCTGCAGGAGAAGTGTTCCAGCCTTCCACTCATCCTCGTGGTCCTCCTCTGGACACATCCCAGCAGTTCAATATCTTTCTTGTGTTGGAAGCTCGAGAACTGAATGCAGAACTCCAGATGGGGGTCTCACAAATGCAGAATAGATGGGGAGGAGCACCTCCCTCGACCCACTGATCACAGTTATCTTGATGCAGCCCAGGACACGGTTGGCTTTCTGGGCCGCAAGTGAACATTGCCAGCTCTTCTCCTCAAGGCTGCTCTCAGTCTGTTCCCCAACCAGCCTGTATCTGTGCCTGGTATTACCTCAACCCAGGTGCAGGACCTTGCCCTTGGCCTTGTTAAATCTCATGAGGTTGCACTGGCCCACCTCTCCAGCCTGTCCAGCTCCCTCTGGACGGCCTCCCTTCCCTCCAGTGTGTCCACCGCACCACACAGCTCGGTGTCATCGGCAAACTTGCTGAGGGGGCACTCAATGCCACTGTCCATATTGTCAACAAAGATGTTCAACAGCACTGGTCCCAGTACTGACCCTTGAGGGACACCACTCGTCACTGCTCTCCATTTGGACTTTGAGCCAGTGACCACAACTCTCTGAGAGTGACCATCCAGCCAATTCATTACCCAGCGAGTGGTCCATTCATCAAGTCCACGATTTTCCAGTTTGGTGACCAGGATGTTGTGAAGAACAGTATCAAACGCTTTACACAAGTCCAGGGAGATGATGTTGGTTGCTCTTCCCTTGTCCACTTGTGCTGTAGGGCCATCAGAAAAGGCCATCAGCTTAGTTAGGCAGGATTGGCCTCTGATGAAGCCACGTTGGGTACCAACCACCTCTTCAGCTTCCAGAGGCCTCGGCAGGGCCTTTAGGAGGATCTGCTCCATGACCTTGCCAGGCACAGAGGGGAAGCTGACTGGTCTAGAATTTCCAGAGTCTCTCTTTTTTCCCCTTCCTAAAGATGGGGTGATGGTTGCACTTTTCCAGTCAGTAGGAACTTCACCAGACTGCCATGATCTCTCAAATATGATGGCTAGTGCTTGGTAACTTCATTCACCAGTTCCCTCAGGACCCGTGGATGGATTTCATCAGGCCCAATGAACTTGTGCACATCTAGTTCTTCAGATGGTCTTGACCCTGACGGTTTTCTGTGTGCAGTTCATCCTGCAGCAGAACCCGCTGTTCTAACTGCTAAACACACTTAATAATGCCACACAATACTGCCGATCAATAATGTTATGCTTTTTATATTTTCCAAGTCTTGCCCATTGATGAATGAGTGCAATTTTTTTATAATCATTACAGAGGATCTTGAGGGTTACTTTTCTTCATCCCAGGTCTTCATCAGCACCTGGGTACCACATCTTTTTTCTACTGTGTAGATCACAATGTATTCATTTCTAATTCATAGAATGGCTGGGATTGGAAGGGACCTTAAAGATCATCCAGTTCCAACCCCCCCTGCACAGAAAGGGACACCATCACTAGATCAGGTTACTCAGGGCCCAGTCCAACCTGGCTTTCAACACTTTGAGGGATGGGGCAGCCACCACTTCCTTGGGCAACCTGTTCCAGCATCTCAGCAGAATTATTTCCTAATGTCCAATGTCAGTCTCCCCTCTTTAAGTCTCTAACCCTTTCTCCTTGTCCTCTTGGAACACAGTTAAACGTGTTAATTGTGTTACAAATCCAGCATGCCTTTAGCTATCACACAGCCTCACACTTCCAGTGATGTCTGTGTAAGGATTTGGATTTCTTTAGGAAAGGCTGCTTTACCTTTTTGTCAGTGGCCTTAATCTGCTGGAAGCTGCAGGTGCACATGCAGACTCCCAGGTTTTCATTCCTCATGATGGGGTAGGGGATGCCACACCACACAGTAACCATCTTATCTGTTGGACATACAGGAGCATCACTGCAGAGTGGGAAACAGCAGCTTTTCTGCTCAATGCCTTATGAGAGGAAAACAGCATCATGCCTACTGAGTATTTTAAGACCAATTAGAGTAACTGGATTATTGATACGAAGCAATTCTTGGATCTACTTCTATGGACCACACAGTTCATAATTAGATCCCATTAGGTTTGGGTTTGTGTTTTACCTTAAGGTGTTCTGTTTTAACAAATTGTTATCAGGCAGTGATTTGCCATTGACTCCCTATTGTTTCTACAGGAAAGGTCTTCTAAAGAGTGAACAGTTTCAACTCAAAAGATGGCAGATTTAGATTACATTTTAGGAAGAAGTTTCAATGAGGTGCTGAGGCACCGTGACATGTTGACAGAGAGACCATGGATGCTTCCTCCCTGGAAGTGTTGAAGGCCAGGCAGATGGGGCTCTGGGCAACCTGGTCTGGCGGAAGGTGTCCCTGCCCATGGCAGGGAGATGGAAGTAGATGCTCTCTGACCATCTAACCTAAACCATTCTGTGACTATTTAAGGCAGAAAAACTAAGCACAGAGTAAAACAAAAGAAGCAGTGACAGCAAGGCTTTGTTATTTGCATATGTTACTTGCAAACTGGCCAACTGCATTGGGCTGTTTGGTTTCACCCTTAGAAAGCACAGGCTTCAACAGAAAAAACAGCTTCTCAAAAGATCCCGACCTTGTTTATCACATACAGCTATGTGTACATATCACCTGTACTGAAAGGGCTTTGGTAGACCTTATTCCTTCCCAATGAAGGAAGACTGGGAGGAGAAAGGATAGAGAACAGCCCTGAGGAGGAGGACTTCAGGGTGCAGGTAGACCAGAAGTTTAACAGGAGCCATCAGTATGTGCTTGCAGCCCAGAAAGCTAACCCTGTCCTGGGCTGCAGCAAAAGCAGCACTGACAGTCAGTCGGTCAAGGGAAGTGATTCTTTCTCTCTACTCTGCACTGGTGAGACCCCACCTGGAGTACTGGGTTCTGTTCTGGAGTCCCCAACATAAGAAAGACAGAGAGCACCTGGAATGGATCCAGAGGAAAGCAACTCAAATGATCAGAGGGCTGGAGCACCTTCCCTATGAGGACACGCTGAGCAAGTTGGGGTGGTGGTTCAGCCTGGAGAAGGGGAGGCAGGTGACCTTCTAGCACCTTCCCAGCTTCAAATCCTAACATACGCAACCAAACTTGTGTTTGGCTCAAAACCACCTCTTCATGGGAGAAGGCTAACAACTCACAAGCTTTGAAGCCTGAAGGAATACACTTCACGATTTAAAAACCAAAATCCACGACAGAAAATGTTACAGCAGTTCTAGAGGACTCTGAGGATTAAGCCCAGAATCACTTACAAGGCCAAGAGTAGTCTGCAACAGATCTTAAAAAACAAAACTAAACCCACAATAATAAAAAAGATCTGGACTGCTTTTCATATTCCAGAATCATGTTAGTATGAGCTCAAGAAAAGCTACAGAGGGGCTCTGCTACAACCTGCTCAGATTAATCAGCAACTCACCACAGAGGGACGCGCATTAACATGAATCGCATGCTTAAGGAGTAATTCCCTGGACTTTACCACATCAGAATCTGCCTTACCTAGCAGCTGAAAACCTTTACCATCTTACAAGTCTCACGTGGCCACATGCAGAACCCTTCACTCACAGAAGTATTGATAACTTCAAACCTCAGTTTTCAGATGTCTCATTACATTCACACTGTGCAGTCAGTCCATTGATAGGACTCGTTTCTCCTAGATGACCTAGTCCATGCACATCTCCCAGGGTCTTTAATGAAGAGCTACGTCAGGTTTATTGTGACAGAAGAACTGAACTGCTGCAATGAAGACAAAGCCATGTTTATGCTGTGGTTAAATGATAGCTTTAAGACATGATAGTCATATAGCTATACCTGAAGGGTATAACCCGGCTCTTCAAGCATGTATCCCTGCAGTAAGCGCACATACAGGAATCATAGACTCATAGAATCATTCAGGTTGGAAGGGGCCTTAAAGATCATCTATTTCCAAACCCCCTGCCATAAGCAAGGACACCCTCCAGTACACCAGGTTGCTCAAGGCCCCATCCAATCTGGCCTTGAACTCTTCCAGGGAGAGGGCATCGACAAACTCCCTCAGCAACCTGTTCCAGTGTCTCAGCACCCTCATTGTGAATAACTATCAGATTTTGTGAGGCTGGAGTGTGACAGTGGGGGAAATTGCTCAAAGCACAGAGCCAAGCAGCAGGAAAAGGATGAGGATGACATCAGAACACATATAATGGGCATTATGAGTGGGGAAAAGCACCCCCAAATCAACAGAAAAGCAAGAGCATAAACTTCAATCTTCCCCTGAAAAGACAAGGAGAACAAGCTCTTCTGTTTGTGACATTTGAAGTTCTACTGGACAGAGAAATGCGTAACGGAGTGCAAAACCATCATGCATGGTACTGCTCTTCTCTAAGCTAGATCGCCAAGAATATTTCACCTTAAACCTGCTGCAGGTCAAAGAAATATTTCTGCACTATTAAACTGTGAAAGAAATAAAAAACATTGCAACAACAAAAATGAAAATCTGAGAGGACACGGGTTTATGCTTATGCTCCAAAAGCCTTTCCCCAAGTTCAGCAGGTTTTCCTCTAAACACTGTCTCTACAGACTCAGCCTAGGATGTCTATCAAAGTGGGTTCCATCCTGCCTCATATACCATATTAACATCATTAATAAGTTATGACCTTGGTACCACCTAATCCTATTGCCTCGGCTAAGGCTCCGCAAGTGTAATTTAGCACTCCAGTTAAGGCAATGAGATTGCAGAGGCAGCCTGGAAAGAGGAGCACAGTTTATAACACTGCTGATGACAATGTACAGGAGAGTCCCTGGTAGTCTCTCAGCTAGCAACTCGATTTTACTACTGTTATCTCTCCTGGTACACTTGTTCCACATACGTGTTAAAAATGATAAGCTTCTTTTATCAAGGATCTATAATGCAGACAGGTATTTAGATAGCCGTGTCATTTTAGCTATGAGCATGACAATTGTATGATTTTACAGCACAGTCATGTTTTTGGCTGCCGGCACTGCCTCAACCCCCTTGCTTTGGCTTGCCACGTTTGTTTGCAAGAACACGAATTGCCAGACACATCGTGAAGAACAAAGAGGAAAAACTTAGACTCCGCTTGTCAGACAAATCCTGTTCCCAACTCATGGCTGTGGCAAGAGGAAGAAAGTGAAGTACTTCACTTATGAGTAATGATGATTATGACCTGGCAGCTCAAGAAAACTTGCTAGAAGTCTTGAGCACATATGTAAAGTGAAAGTGTTTAAAATGTTTAGAGCTTAAGTCTACTGAAAGACGTAAGCTGTGAGTAAATCACGTAATAGCAGATGTGCGTGAGAGAAGTTCCTCCTTTCTCAACAAGTTTTGCAGAGCATTCAAATCTGGTAGTGAAACAACACCCCATTAATCAAGACAAGCCCCTCAGCATTAACTGATGGCTTGGTAGGAGGAAGGGATGAAAAGCCCTTAAACACTACAGCAAAACAGAAGCTTGCCGTAGGTCTTCATCTGTGCATGGAGATTCCAGCCTTAAGGCTTCACTTCTTGCTTCAAATTTTGAAAGCTTGAGGTGAAGGCAAACCATGCCAAGGGTGAGACAAAGACTAGACAATTTTACCAGGCATATAGTTCTTACGAGAAAACTGGAGAGCTACAACCAGTTTGCAGTTACCGTACTGCCATCCAGAGGTAGTTACAGCTCAAAAGCAAGCAAGAAATAAAAGTCTTGAATCCACAAGAAGCAAAGACCTCCCTTTCCAACATGGCAGGCTGTGGTTTCCATGGAGCCATACAGCTGCTGGGGCAGTTGAGCTCTGCGAGGGCACGAAGTTTCTCTGCTGTTTGCACTATTGCCAAGCATGGATATGTTGCAGAATACCCTCCAAGCAAGTTGTTCTAGTTTAGTGTGTCGTGTTTTTTGGACAGTCACCTGAAGAGATACAGAATTCTTACTGAGTCTAATCCCGGAGATCTGGTTGATGGAGGACTCCCTGGGGGGGGGACTGGCATTTATACATTTCCTCTCCAGGCCCCTGTGATCAACATTTCTGTTTATAAAGGGAAGACAAAAGGTGGAAGATAGACTCCCTTTCTTTTTACTTCATTCAACTAGTAAAGGGAACTCAGAGATAAAATGTGAAGGATCATTTAGACCATGGGACAAGGCAGGAATAGGACAGGATAAGGAACATGAGCTGCTTATCAGCTGCTGACTATGATCCAAAGCCTGACCTGTAAAATACCAGTACCAGGTGCAGTCACAGAATGTGAGGGTAGCTAAATAGCTTACTTATCTAAACGAATACAGGCCATTCATACCTCTTGACCTAGACTGAGAATAAGCAGTCATTGTAATAAACATTTAGTGTTGAAATAGGCAGTAAAGTATCTTACAGTTCAATACTGAAGATTAAAGAACACCAAGTTATTTAAGTATTTCCTACATTCTTAATGCAGAAGTTTGCATGCTTGGAATTCTTAAAACCTGATGTAAGATAAAATCTCACTGATTTAGGTTTAATTTTAGAAGGGGAAGGAGGTTTGTCCAATGAAGCAAACAGCACAAGTCATAGAAGACATCCCTACTCCATGCAGTGCACTGATTTAATCATCTCACCCTGTAGAACAGAGGCTCGACACAAGCTATCTGTACAGCCACCAACAGCTCATATACTCTGAGCATAAAAGGTGTATCAAATTGCTCAGACAGACACAGCAAAGGGCATGGAAATAATTATTTGGAATACAAACAGTTATACACAGATACAATTACATCCTTTCCTCAGGAATCTTTTGTCTCCATGCTTCCTGCAGCCAGTGCCACAAAAGACTCTGGAGAGATGGAGAAAGAACTCGCTTTGGATGAGGACAATCAAAATCTTCTCTGGAACTGGAACTGCTGTTATAACAGATCAATAAATGTTACCTGTTGATCTGCAACAGCAGAATTGTGAAGGCATTTACCCTAAATGATACAGCTAGAGGTATCAGCCGCTGCCCGTGCATGCTTATTTAAATATCCCCAATAAACTGTGGAGGTTTGTTTTACTAACGCATGCACATATACAAGCTGATTTTGACCCTCTTCCTGCTCTATCAGCCTGAAACAGTGCAAGAGGAGGAAACAGAGAAGTCAAATATTAATAGAAAGTGGGATTTTCTTTGCAATAGCTTCAATAAATATGTCGTGAGGGGGGAAAATAGGTCAAAAATAGAAAGCTTATACCTCCAGTATCAAAGAAAAGAATGTTTGTGTCAAATCTATTGGAGAAATTGCCATGAATGGTTCATCTATGGGAAAATATGATCCCAGTAATGCTGCTGAGATCAACGAGACCTCGGATGATATGTTGAGTAAGAATTGGTTATAGAAGTTAAAAATGTCCATGGGAAGCTTTAATTTACCTCTGTTTCCCTACCGTTTTAAAATGGGTAGGAGAAGAAAGTGTAGACAACAGTTTTTCAGGGTGGTTCATTAATTAAATCAGAGAATCCTACAGGCAAATATTAAGGTGGAGTCTTTATAAACTATTTTCACCAGTGTGCAAAATGTGTCATTAGAATAATCTGCTTCCTCCAACCATCTGGATGGTTTGCGTTTCTTTTTCCTGTGACCCTTCCACTCCTGGTGGTGTGTATGCAGTTCATCTCACACCCTGTCCTAAAACACTCCAAGATAAAGCACGCTGAAAAAAATACACAGTACCTGTAAACCAGAGATTCAGAAAACCACCTTTTATTAGCCTCTCATGCAAGGTCTGCTCAGGGAAGTGTGCATTAATTCAGTACCTAATGCTGCAGCACTCCTCACACAAAAACCCGGCTACTGCTGCTCCGGACACTACAAGATGCTATTTCACCACAAATCTCAAGAAACTTTTCCCCGAGTGGACACTTGGGGACTTGACCCCGATGGGGTTGGCTGTAACAACCAGCAGATCTCTCTGGAGAGGCCTAAAGAGGCTGCATATGCTTAACTCAAAGAAAGCACCTTAAAGGGCAGATGCATCGTGTCTCCTGCACCACACATAATTTAACTCTGCTTCTTCAGTGAGAATCATGCCAGACCCGCAGTCCTCAAAAGACAGACATCTCAAGAGTGGCTAAAAAAAGTTAGTAGTTCTACAAATCGTTCACAACTGGATTCATGCATGCCATGTTTTATCACCTTCCTACATTTGCAGCCAAGGAGAAGACACATACTGGTAACCCAGGTGTGTAACAGATGGGCCAGCATTTTCCTCACCCAGTTTTGCATCCTCGCCAATGTATTTTGTTATGCGGAGAATCTGTAGGCTCATCGTGCTATCATCTGATCTTTAGATCATCTACCCACAACTGCCAAATCCCCGTTATCTGCTGGGAACTGTTTTACAATGGAATGTGGTCACTGCAGCGGGCTTCGTGTAGCCAACTCAACCTACACTTTTCCTTCTCTGCTTTATCAAAGAGAATTAGCAGGAAAATGGCTAATGTTGCCTATGAAGGCAATGCTAAGGATCATGAACAGAGAATGAGGCAGAGAATGCTTGCCTCTTTTCTTTTTAATTAGAACAGTATAAGCTGAAGAAGTGTTCTTACTGAGGGAGCACAAGATGACACTCATTTCAGATGAAACTCAATTCTGCTTGAAATATAAGTGACCACACTAACTTAGATCAAGGCAGAAGCTTAAGTTCTCTTGTGTGCACTTACTCTTCTTTGGTCCATTCTTAAGATTCAAATGTAGACTTGAACTGCAGAAAAACTACAATGCTCTTAACACCAGAGTAATTGGCCATACAGGAGATGTTGGAAAAGGCTGTCAAGGCATTGGCTTGTTTCTTTGTTTGGGGATTGTTTTAGCATGCAGGGAACAATCTACTACCTTCAGAAAGGCTGTTTTTAATAGTAGATTGAGAAATGCAGGGGGCTGGGTTTGCCTCTTCCCCTTCTGCTCACTCACAGCCTCTGGTGGGCATTTCCTTGCACAGTGATGTAGAAGAAGCAGTCCTTCAGACTGAATACTGGAATTCATGAAATGAAAGCACAGCAAATGCAGGATGAGACCTACTGGAAGAGGACTGTCTAGGGGGGAGGGTGCTACTAGCAGTTTTCTTTTTACTCTTTAAAACAACCAATCAGATCATTTAAGCCCCAGATTTAAGTGGTTTTCTCACTGACAAAGTAGAGCCCAAGTGCTGGCTTGCTTTGAAATTGAAAACAGTGTCAGGACCTATGTCTGTCAAAACAGTGTAAATCTGCAACAACTCCATCGACTGCAAGACAGTTAAAATCATATCTATCAGCGATTAGAAACTGGCCTATAACGTACTTTAATTTTTAACCATTTCACAACAGAGATAAATCTCCTCCGTATCAGTCAATTATTTGCTGTTGTCAGTGTTACAGCTCTGTCAGACTCACTGATGATATTCTGCCTGATTGCCTCCCTCATCCTAGAGAGATAACTGTGCACAATAAAGGCAAAACAACAGATGATCTTTCAGCTGCCTGAAAACTTTGAGAAAATTATCAAAGCATTTCTGTCTCAAGTCTCCACTTGCTACTCAAACGAATGAAGCTTCTTAACGAGAAGGCATAGAGTAATCTGTTTTACTAGGAGGACACCTTTATCATTTCCAAACTAAATTCAAGAATTGCCTGTAATGAGTAAAGAGGGCTAAGAAATTAATAACAGCAAGTGTATTTTACAGAACACCTACATCCCACATTCTTTTTGGCTAGAGGATTCAGTCATCCTCTAACCACATTCTAAGGGTTAGCTAAATGCTATGCAGTTACAGCTTTACAGGAATAAAAACTGAGTGTAATTAACACCCAAAGTAACTGCTAATTTTTCCTTTTATTTGCAGCTCATGCAACTTCACAGCAGAGCCTGCCAGACTAACCTGTTTAGATGTAACACTCCTTATGCCAGAAGAGTTATTAAAACAAACAATCCATTTACAGTGCATCTTTCTCTCAATCTGCCAAAGCTGAGCAAAACCACATTCGAAGCTCTGAGACTCACACCCAGCAGTGTCCACTTTAAATAGAAAAATCTCATTGATTGCATGAAACTCAGGTCTCATTTTTGTCCATCGATTCCCCTGGTGACCTTCTGCAGCATCAAAGCCCAGAGCGAACCCAATCTGACCCCGACTTTATGTGCATTATTATATTGAGAGACAGGAGCTACTTACAGTCCATGCCATTGTCTCCGTAGATATGTAATAAAGTATTCTAGAACTGCTCCTGCAGAGAACACTTCATGCACTCGGCATTTCCTTTTCTCTGTCTCTGTGTCGCTCGCTCTCTCCAATCTTAAAATTCTTCTTTGCTGTGCCCAATGCTTCCCCCCCCACACACACAGTGGACAGCTCAAACGAGCAACTTCAGACTTTGAGTAATACTCACATAACTCTCAGTAAACAACATCCTTCACGCAGATCCATAACTAATAATAATGCTCTTTATTAAGCTCTCCTGTGAAACAATATGTCTAATAAAAGCTGCTCTCCGTGCCGTTTTAATTATAATAAATCACCTTCATTACGATGCATACTTCAATATAACATGCCTAATGCTTAGCTACCTAGGATACGACAATAATGAGGACAAAAAGTAGATGCTTCTTGCAGGAAGTTATTTACACACACCCCCAAAAAATTCTACAGTGCCCTACTGCTTTGCAACATCAATTTCAACAACTTTTATCTTACCTTACTGTGCAGAGCATCACAGCTGAGAACACCCCCCACTCGCCATCCCTCCACCCCAAAAGGCTGTTTACACAAATAACAGGACCCTGAATACATCCACTAGCCTGGAAAAATAAGTCCTTGCAGCGCAATCATTTCTCTATAAATGTATAAAAGTATTTTACCACCCTGTGCAACAAATCAGTGATGAGACTGTAGGCTGTTGTGCGCTGGTGCCTGGGGATTTCATGTCAAAGTCAACTTCCTCGGCAATCCCCAGGGAACTGTGCTGTGCACATTCTCATGAAAGGTGTGAAAATCTGATTTTCTAAAATGGATCAGTAATTCTCTATGAAGGGAAAAAGGATCGATAAATCTTTGCTAAGTAGATTGTAAAGGAAAAATTATTCTTTCAGTGACAGTACATTAGGATCCTCCAAACAATCTCAATAAAGTAAAGACATAGCATTTCTCTACCAGCTACTTTTGACTTCTGATATATTTTTGTAATCTCAGATCATTCCGCAATGCACATACATTTATATTTGCTAAGCAATGTTCCGTGTTGATGTTGATTTATGAGTATATGCCATTATAACGCTGGGCTGCGAGTAGAAAATTATTAGCTGCTTATAACCTGATAGATGTGATTTGAGGAAATATCATTACAGCCATGCACACATATATGTTTGCTACTATATCACCCTCTGCACCCACACATACATTCTGTGCTCTATACAGACTCATAGATATGCACACAAGCAGTTACTACTCTGTGTATTGATATGGTATGCTTTGCTCTATGTGCACATATATAGCTACAGTTTCAGGCAGTGAGAGTTAATTATAACATATATAGCAGCCATAACTCAGCTGGGTGCTTCACAGACCTGAGAGATGCTCAGCCAGGCGCTGAAGTAGCACACACACCACCTAGCATTTACACGCACACACAAGAGAGCCACCTTGTACTCCAACGTGTGATTTTCAACATGCAAGCAAAAGCAGCGTCTTTCCGAAGGCAGCACGATAGCACGGCACACAGCGAGCAGCCCAAACGGACTGCCCCATCAGAAATGTGCTGTGCACGCAGGCCAAGGAATTCATTTGTCCTTTCTACACAATCCCTTTTCTCCTTCTGCAGAGAATAAGAGGATCCTGCCAGAAACATCTGTAGTGTTGTTTCTGTGGCAGCGGTAATATGCTGTGTGGGCACTTAAATGTCCATTCCAATTCTAAATGCCAGTGCCGGCGTGAAACTTAACATGCTGGGTTGCATTTCTATTCCTGGTGCTCCCAGTGCACAAGTATTCTGGGTGGCAATCTTTGAGGGGATGCATGCTGAGGAGAGGGGGGGAAAAAGCTTCGTCCCTCTCTCTAATGCTGAGAAACCAGAGATAAGAGAAGGCAGAGATTTCTACTGGCCAGAGCAATCTGTAGCCTGGACAGGTGTCTCTCTGCCACAAGTAGGTTTTGGAACAAACAGAAAAGCAAGACTAAGGAAGCCCAGAGTTGGATGGGAAACCAAAATACACCGATATGGGAAGGTCTGGGCAGGAAACATTTTGAGTTGGACACTCTGAAAGTGCTTCATGTTTGACAGAGCCTCACAGAAGGGATTAAGTTTGAGTGTTATGGAGCAACTCTGAATAAGAGAGAAAATTACCTTGAATTGCTCCAGGGGAAGTTTAGGCTGGACATTAGGAACAATTTCTTCATGGAAAGGGTGCTCAGGACTTGGAGCAGGCTACCCAGGGAGGGGGCTGAATCGCCAGCCCTGGATGGGTTNGGATGGGAAACCAAAATACACCGATATGGGAAGGTCTGGGCAGGAAACATTTTGAGTTGGACACTCTGAAAGTGCTTCATGTTTGACAGAGCCTCACAGAAGGGATTAAGTTTGAGTGTTATGGAGCAACTCTGAATAAGAGAGAAAATTACCTTGAATTGCTCCAGCGGAAGTTTAGGCTGGACGTTAGGAACAATTTCTTCATGGAAATGGTGCTCAGGACTTGGAGCAGGCTACCCAGGGAGGGGGCTGAATCGCCATCCCTGTATGGGTTTAAAGAGTCACGAAGATCTGGAGCATAGGGACAGGGTTTAGTAGTGAGTTGGAACAGTTAAGGGTTGGAATCAATCTTGAAGGTCTTTTCCAATCTAGTTACTAAATAAACAGTAAATGCTAAAAAAAGACTGCAATGAAAGTCGCTGCTTTAGGTCCTGGCTAAGCCACAGGTACCAGAGTGTACCTGAATAGGCTGGGCCACTGCTCCGTTTCATCCTTGAGAGTCCACACCTTCCTCCTCCCCCCTGTATCTCTACCATCCCTGTGTCCTACAGAACAGATAGGACTGGAGTAAGTGGCCAAGTAACAGCAGACAAAACTATATGAAGGAAAGTAACAATCGTGGAATCTCATATAGGACAGAAGTAAAAAATTAAGTTCCCTTAAACTAACAAATCTCATTTCTACCCAAGGACATCACAGTAAGGGATCCTCAGGAACCTGCTGCAGTCTCCTCCCATGTATTTTGAACCACTTCAGTAGAGCTCCTCAGAGCATGGTGCTACAGCAGTGAGCCAGGCTCATTGCTTTAAAACTGGATCCTTCATCTACTCTAGTCAGAAGTTTTGATACAGATGAAAACCCCAGAGGAAACCAATGCCAGGTAAGTGCTTTCCTCTTTCCTCCTGAACACATGGAAACCACTTGGAAGTGGGATCTCGCTAGTCTGTGGCAGTACCCTAAGGAGATCCATACTGCTACAGTATTATGTACACTCTAACGCACGTACTCACACCGTCACATAGCCACCGAAACAAAACCACGAAAGCATTCAGTCTCCCTGCAACATCACAAACCAGAAACAAAACGTGCAAAGGGCCTAATGCTACCCACAAAGAAACACACTGGTTCTTCATCTGTTAAAGAATGTGTCTTGCTAAGGTAGAGTTCAGGAGTTAGACTCGCCCAGCAGGGTCAAACAGTTGTGTTCCAGACTAAGTCATACTGACTAAATCTAATTCTCTTACTTCAGGTATATATCTTGTACTACAGGACAGACCCCTCCTGAAGCCGGAGTTCCAAGCTGGAGTTCCAAGCCATGTCCAGCTTTCCAGCTGTGACCCACTGACACAGAATAGTATGGATCACCTGGTTCAGTCTGGAAGCATTTATTCACGCTGTTCTCTAACCCACACAGCCAGCACCTCTAGGAGTCTGGTTGCCTCTGCTGTTCACAGAAAGGTTGGGTTTGTTTTGTTCAGTGAACATTTTCCTGGAACAAAGATAATACCATTTGCTTGGAAAAAAGAAAAAAACCCCAAACATCACTTATGTTTTCTTAATTTTCTTCTAATGTCACAGATTATAACAGTGACTGTGAGATCAGATACATCTACATCGAAGCTGGGTAAGAGCCTCCTCACAGAGGGAACAATACTTAAAGCTCCCTGTCTGTGTAGTCAAGATGACCCTGCCGCTACTGAACAAGAGCTATTTGCATCAGGAGAGGGATGAACATGAACAATGAATTTTAGTTTATCATCTCTGAAAAATATAACCATCAGGTGATTTTTAATTAACGGTGCTGCAACCGATCAGTCCTGTTTCACCACAACTTTATTCATCTCTTATTGCTTTAGATAATTTGCCCACTCAAACCATCCAGTGGAAGTGGATTTGGAATACTTGTGTATTCCTCTTGGATGATATCCAGTGGAGGACAATCCCGACTGAAGGGCACTGCCTAGCAGGAAGGGTTTGCAATATTACAGCCAAGACAAATTATGGCTGTCTACACTCACCCCTTTGAGACCACCTATCTAGTCCTCACCCGAACTAGGAGAGCCAGGTACTAAATACTATGGATCTCTGTTTAGAGGTAATGACTAAAATGCATGAACACCAAAGGGCACACACACCTTCAGAGCCCAAGTTTGTAGTTTACTGCATTTGAGAGCAGACTTTGTACCCACCCAAATACAACATTTTCACTTTGAGAGAGGAGGATCCATCCAAGAAACCAAGATGGGTGTTCATCAAGGGGAGGCCCCTCACCAGGTGCTTCCTTTGCTATCAAATGCCTACTACAAGTCACAACAGAGGTACAACACAACAGGAACCTGACACGAAGCACCTTAACGTGTGTTTTCCAGAGCATTACAAAAATCCTTTCAACATTTTAAAGCCCCAAACAAATTATATTACTGGACTCAATTATGCTCTGACACCTTATGTGAATGTTATACAGGGCAGTACGCACACACATGTGCAAAACCCCAGGACACAGTTCTATAGTGAACTTCCAGAGAGTTTCAGAAAGGAGCTCTCCTAAATCATGAGCTAAAAATTGCACTTCTACTCAACAGGCAGGTTACACTCATGCTGATATCACCGGACAACATGGATTTTCAAACTGTATTACGGAGGAACTCCATAGTAAAGCCTTAAATAACTCGATTTGCCTGTCCTTTTCCTGCCCTGTAGAACAACAATTACTCACAGGGGCCTCAACAGGCTGGAGAGATGGGTTGACAAGAGCTTCATGAAGCTGAACACCCTGCACCTAGGGAGTAATAACTCTGTGTCCTAATGAGTAATAACCCTGTGTCCCAGTACATGCTGGTGGTCTGTTACCTGCAAAGTAGCTAGGGACCTGGGGTTCTGGTGGACACCAAGTTGAACATGAGCCAGCAATGTGCCATGGCAGCAAAGAAGGTGAGTGGTATCCTAGGCAGCACTGGATAAAGTACTGCCAGCAGCTCAACGGGAGCAATACTTTTCCCTACTCAAAACTGGCAAGGCCACATCTGAAGAGCTGTGTCTGGTTCTGGGCTTCCCGGTACAAGAGAGATGGGCACACTGCAGGGAGTCCACCAGAGGGTCACCACCAGGTGGCTAGGGACTGGAGAACCTTACCTATGACAAAAGTGCTGAAAGAGTTGAGACTCTGCAGCCTCAAGAGAAAGCTTGGAGAAATATCAAGGTTCTAGATGGCCCTGTCTGAGTGGGAGGTACAGACTAGATTACCTCCAGAGGTCCCTTCCCAAAATCATTCACTCAAATTCTGAAATGTGTGGGATTTTTCCTCCCTGTTGTACAAAAGCAAGGGCATGAAAAGCCAAACCAACCCCCTTTAGCTGTATCAACACTTACAAATCACATATACCTTGTTTGGCTTCACCTCTCTTAGGTCTTATCTAACAGAAGGGCGAACTAAAACTAAAAAGATCCGGGGAAAATAAGCCTCACATACGTAGGCTGAGCTTTGGAGGACACAGGAAGAACAGCAAAGGAACTCTACTAATCTTCTGCCTGGAAGTGACTTCAGCTGTGAGCACAGAAGCAGAGTAAGGAGAGAAGGAATGTCATTTCCATGTTCTTCCATTATACATTTTGCACATGGAGACCTTGGAATCTACAGAAGAAAGTCTACTTCAGGCTGTCCAACCTTACACCATTTCATTCATAATAAATAAAAAATAATGGAATTACCAAAGGGGTCAAGTTCAAACATCCTTTCCATGCAGCACTACTGTTCCCCTGAAATGCTATGAGCTTTTAAAGAGCTTTAAGGTAACATCTGGGAATAAGACTGGAGGGTTTCCATCAGCTTCCAGCTATTTTCTACCATTCGTTGCTGCTATCACTTGTTTGCATTATCCACCTTCTACAGTCACCCTTGGTGACTGACACACCAGGAAAATAGACTAATTACATAACGTGTGTTTTCAGGACTACATACACTGGCCATTTTCAGGTGGATGTACTTGATCCCCCACGCAGCTGCTTACACAGGTCATCTGCAGAAATACCAGACACTTCAAATTTTAAGCGTAGCATGCAGTTCCTCTGGGAAAATCCCTTTAAAAAAACAGACAACTTCCTGGAAACGAGAGACTGCAGAGCAGGTCACACCACTGTCAAGCACACATACTACTCACATTAACTCCCACAGACTTCTGCATGAACACACTTAGATCTCTCGGGGCCTGATTAATGCAGATGAACAGACACGATACAGATTACCAACATCCACAGAAGCAGATTTGCTGTAGCCTATAAACCCTTCAAGTTCTGATAGCATTATGATGAGCAAACTCATTAGTGAAAATCTTGGATGATGGAAAACAAATGCCATTTTCATGAGTATTTCAGAGTAACTGGTTTGTCTTATTCAGTCAATTGTTAAAGTGATCTTCAGAACAGAGGCAAGAGTTACCCAGGCCCTTCTTTCCCCACCTCCATTCATTTCTTCCCTAACCATCTAGTAGGATAATAAAAATAATCAAGTGCTTTCAGTTACATCATCAGTTCCCCCACACACACCTAAAAGCCACCCTAGACCTTCTTCATGTCCCCAAGCAGTTGCTCCCAGATTAAGATGAAGAATTACAAGAGCCATGACCAAGAAAAAGCAGAGGATTGGGCAGAGACAGACTGCCTTTCTTGAAAGCGAGACCAGCTTTGCAGCTGGCTCTGAGCAGAAAGTACAAGCCTGCAGAGACCATCCATGACAGTCTGGTAGCCCAACTGTGCTACAACCCTATTTCTAGTAAAATAAGCAGGGTGTGCATAATTGATTCTATAATGCTGTAAATCAAAGTAGAGACTAAAATATCAGACATTTGATCAAACACCAGGTAGAACAAAAAGAGAGGATCACAATGTCTGTAAATGCAGGAGGGCTGCGCACCAAGAAGGCAGGGACCACCTCTTTTCATTGATGTTTTGAGATAGCATGAGGGGCAGTGGATTCCAGCTTGAGCACAGGATATCCCATCTCAGTGTGAGGAAGAACTTGCTTACTGTGAGGGTCACAGACTCCTGGAACAGGCTCCCCAGAGAGGCTGTGGAGCCTCCTTCTCTGGAGACTTTCCAGACCTGTCTGGATGCCTTTCTGAGTGATCTGTCCTAGGTCTGGTCCTGCTCAGGCATGGGGGTTGGAATCTATGATCTTCAGAGGTCCCTTCCAACCCCTGCCATCCTGTGACTCTGTAAAGGCCATTAGAAATGGCCTGTTAAGCTCTGTTTCTCATGCCCTTCCTCCCTATAGTAACCTTGTGAACAAGTTAGAAAACAAGGTTGTTTTATAAGCCAGATTAAAACAGCTCAAGCACATTTGATGGACCAAGCAGAGCAGGCAGATGACACACGAAGGGAACCATGTTTTTCAATACTTTTAGAAGAGGAAATAGTTAAGTAATGCTGATGCTAGTAGCTGTGCAGTTCATGCAAAACGTGTGACTAGAAGAACAACCTCTGCAGAGTGAACACACACTCCACACACAACTTCCAGATTAATCACACACAATACTTTAAAGACTCATGTTCTAGTCTAATTCTACTCATGGAACCCCCACTAATATTAGCAGGTGTTTCACACAAAGGACAGGAATAGAAAACAACTCTTGGCACCTTGTAGTATTAAAGAAAAAATATTTCAATAACTTTTCCTTAATCCATCAAGCTGGCAGACTCCAGCATTAGCTCCTGTGATAGTGCTGTCAATGCGTGGTCAAGCCTAAAAACACCTTCAAGCTTAAAACAAGTCTTGACACAGCAGAGAAGCAGAAGCTCAAGATGGCCAACAGTAGAAAGTAAATAAACTTTTAAAAGCAAAAGGAATAAAGGATTAAAGGATAAAGGAAATTATTTCTCCCCTTTATATCAAGTTTTTCCAGAGGTTAAAAAAAATAATTCTGAAAAAGAAACCCTGAGCTTGGTAGACTGGGTGGATCAGGAAAAGCAGAGACAAGTGGAGCCACCAACCCTGCTAAGGGAGTTCTGCACTGACTTGAGTGTACTGGAGGCATACAGGCTTCTTGACTAGTTCCCTTACTAGCCTAAAGTAACCAGAGGTAGAGATTTCACAGACACACAGATTTAGGGGTTGGAAAGCACCTCCAGGGGGGTTATCAAGTCCAAACCCCTTGCTCAAGCAGGACCATGGAACCTAGGGCAGGTTACACAGGAACACATCCAGACAGACCTTGAAAGTCTCCAGAGAAGGAGACTCCATGGCCTCCCTGGGCAGCCTGCTCCAGTGCTCTGTAACCCTTACAGTAAAGTTTTTCCCCATGAGGTGGACCTTCCTGTGCTCTAGATGACACCTATTGCCCCATGTCCTATCACAGGGTGCACTGGACACCCAGCCCTCAAGTATTTATATGAAGTGATTAAATCCCTCAGTCTCCTCTCCAAGCTGAAAAGCCACACATCTCTCAATCTCTCCTCTTAAGGCAAGTGCTTTAGTCCCTTAATTGTCCCTGTGGCCCTCCCCTGAACCCTCTCAATCAGGTCTCTGTTCCTCTTGAACTGGGGAGCCCAGAACTGGACGCAATATTCCACATATGGCCTCACTAGGGCAAAGCAGAGAGGGAGAAGAACCTTCTTAGATCTGCTGGACACTCTTCTTGTTCCATCCTAGGGTACCACTAGCCTTCTTGGTCACAAGAGCGCATTGCCATTCCACGGAGAACTTTCACAAGAACTCCAAAATCCTTATGTCTTAAATCCATGGGAAGAGCGGATTTCTGCCCAAGAGAGTGTTCTGCTGTTAGATGTTTTCTTGAGAGATCACAAAACCCCTAATGCACTTGCTAGCCTAGTTTTGTTTGTTGGCTTGTTGGTACCGGTTTGGGTGGAGTGTCCTTGGTACAAGCCCTTGTGATTGTTGCCAGCGATGTAGGTACTCCAAAAGATGGTAGATCAGCTTTGGAGCTGACATTGTAGCTCCCCTCTGCCATATTTAGCACCCCTCTGCTTTAATTATCAGTGAGGACTGCACTGTAGGATTTTGGACAGAGAAGATGACGCAGGTATATGATGTGGCTGACAACTTAGTTAGGAAAGCCTACTGAAATCATGTGAGACATGCTGGATACATAGCATTAGTAGTCTCACCTTGGTATATAAAAGATTTGAGGTGATCTGCTCTGTATTACCATCGAAAAGCATCTGAGCATAAACAGCATTTGAAGACAGTTAAAATACTGGACAACTAGGAGGCCTTTGGCCAGCCATGTCCCTCCTAAGAAGCCAGAGACCTACGGCCAGCCATGCCCATCAAGTCTGTTCTCCTTTTATTTCTTCTAATTCAGTATATGGCTGACTTGCTTGCACCTGTCAGTCTAGCACAGGGGCATTAGCATAGCACAGCAGCTGCCACATTCTACTCCCTTCTTGTTCAGTTGCTCTTTGGGATGAGCTCCCTCTTACTCACCGCTGCCTTTCTTCCCCAAGTATAACGTTACATCAGTCTCTCCTTGGATTGCTATTGAGGAAAAGTAATTGTCCAGAAGTACAAGTTACAAGTAGCTCTGAATGGGGGCAGCATCCCAGTGTTTGTTATGATCAATGGAATCTCTTTCACTGACTTCTGTAAGAGCCAGATCAAAGCAAGACCCTTACTTTATTTCTTTAAGGTCCTCCTGAACAAATTTCACCTGAAAATGCCAAGATGCCTCCTGCTGAGAAATCTAGGGAGAATTCAGGCAGAACTCTATTTTCAGTTTTGTAACAAACTCAGATTAAGTGAATTGCCTTCTGTGGTTTTCCATTGTCAATTCCAATTATGGGTAATGCTGTGTAAACCCTGGGCTTAAACAGCCTACACCAAGAAAAGCAGGGTGAAGGTCATCATGCAAATGGGAAGCATCATGATTTTGGTTTGAATTCCTCTTGGGGTAGTGGCTCTGAAACCTACTTTTGTTTATAATTCATGACAGGTGGAAAGACTATGCTTTAAGTGGTCTGAAGAAGTCTTTGTAAGAGGCAGAGGCACAACAGAACATATAAAATCACCCTTAGCTGCTCCCCCAGCAATCGCACAAAAGGCCTGACGCAGGTACACGCTACTTCACGTGCTCCAGGCTCAGCAGAGGAACTGAGCATTTCAGCACCAAGGGTCTGTTTGAGCAGGCCTTGTATTTGCAGACACTTATGAGATCCCAACCAGTTCCAAATACAAACCCTCATGAGTCGAAGGTAGCTAATTTGGATCACCAGGGACTCGTTACTAACATGACCCTCCCTACCTTTCCATACTTTCACACATATATAATCCTGTGGAATCCAGTAGGACAATTCCCATGAAGCCAGCCTGTTTTTGGAAAGGGTTTCTATCATTGCTCAGCTGCCACACTAGATCATGGCAGATGATTTTGATAGAACTGAACTAAATGTCAGGCATACGCTTCTTAAACCACAGTGGAGATTCTCCTTCTCTAGGTTCTACCCACTGCTCTGAGAGGAGAAAACAAGAAGAACCAAGTATCCAAATATACTCAAGCTGGTGGTGTACAAGTTAAGTCCCTACATTCCTTATAAACAGGATCCCTAGTAGCACAGTTAAATTATAACTTGAACTTTCAAAGCACCCCCAATTTTAAAACTGAATGAAATGACACCACTCAGACTCCAGAGCTTCTCACAGCCACACTCATACACTGGTGTCTCTGATTTTAATATCTATGACTTAGTCACAAAACGGAGCTGCTTAACCAACAGCTATTGTACACCGCACGATGTTTGGTGACTAAACACCGAAGTATGAAATCCACTAGTGCCACAAATACCACACACCGCATTTGCAAAGGCTTAGATCCAGGGGGAGGGAAATTCCTCTCCACAGATTAATACAGCCTGTAAAGTTTTTCCTATTATTTTCTTTCAACAAAATACCTTTTTTTGGGGGGGAACATCTCTATCTTCTGGTATCCTGAAACTCAATGAAACACCTCAAGGCAAGTATTTGTTCGCTATTTCCTGTTGGAACAGCGCAAGAATGTTCCCTGCATTATTTGAAGCAAGCAGCAAAGATGGCAAAAAGCAGGTGGGTGACTTCACTTCCTTGGGGGAAGAGAAAATCCAGTATATATATTTAATATGTATTTACATGCCATGTCATTGAAAAGGTACCCCAAGAGGGCAACAGGCACTAAGAGCACATGAAACAGGAGGAGTACAAACCAAAGTGTGGCAGAACCAGAGGTGAGGTCCTGCTGATCAACTCCCATGGAGATCACAGAGCAGCCAGCTGCAGTCTAGGACAGCAGACCTGTGCTTTTTGCCTGGCTGAGACTGGAGTGACTTCAGAGCATACACAAACAAAACCAAACAGCAAGAGAAACTACAGCAAATTGTGTTTCACTGTAGTCTCTTCCAAGGGGTTCAGAAAACAATTGTGCTACCACCTGCCATAGAAAAATGTCATCCTAGGTTCCTGCCACCAGTGGAAACTGTGTAAATGCCTGTTTGGACGAGAGCAGCTTCTTTCTGCAATGCATCGTTTGCTGTGTAATCCCAAGCAGAGAGAGAATCGGGCCAATTATGCTGAGTGCAAACATGTTCCTAAGAAGTACCATGTGCCTTAAAGAAAACAACACGACTCACGTGTTTATGAATGATCTAGTCAGCCTTTGAATGGGAATTCAAATACAGGGAACAAAAGCAGCTTAAGTAAAGCTACACTCTCATTCACACTAGAGCTCTGATTACCTCCTTTTCCCTTCAAGAAATAAACTACTACACACTCTGAAGTCAATTTGCAACAGCCTCAGCTTATAAAACAAAATCCCCTCCTTCCATGAAAAACCTCCAAACATTAAAACAAACTCATCCAGCCAGCGAGGCCCAGTTTCCTTACTGCTTTGTGGGTCATTTCCTAGGGTGGAAAAAACAGTTGTCTGCTACATTAGTGAGAAATAACAACTTCAGAGAGCCAGACACACGCTGAAATGTTTCAGCTGAAATCAAACTCCAAGAAATTTTTTAAATGTTTTCAACACATCAGCATGAAGCATCGACCTAGTTGGAATCACTTAGATCTAAAGCAAATGCACTGATTGTTTTCACAGCATGCTTTTCTTCTTCAAGCTGCAACAGGCAGACTGGCAACTGCTGTTTGGAAAGGTTTTCAGCCCCCTGCCTTGGTCTGCTGTAGCCTATGACACGATCAATACTGGGGTTAGAAGGTAGAGAAAGCTAAGGAAAGATTATGAAGATGAGGCAAGTGACAGAATTGCCTTACAGGATTTGTTCTCTCTCTCACCTTGAGTCTTTTCTGCTGCAAACAAAGATGGAGAACCATCCCAGTTCTTCCTCCAAACGGGGGCAGAGATGGTGTGCAGACCCTGTGGTGTGCACGCACACTCGGCACTCTGCACTTCACAACGTTCCACTCAACAAATACAGAAAGAAAGAAGGTCCTGCCAGACGATGTCTTTTTGCCAGGGTGGAATGGAAGCACCACTGAAGAAAGCTCTGCTCTCATTAATCAGTATAACCAGCAATGCACAGTGAGAAAGCTTTCACTGAGAGAAAGCTCAAGCATTCTCCTTTAATCATTTCACCTTAGCTCAGTCAGTTGTGATATCCACAGCTATCACTGCTCCAGCTTGTCCAACAGGCACCATCATCCTACAAACAGCTCCCCTCTCTTTCAACTGGTACCTATTAGGAGAGCACTTCAGACATCAGTCCTGCTTAATATGCACAGGACACTTGCTGACCTGTTCAAGGTCTTAATGGCTTGCAGTTTTTCAGATACCACATTATTAAGAGATTTCTCCATGAATAGTAATAATTATAATTGAGTGTGGATCCTTTTTAGAGTGCTCATGATGGGAGAGGTTATTTTAAGTCTCTAACTGGAGATACCATGCTTGACTGCTGGTCTATCCCACCACCACTGTGAGACAGGTGACTTTGCTTGACCTTGTTTGAACACGAGCCAGCAGTGTGCCCAAGTGTCCAAGGTGGCATCCTGGCCTGTCTCAGAAATAGTGTGGCCAGTAGGACTACAGAAGTGATCATCCCCCTGTACTCAGCACTAGTGAGGCCTGTGCTGGTTTTGGGCATCTCAATACAAGGACATGGAGATGCTGCAGCAGGTCCAAAGAAGAGCAACAAGGCTGCTGAAGGGCTTGGAGGACAAGTCTTACCCAGAGCAGTTGAGGAAAGTGGGGTTGTTTGGTCTGGAGAAAAGGAGGCTGAGGGGAAATCTTATTGCTGCCTACAGATACCTGAAAGGAGGTTGGAGAGAGGTGGCTGTTGGTCTCTTCTAACAGGTAGCAAAAATAGGACAAGAGGAAGTGAACTCTGAACTCTAGAGCCATGAGAAGCTTCACTGACTTCAGCAGAGCTTCTCACACACAAGTCAGGCTCAAAACCACTCCAACTACATTACCAATACAGATCCATTTAACACTGTTACATTTGAAAGTTACTATGCCAACAAACTTTGAGTATCACAGGGTCCTACTGTCCACATTCCAAGAAGATTGTGTATCCATACCAAAATAACCCGTAAAACATCACATGCTGTTGTGAATATTGCCATAAATGAGGCATCTCTTTGACAGGGATCTTGTGTTGAATGTTCTTATTACTCCTGAAGCAGTGAATGTAGTTCCTGACACAAAGAAAACAGGAACAATATAAAAGATTTATCCTTGGAAGATGGGTTTCTTTAGGCCACTGAAAATGAACACACCTTCTGGTTTGGGAACGGATGGGTTTTAACTTCCTTCGTGCTACACTGAGTATTGGTAAACAGACAGCTTTTGGAATAGCAAAATCTCCCTATAACCTCCATTCATCAAGATCCCCCAGAGCAGATTTGGAATTGTTCAATTCCCAGCACAGACTTTCTGTACCTGTAGCTACCATAACTTCTCCAGGCCATATCAGCTAATGATTAAATCCCATTGGACTTCAGCACAGCCAGGACTTTCAGCCTTTCCCACAGCCAAGCTTAGCAGAGTTTGTAGCTTGACAATACAGTACAGTTGGATAAATGCCCTCCTGTGTCTTGTTCACACAAGCAAGTTTCCACTATGGCATTCTTTATGCAGCAAGGTAGGGTTTGCTGCATTAATGACTCGGATGAGGGATCCGAGTGCACTGTCAGCACCTTTGCTGATGACACAAAGCTGCGAGGAGAGGCTGACACACCAGAGGGCTGGGCTGCCATTCAGTGGGACCTGGACAGGCTGGAGAGTTGAGCAGGGAGAAATTCAATTAAATATAACAATGGGAAGTGTAGAGTCCTGCATCTAGGCAGGAACAACCCTGGGGGCTGGTATAGGTTAGGGGCTGACCTGCTGCAGAGCAGCACAGGATAAGGCACCTGAGCGTCCTGGTGAGCAGCAGGACGACCAAGAGCCAGCAATGTGTCCTTGTGGCCAAGAAAGCCAATGGCATCCTGGGATGGACTAGAAGGGAAGTGGTTAGTACATTGAGAGAGGTTCTGCTTTCCCTCTACTCTGCCCTGGTCAGACCACACCTGGAATATTGTTCTGGGCCACTTCCGGGCCCCTCAGTTCCAGAAGGACACACAAGTGCTTGAGAGAGTCCTGCACAGAGCCGCAAGGATGATGGAAAGGAACATCTCCCTGATAAGGAAAGGCTGAGGGAACTGGGTCTCTTCAGCTGGGAGAAGACTAAGGAAGTAACCTCATTAATGTTGATCAATATGGAAAGAGCAGGTGTCAGGAGGAAGGAGCCAGCTCTGCTCAGTGTCATCCAATGATAGGACAAGGGGCAATGGGTGTCAGCTGGAGCATATGATTTATTTCATAAATATGAGATGAAACTTCTTTCCAGTGCAGGTGACAGAGCACTGGAAGGGGTTGCCCAGGGAAGTTGTGGAGGCTTCTTCTCTGGAGATGTTTAAAACCTGCCTGGACCATTCCTGTGCAACTTGATCTAGGCAATCCTGCTGTGGCAGGGGGATTGGCCTGGATGATCTTTCGAGGTCCCTTGATTTTCTGTGATTCTCTGCAGGCAGCTCCTACTTTTCAAGACCTTACACACTATTTCTACCAAGGCAAAACCAGGAGAACGTTGGAAAACACGAAGGCTCAGGTAAATAAAATAGTGCTTCATTAGCAAGGTAGCTTTCTCAACTGCAGAGACAGAACCCTGCTGAAATAATGATCAAGTCTTTACCTTGGGACATGTCCAGAACACTTCGAATCTTGCCACAAACTTCAACAGATTTTGAGATCAGGCTCTAATTAGTACTTACACTTGGTCTGACTGTGCCCAGCAATATCGGTAATGGCGTGTTTAGCAACAGAATCAGAACCACATCCATGTGTACAGCCTGTTTATTGAACTATGCTCTGTACTAACATCAACAGGAGTAAACTGGCATCCCTTTTCATATTCTAGCTCTGCCTTCTTTGGTACAGGAGGAGAGTGGCTTGGTTTTATCAGATTTTGCTAGAAACCCACAAATACAAAATGAATAGCTATGACAAGCTATACAGCTGAGGGCTATGAAGTGAGCCCAGTACACCTGAGATCCACCTCTGATGCTGATATCTACCCAAAGTGGACTGCATTACTGGGAGAGTAATTATTACCACAGGATAACAATCTCCTGGATTGGAAAAAGCACCTGAAAGAAACACAGGAGTAAGGCAGAGAATCAGTGCCTCAGAAGCCAAACACTACCACAAATTTCTGAAGACACATTTCTGTGATTTATTCTCTTAATAAGAAAGATGGTAAAGAAACAGCCACAGAGCTGCAGAGCTACTTTTAGACCAAAAGGAGGTGGGAAAACAGTAATGAAAGGCTCACGCAGAGCACTGCTGATCCTGCCCAAGCTCCGTAGGAGAAATGGTGCACTTCTTTAAACCCTACTAGTGACACATTCTCTGCATCAACGTACACGCAACCACGTGGAATCGCTGAGCTCCATTACATGTTTCTTCAGTTTATCTCAGAGGGAGCTTATGGGCTCACAGGCAGGAGAACACAGCATTTGTATACCACTCCGGGGTGTCAGTATGCTGAAGAGCTTCTCCAAGAAAGATGCAGACACCCCGACATAACATTATCCAAGAATATACCCATTTGACACACAAGTCCTCCACAAGTATAGGGTAAAAATGCAGTCACAGTGAGCACTGACTGCAGAAAGCCCAACACACTTTCTGTTGAGGAGTAGAGAAGGAGCCTTGTTAGCAACACTGTATTGCAATGCTTGATGCAGCAGGAGAGAAGATAGCTTCTCAAAACAATTCTATTTTTGCCCGGGTTTCTGGTCAGCTAGCAGGTATTTTGCAAGCGACAGTGAGGGTGCATTTCTGAGCCTTTGCTTGCTCATCTTTGCTGCTTTCTCATCAAAACCTTCATCAGATCCAGTATAAAAAAAAAGATGAAGCCTGTACCCTTGTGTGCATTGGTAGAGGAATTAGTGCTTTTTACCTCCTTTTTAAAGTAGATTCCAGGGACAGACCTGCTGGAGGGCAGCACAGGAGAAAAGGATCTGGGCATCCTGGTGGCCAGCAGGTGGTTAGTCGCTCAATCAAGAGAGGTTCTTCTCCCCCTCTACTCTGCCCTGGTGATA
>VZRI01002151.1:245186-286541 GCA_013397515.1 Upupa epops | reverse complement strand
AGAGAGTTGGGGTTGTTCAGCCCAGAGAAGAGGAGGCCTCAGCTTTCCAAAGTCTGGAAGGGGGCTACAAGAAAGCTGAGGTAGGACTTTGACATAGGTGTGTAGTGAGAGGACAAGGGGAAAGGATTACAGACTTGAAGATGGAAGATTTATGACAGACATGAGGAAACAATTCTTTGCTCTGAGGGTGCTGAGATGCTGGAACAGGTTGCCCAAGGAAGTTGTGGCTGCCCCATTCCTGGCAGTATTCAAGGCCAGGTTGGATGGGGCCCTGAGTAACCTGATCAGGTGAAGGTGCCCCTGCCTGAGCAGGGGAGTTGGAGCTGGATGATCTTAAAGGTCACATCCAAACCCAGCTTGTTTACCCATTCTTCAACCTACACCTGTCTTCCCTGGCTCTTGTCCTGTCTTCATTTGACTCACACCATTTCCTTCTCCATCTACCCCAGAAGCTAGTCACTTAGTATACAGAAGGGTGAGGGTCTCTAGTGCCACATCTTCCAAGGGGAGACAGAAATAATCTAATGGCCCCAAAAGACAGAAGATAGAGGCTTCACCTGGAGCAAAAAAGGTTCTTTTTGCTGCAAGGAAAACTTTCTAATAGTGTGAACTAAGGCACGAAGCTAAACAGAATGAACAGCACAAGAAACGCTGTGGAATTGGTGCTGCCTTAGACAAATACCTGTCAGATGTGACTCAGATAAGCTGATCTTGTCTACCTGCGAGACTTTCTGAGGGTCCTTTCACATCTGTTTTTACCGTGAATCATTACGGGATGTAGCTGTTTATAGAGTTGCCAAGTAAACATGCGACAACTACTTTCCTCAAAGGAACATAATCTAACACAGGTGGATTGTCACAGGATGCTAGAAGAGACATTGAGGGCACAATGCTGCTACTTCTGATCAAGTTCAGAGTCACGCTCTTACATATGAGGTGTCTTTAAAATGGGCAAACCCATTCCCTTTTCCTCATTGGGAACCATTGTAGAACTGAATATTTTTGAAGACTATTTCAGCTAAAGAACTGGGTAGCCAACTAGCAGCAGCCAAGGTCTTAAGATAGAAAATACCAGACTGCTTCAATTACAGAAGGTTCTACAAGCCCTGCCAATATTTTTCCCTTAGGATCTAACAAAATGGGGAAGCAAAGAGAAATATCTCACAACCTTCATGGAATCCCTTAAGCCTCCTATGTGCCTGCTTAAAAGGGATTATGAAAAAAAGAATGGAGGAGGAAGCTTCTAACAATGTCAGACTCTTGGGTTCAACCCCAAAAATTGCTCTTTTGATATGTTTTTCCCTGTGTCTGACTAAAGATGTTTGCAATTAGCGTAACTGTCGTTCGCTGGTGGGCTGCTTCTCCTCACCTTTTGACTTGGAGCTAAAGAATTCATCTGACAATATAAAATACAGAATGAGGGAATTTAACTGACATTAATGCCTAGGAATTCAATTTGTTTTCTTTTTCACTAATCCAGGTGTACTAACTGAATAATGCTCTGCAAACACAGATCTTTGTCAAATGTCGCCACAATCAACAATGCAACACACAAAAGAAANCCTTGCCTGTTTTTCAATACAGAAGGGATGGTTATGAACACCTATGTGTAGCTAAGTAAGGATTAGTCCTTCCTGTCTTCACACACACACACACACACAGTCTGATTGCTGTCCAATCTTCTGAATTTCCATCTGAAATCATGGAATTCCCCTCCACCTGTTTGGGCCTGATTCTCCTCCACATTGTGGTGGTCTTCTAACATTCTGGACGTATAAAAGAGCTTTGAAGTAGATTTAAATACATTACTCTTATGAGCACTTTATACCACCTAGTAGTACAAAACAGCTGTAAAGAGGTCTCTGCATAAACTAGACTATTCCAAGAAAAATAGCCAAACACAAGCATTAAAAATGAGAAAACAATAGCTATTTTAAATAAGAATTCTCTTTTCAGGTGCCAAACGCAGTCACAATTTGTCCAGAATTAAAGTAAATTTCATGAGAATTTTTATACTTTGACTCGGAAGACTGATTGAATAAAAGGAAAGAAGAAACCAGTTTAGATACAGTAGAATTCATAACAGTCAGAATGGAGCTCACTGGGCTCAGTTTTAGCGTCCTTACCTTCTGCTTTCTGTGCCTTTTGCCTCTTAGCTTGGGACTCCCATCACACAGCTCACGAATAATCCAGCTCTGTCAACTACACTGGTAAATTTTCTCACGTAAGGCCTTCTGAACGTGATGAAAGAAGCTTAAATGCTGCTGGTGAGCACATCTACCTGAAATTAACTCTGTTTAGCTCCACAGACTTAACGCTGATGAACAGCAGTAAACAACAGATCCAAAAGAGACCTCAGGAACACCACCCGACCATACCCCGCTGTGGTTTAAAACACTTCTGTTTTCTCAGAAAAATAGGAGGCGGCTAATTAACCAGGCAGGTGGGGCTGGGGGGAGGGCAGTCATTTAGCGAGTAACTGAAATTCACCTGCCTACGGTAATAAGGTTGTATCAACTCCTCCAAGCCCAGGTGCAGTGCATCTCAAGAAAGAAGAAGGCAGGCAAGAATGCCCAGACTCCAGCATGGATTAACAGGGTGCTCCTGGACTAACTTGGGTGCGAGAAGAAAGGCTATAAGCAGTGGAAACAGGGACAGGCTGACCGGGAGGAGTCCAGAGGACTTGTCCATGCAACCAGGATGCAGATTAGAAAAGCAAGAGCAGAGATGGAATTAAATCTGGCCAGGGGGATAATGGCAAACAAGAAGGGCTTCTTTGCACACATCAGTAACAAAAGAAAGGCTAGGGATGACAGAGGGCTTTTCTGGAGGGAAAAGGGGGACCTGGTCATAGGTGATGTGGAGAAGGCTTAATGACTACTTTCTCTCAGTCTTCAGCAGCAAAGGCTCTAACCACTCCACCACAGTCCCAGTAGGCAAAGATAAGAGTTGGCCTTTTCTGATGGCCTTACAGCACAAGTGGACAAGGGAAGAGCAACCAACATCATCTACCTGGACTTGTGTAAAGCGTTTGACACTGTCCCGCACGACATCCCCGTCACCAAACTGGAAAATCATGGTGATGAACAGACCACTCGATGGATGATGAATTGGCTGGATGGTCACTCTCACAGAGTTGTGGGCAATGGCTCAAAGTTCTAATGGAGAGCAGTGACCCTCAAGGGTCAGTACTGGGACCAGTGCTGTTGAACATCTTTGTTGCCTCATGGAAGAAGAGTTGGAGCTAGGTGATCTTTAAGGTCCCTTCCAACCTGAACCGTTCTATCAATCTATGAATCCTGCAGTTCTTCATTCAATAAAACACTGTGGTACTTCATGGTCAGAAGGAAATACTCCTGCAGCAGCATGTGTGCCACTGTGTCCTTCATGAAAGAGTCAAAGGGTACTTTACAATCCAATCAAAAGCTGGATATAACCTTTTAAATAAATAAACCATGGTTTAAGGATTTAGAAAGCACTAGATCAAAGAATGTAATTTTGGAGATTTAATAACTCCAGTGATGGATCTAGCATAAGGACATGAGCAGAACAGAACAGAACAAAAGTTTGTCGGGTATCCACAGCAACTCTTGGGTTCAAATCCATTACAAAGTCACTCTAAATCCCTAGTTAGGGGGTAATTCTATCTCTCCTCTTCCTGAGAATCCAGCATGAACTTACAAAATAAACAGAAAGCTGTATTTGTAGGGTAAGAAACTCCAGTTTTCAGCCCTTTGGTTCTGTTGATTGACTATTCAAACTCCAGGTCTGATCTTCCAAATCAATGCTTCCACTGCTTACTCCTCCAAGATTTCACAGGTAGCCTCCAGCTTTGTGCCTACATCCCCCTCCACGCTCCATGATGAACTAAGTGAAATTGTTGAACTGGCTTATTTTTTTTGGCTGGACATGCCTGTATTCCACAGAGGCCCAGTGAGGTCCAAGCCTTGAGCAGCATAGAGTCTAATCTGTAACACGGTGCTCATGTGAGCTTTCCCAAGAAGATGCTGCATGTGCTGCAATGGTTTCATGATCTGCATGCATCTTCATCATGCTGCAAATGAACGACAGCACCAAAACAAACAAACAGCAAGATAACTGGGTTTGGAGCCATTGCAGACCTTGCCTGCTGGTGTAGAGTGCTCCAGTCTTCTCTCAGGCAGGCTTTGGAGTCGTAAGCTTTGCTCACCAACATGACACACAGGTTTTCTTGCTGGAGCATGTGGTGAGTCTGCAACCAGGCTTCTAGAAGAAGTCTAAACCTTCTTTATTTCTCACCGTGGGTATTACTACATCACTTTTGCTGTTCAGCTGGCATCTTGTCAAATCTGGCTGCAAGATTAAGCTTCCCCAGTTCCGAATTCAATATTGCAACCTCAAGGATATAAGAATCATGCCGGAACAGTCCACTTTTTGGGATGGGTTTTTTTTCCCTCTTAATGGACAAAATTGTTTCAGCTCTGAGATCACAGTTTGCCCTGACTCTAATGATAAATTATGAATGACACTAAGTGAAATGAGCTTGCTGTTCTCTGCTTTAGTCCTGCACGTAAGAAAGCACTATTACATTTGCCACAACTTTCAACCTTTCCTCCAAAAGGCTGGGAGCTTCTTGTTTGCAGACACTATTGGTGCTTTGTATAATCCATTTGAAGAATGTGAAGCGCATTCTGTACACAGAAAAGGAAGGGAAGGCTTACGGCCAGGAATCCTGCGTTAGCTGTTTGTTTCCTAGAGCAGCACAATTCTCCAGATTATTTCATATGACTTTAAACAGAACAATTTTCACAGGAAAACCTTGTTTCAATGATGTCTGAGCAGGAAAAAAATACTGAGTGAAAAATCTTCCCTCATGTTCTTCAGGGTTTAATCCCGCCTACAAAGAACACTGAAAACATTCAGGCCCTCCTGTAACAGGGTCCTGCCTACCAAAGCCAGCATGAAGACCAGGAGTTTGGATCATTCATCACTTGGCAGCATCTTGTTCCAGTCTCAACAGCTCTAGCCACCAGGACAGTAACTCAGACTTGCCAGACCTGAATATTATCAGCGCTATTCGCATCTTTAAGCTGAATCTGGTAGCAATCCTGGACAGGTCTCTATAGTTATAAATGGGAAAGTAAGAATCATACCCTTTGGTGCATTGCACTGTGAACATGGAAGCAGATGTTGGTCTGCCATCGACGAGAAACAATGTGATTTTAAGTCATAAGCTCAAAATACATTTATGAACTGGTTTCATAGTTCATATTGTTGTTTTAGTTCATTTGAGTCTTAGCTTATGGTGCAAACTTGTAACTTAGTTTTTTCCCCCAAAAAGATCATTTGCAGAAAGAGGCTAAACCCTTCAGCTTAAAAAAACTCATAAAATCATCAGACTTCTTATTCCAGTAAAACTTCTCCATACTTCACTGCACAGGAAACACAAGCAAAGCTCAAGTAAAATCAAAGTTAGAGCTTCACAGGTTGGCTCAGCAAGTGGAAAAGCAATTAGAGATGTGAACGGTTTAGTGAGGACAACATTCTGATAGAGCATTATCTCCTATAACATGTCTAACAGAAGCTGCCACGTAATACTATTAAGATGACTTTCACTAGAAAACCTCATGTTCCTCTATGGTCTGTCGCATTAAACTCTTGTCTCTATAGCAGGGGGTGACTGAAAGACCACTGTTGTCTTTTGCTGTTAACCTTACAATAATTCCTTTCTGGAAGTGCCATCACACAGCTCAGTTGTTTCCTCCAAACACACAAGACACCGAGAGCCTTCACAGAGGTGGAAAACTGGAAAAAAAATAACTTGATGGAATCGGGAACTGAAGTAGGATGAACTTCCTAACTCTGTTTTTGTCGTGGTTTCTTTTGCTTTTGCTGAAGGAGCTGTTTGTCTCTATGTTGCCTTTCCCCATCAGTAGGTTCAAAGTCCCATCCCAGAAAGTTATCTACGGTAATAGATCTTATTCAGCAACGAGTTTGGGTAACACTCACTGGAAATATCACAGGATCAAAAGTTACTCTCAGAAGTAAGATCCTGCAGCACTGCTTATCAAATTATTTGATTTCTTTACAGTAAGCTGGTACAGGGAGGCCCATCATCCATACTGGCTTGTAACATCAATAGTGTGGCGAGGAGGACTAGGGATGTAATTCTCCCCCTATGCTGGGTTCAGGTGAGGCCTCTAACTCCAGTACTGGGAGCAGTTCTGGGTCCCTCACTTCAAGAAAGAGATTGAGGGCCTGGAGCAGGTCCAGAGGAGAGCAATGAGGCTGGGGAAGGGACTGGAGGGAAAGGCTGATGAGGACAGGCTTAGGGAGCTGGAGGTGTTTAGCCTGGAGAGGAGGAGACTCGGGAGGGACCTTCTCCCTCTTGACAACTCCCTGAAAGGAGGTTGTAGTCAGGTGGGGGTCGGCCTCTTCTCCCAGCCAACTAGTGACAGACAAGAGGGCAAGGCCTGAAGCTGTGCCAGGGGAGGGTTAGGTTGGATGTTAGGAAGCCCTTTCTCACAGAAAGCATGCTCAGACACTGGAATGGGCTTCCCATCCCCGGAGGCATTTAAGAAAAGACCAGGGGGGTCGTGGAATCTCCTCTGGAGGTGTTCAAGATCCTCCTGGATCTGTTCCTGTGCCGCTTGGTCTAGGTGATCGTGTTGTGGCAGGGAGACTGGACTAGATGATCTTTCGAGGTCCCTTCTGATCCCTAATGATTCTATGATTCTATATGGCCCTTAGTGCCATAGCCTAGGTTGTGATGATGTCAGGTCATGGGCTGGGCTGGATAATCTCAGAGATCTTTTCCAGCCTCAATAGTTCTGTGATCCTGTGATCAAGACAGGCCCCATCTTTTTCAACAAGAACTGCATTCTACCTTACAAACTCTCATTCATATGAGCTGAGAACATAAGACACTTGTGTACGTACATCAGTGTGCAAGATCTGTTTCTGAAGCTCTCATCCCTGGATGCTCTGAGTATATGCACCAGTGTTGATGACATTGATTGCTGTTACTCATGGGAACAAAAAGAAGACCACCATTAAAAGTGTGTAAGACCTAGGTTTGCTGTAATACAGTACAGTATGTGCAGCTTGTACTGCTTACAGATAGAAAAAACAGGTTTAATAGTAACTACATAATCTATTCTAAACAGCTTAAGAAAGTTTAATTTATGCCATTCATAGTGTAAGGATGGATTAGAATAAAGATTTTTGCCCCCGCCCCGTCAGCCCTCCCTTTCTGTTCTTTAAACTTTCTCCTGTTACCACTTTTAAAAATGGCTAGAAGTTTAAAACAGCCTCTTGATCTTCAACATTTTCTTTTGATCTAACAGTTAGACAAAGCTCTTCTATGGAACAGCAGCAGCAGTCAAGACAGAACCAGCAGCAAATAGCAGCAGCTAATCTCTCTCTTTTGAAGAAACAGTCCTACATATACAGAGGTTTCAAAGCCAACAATAAAACAAAAGTCCTGAAGCTATAGTCCAGTTACCTGTAGCCCTGACATCCTTGAAAAATAAGTGTTCAGAGCCTTAAGTTACTATCTTTAATCCTAATCATCAGTTCTAATTATAAAAGAGTTGGTATTGCAATTATTTAGCTAGCACTTAAGCCAGGTTGTGTTGTATTTATGAGCAATGACAGCTACTCAATAGGCAGCTTGGACCTAGTGTTATTGATGTGCCAAGTCCTTCAAGTTCAATGCTGTACTGTGCACCTGAAGAGTGGCAGCTACAGGCTTCTGACACAGGCTTAAGCAATTGCCAACTAACTTTTAAGTACACACTTGAGTCCTGTGAAATGTAATGAGAAATGAACTTGCATTTGAGACCCCATCTGGAGTACTGAGTCCAGTTCTGGAGCCTCCAACACAGGAAAGATACTGAACTGTTGGAACATGTCCAGAGGAAGGCCATGAGGATGACTGAAGGGCTGGAGCACCTCTCCTATGGGGACAGGCTGAGGGAGTTGGGGCTGTTCAGCCTGGAGAGGAGACTGGGGAGATCTTACAGTGGCCTTCCAGTACCTGCAGGGAGCTCCAGGAAAGCTAGGGAGGGGCTGTTTGCAGAGGCTTAGAGTGGGAGGACCAGGGGTACTGAGTTCAAGCTGGCAGAGGGTACATTTACACTGGAAGACAGGAGGAAGTTCTTCATGATGAGGTTGCTGAGACACTGGAACAGGTTGCCCAGGGAAGTTGAGGCTGCCCCTTCCCTGGAAGTGTTCAAGGCCAGATTGGATGGGGCCTTGAGCAATCTGGTCTGGTGGGGGGTGTCTCTGCTCATGGCAGGGGGATTGGAACTAGATGATCTTTAAGGTCCCTTCCAACCTGAACCAGTCTATGAATGTACGAATTTAGCCAGAACTGACTGGTCTGAGGTGCTTCTACAAACATAGACTGGGTCTGGATAGGAAGGGATCTCCAAAGGCCATCGTGTTCAACCTCCCTGCAGTAAACAGGGACATCGTCAACTATATCAGATTGCCCAGAGCCTTGTCCCGCCTCCGCTTGAATATCTCAAGGGATGGGGCCTCAACTACCCCCCTTCTTGCCTTTTATATAATTTCAGAGTGTTGAACAGTATTACAAGCCAGTAACTCCACGAGATGCAGATCACAGGAAACAAAGGCTATGTTGCCATGTCCTCATCTAATGTGGGAAATGCTGTCTACAATGCCTTCAACTGTCCCTTCATTTTCTTCCACTGAAGCTGCAGTGCAGAGAAGGAAAATCAAAGTGTTGTTTCAGCTACAGGTCAGAGTAAGATAAGAGGCTCAGCAAAGTCACTTCTGTGTTCTGTACGTACAAAAGTGGCTCAGACCGGTATCTAGTTTATCAATCCATAATCTAGGAAACATCTAGTAGCAGCTAGAGGTACTCGAATGTAAATGCATTGCCAAAGGATAAAGATCTACATCACTGCATGGGTGTCACTTGCTCAGCAATTTAAAGGTCAGCTGATGGTTTATTTTCCTCTTGCAATTAGAATAACAGTGACTCTACACAGCCTGTAAATCACAGCTTCCTAAAGATCTGACCTCGTAACTGGCCTGACCCACAAACTACCAGTTGAAACAGTAAAGTAGCACAGAATGGGAAAGCATTGAGAAATTGTTTAAGAATGACTAAAGAAGTTCTCAGAGGACTGATTTCAATTAAAACCCCATTTTGGTGTGAAAACAAGAAAACTCTTTCTCAAGCATGAATGAAAATGATAAAAATCCATCTTTTCTGCTGTAAAAACAGAAGCCAACAGAGAAACGCATTCTTTTGCTAGACTTCAGGCCTAGGACCAAAGAATTTACATATATTAAATTAACGAGATCCAAAGTCCTCTACAACAAATATTTATACTGTAAAATATTACAGCCACATTCCTGCATCTCCTTACAATAATTCTTAAGGACACAGCGTACTAGAGCGGGTATAAAACAGTGGCTTTCTGCGGAGATGGAATGCTTCATTATCCGAGCACCAGCTTGTTCATAAATATTAAAAAAACCTGGGTTTGAAGATTTTCAAGCATGATTCTTACTGTTTACATTGTCTCTCTAGCACTGAAAACAACAGTCAGTGTCTACCTGTCCATAAGACTCTCTCTCACAGTCTGGAAGTACAGAAAACGACTGCTGGCGACTGGAAAGGACAGGAACGTCCATGCTGGACATACACTAAGCAGACGTGGGGACAAGCAGTCTGACCTTACTTATGCAAGTAGTCATGCTTACAGTGATGGGTCTAATCCTTGCTGGAGAGAACAGGATTTGTCTTAAGCGGTAGTCGAAAGGGCACAATTCCACACCGCGTTATAAAAGCAGATCTTTAATTTATGTGTAAGACGGTTCTTTTCTGTTTGCGTATGTTACAGGCACTTCTCTACGCTAGGGATGGAAACAAGTATTCCAAGAGAGAAACGCTTTTCCTGAGACTAAAAGAACCACTAGAAGATTTCTCAAGACAAACTAACACTGTAGAGCTGATCTTCTAGGAAGAATTAAGCTCCTGGATATTCATTGATCTGCACTGCAAGCCAACACTGACAGCAGATCAAACTTCTGAGAAGTGACCCATGAGCTACAGAAATTAATGGTTTCTGCAAAACGTTTATCCTCCTGCACCACTGCTGTTAACTGTGGAGAAACACACACACACACACAATTTTAAACAAACCCAACAAACTGAAACCCAGAAGAGGAGGCTCCGTCTTGGCTGCAGCAATGTTTCAGACTCATAAATTGGGCTTTGGAGCAGAACTCTCCATGGGAAATGAGTGCATGTTTACCTTTGTGTAAATAGCTTTGCTTAGATGATGAGTTCACGTGGAGGATACCATTGAAATACAGAAAATGAACACAGTTAACATGCAGAGGGAGAACTCAAACACTGCTCTAACACCTGCTTGTTTGAAGCAAAACATTACCTTATTTACTTCCTCACAGTTTGCAGAGATCTAATTTAAGCTGCCCCCCTCCCCTTGTTGCTTTCGTGTGCTCGCAAGAGCCAGTGAGCACAGAAATGTGCAGCCAGCGCGGGCCCTCAGGCCGGTGGATCAAGATGGCAGGCTGGCCTGGGCTCCCCTGGGGACAGCAGAGCCAGAAGGGTGATTGGACACAGTGACCTGTCTGCATGAGATGAGACAAAAACAGGAGGGCTGTAATGCTGATGAACTAACCTGTCACTCACAAGCTCAGGTCTGGGGGAGAAAAAAAAAGAAGGAAAAGATGGTGAAATTACGAAGGGGGGGGAACCAGAGGAAGGTACAGTACAGCTCCTGGAAAGCATATGAGTGAGAGAAAACACAACACGGTTGGCTTAATTAGGCGACACATTTAATTACCTGCTCATTTAGATGGGCTCGGGGATGTAAGAAATAGGGCTTAAAATTCCAGCTAAAACACGTGTGAAGAAATAGCAGGAATTCTGCCTCAGCGTACAAGGAAGGATGCTACAGACTATTGCTGACAGGGACTGGGGTTTCGTTCCAAACACTCCAGTTATGAATCAAAATCACAATGAGCAATGAGCTTCTCGATCTTGACATGCTAGGCAAGGAGGTTGTTCTTCAGAGTACTTGGCTGGTTTATTGCTTGCTTGGGGGAGGAAAAATCCAGAGGGAAGGAATACAAGCAATTCTACCCCCCATTGGAGGCACACACCCAGGTGACAGTCAGGACTGTAGCAATCTGCCCACCACTGCCATCACCAGTGGGAAGCGGTGTGGACACTGGTGCTGGGAGAGAGATTTAATCAGGAATATATGAAAGAAAAAAGAAGTAGAAAATACATTTAATGATGAACAAGCACGTTGGTGTAGAAAATGCCTTTAAATCAGCATCTCCTGCTATTACTTTCGTGTCGTACACATGCTGGTGTTTGAACTACTAATAACTGCTGGTGTTTCTGATCTCCATTGGAGCAGAGATATACATGTATCGTTTGGATTTTTAATTAGGCAAGTTCACACTCCATTAGCAGCAAACAAGGCTGAATTTAAAGCTACATCTGCAGGATGAGTCCAAATAAAATATGGTTCTCACATCTGGAGAAAAACCCAGCTCTGAAATAAAAAAGGGCAAACGATAAACATTTATTTAAGTCCTTTTTGCTTTAGGTGGTTTGAAAGTTAACAAAGGCTCTTAAATCTTTTTCCTAAAACAATAGTGTCAGGAAATGAATGTCTCTTCTACAAATATGCACGCACCAAAATATGCAAATGATTATTATTTATGATCAATTCTAAATGCAGACGTAGGGCATGGAATGACTCGATGGCGTAGGGTTTGCTTTTTGAGAGTTAGTCTCTCTTGCTGGGTGGATATTGGAGTTCACAGGAAAAGTCTGTTTTCAGCAGCGCATGGTAATGACTCTGATTGCTCCCTGCTTCCCAAGTTTTAACGAACTCTTATTATACAGCTAGAAAACAACAGCATCATTTTTATCAGAAAAAGACAGCGTTTCAAACTTTCCATTCCATCCTCGCGTGCAGCTAATAACAATCAAACACCGGGCAATTAATCAAATTAAAAACACACTTGAAAACGTGGTGGATTCGGGAACCAATTGTTAGGTACACACTCGCACATCGGGTATGCAAAATACACACGAGGCTTGCAGACCTAAACAGCAACCTTTGCAACACCCAGCCCATGAAGCTGCACAATAACAAAATTCTGAGATAAAACCCCCTGAAGAACTCAGTCTCCTAAAACAGCTACGTGTATTTTTCTTTGAAGCGCATGCTGTTGTTATTGTTCTTTGGGAAATGAAATAGCCTTACACGTTATACAAACATTTTTTTCCAGGCATTCACTGAACTTTTCTTTTTAATTGCTGAAATATGGAACGCTAGACAGAGAGGAAAAAAAATCCCACTCCTACCCTTTCCAGCCTGAAAGCCACTTTCCGAGAGCTCGCAGGCTTTAAACATAAAATAGCTAACTTACACTTCCTTACATGCCAAAGCGAAAGTTACATGCGAGAGATATCACAAGCTCTGAGATTTATCACAGGTTCAGGGTGCTGCTTCTGTCAGGAGGATTTGCTCCAAACCTTGCCACCGATCTGCCTCAGAATAATTAAACCTATTTCTTTAAGACTAACCAAGTTGACACAAAAAGGTAATTAACCTGCTCTCAAATACCTATTTTCACACAGCATAGCCCTTCCAGGCATGCCCCACTTTTTTAGGTATGAGGCAGCCTAATAGAAAGCTGTTAATGTTTGGGGGATTTTTAATAAAAAATGTATCTTCTGTTTTTAAAATATTTAAAGCAATAAAAGTCTGCGGTAAACACGGTATTACAGATTTGACATTTTCCGCCCAGAAATGCATTACTGTGTACGACGGTATTAATAAACCATGTGCTTGGAGGGACTTGTGTGCTTTGCCATAATGTAGTTGAAACCAGCGTGCAGGATGCGTATTTTTTCCACCATTGTATCAACATATAGGAAACACAAACACTGTGTCATCACCCCAGCAGCATGCATTAACTACCCGGGAAACGCATGCAAAAAAAAAAACCCCACAAACTTTCTCCAGAGTTCAAAAAATACCCTTTGCCCGAGACTGATTTACAAGTTAATGAGAAAGTAGGGAGCACTTCAAATTTTGTTAGGAAAAACAAACCAGGCACCCTCACCCGACTCGGGCTGCATTCATAGGAAAACAGCCCTCCCTGTACAGCAGGGCAAAATAATTTCATTTCTTCTCCCCACTTCAGGTTATTATTTGAAGCAAATGAAAAGACAAAGATTCTTCTCTTCCCTGGCTACAGCTTGAAACGACACAGTTACGACACACACATCAAAACTACAGACTTATCAGAAATCACAAAACAGAAAGGGAAGGACTCACTGACCCATTTGGAAGACAAAGACGACAAAACGGAAAAGCTCTAAAAATCAGCTTGTGAGGCCCTTGAGAGATATTCTTCTGGCATTTCATCACAGCAGCCCCACACCAGATCACTTCCCTGGATACAGGGAGGGAGAACTAAATAGAGCTGTTTATTAAAGCTGTTGTGCTGGATTGCATTAGGAAGCACGAGCAGACCACCTGGACCTTTCAGATTGTGGCAGTGTTTAATTTGCAGGCTGCCCCTCTGCAGCAGCAAAGACCACTACATTTACCAGGCTCAATCACACATTATATGGGTTAGGAGTAAAAGAAGGAAAAGAAAAAAAAAGGGGAGGGGGGGGAAGAAAAAGAAGAAGGAAAAAAATGCAAAAGAAAAACAAACCTCAGCCTATAGTACAGGAATACAGTCAACACAGAAATGATGCTCAGGGTTAGAAATAGAAAGCAACTCCCCAGCAAACATAACACCTTCACTCCTCAGCTCTTCTACTTCATCACATTGAAATGAAATGCAACGGAAAATTAATAAACAGATTGATTTGGCAAAGCTCAGCCTAAATTAGAAGCCAGGTTTATTAGAAGAAAACCGGGGTATTTGAGGTTTAACTAGTGATTCCCTGGGCAGATTATTGTGGTTCCTTTGCCTTTCTCACTTTCGGTACTACACTCGCTGGTAGCTGAAGATACAGATAGAAAGATGGTCCTGTAAATATGAATTATGTGAATCATATGGTTAGACCCTCACAAAAAAAAATGAAAAAAATAAAAGGGGAGTTGAGAAATGGCTGACTCCATACCTGACCAATTACAGCTTGCATGGTCCCTGTGTCCTGCTGAGCTGCAAGATCGCAATCCATCATATGTAGTCTTTGAAAAGGAGAATGGGGGTTTCTGGCATGCATCTGTCAATCAACTTCTGCACTCACAACCATCACCAAAAGCCAGGGAAAAAAAGTCAAGCTGCTCCACCAAATAGGATGAAGCAGTCATGTGACCCCCAGCACACTCGCACACATACATACTTCCATGGAACGTAGGAATTTGCTGCAGATATGAAATGACATTGACAAATACCCAATACCAAGTAAATAAAGTAAGACAAACAGCTACTCACCAAAGACAAAACACTTGCTGTAATCTTCAGCCTAAAGATTTAATAAACCTAAAAGGTATTTTAAGCGGAGGCTTTTTCTCTTCTGAGCCTAAACTTTTCAGATAAGGTGATAGAATTTTATATATGCAGACAGTGGTCAGAACTTTAACCCCTTACATCCTTTTGCAGCCTCTATTTTTTTATTCCCCCCTTTTGCACTTTATGGCTGTTTGAGTTCCTGATTTATTCTTTTTTTTCTTTATTCTTTAAGGGGGGTTTTTTTGTGTCAAAGTGAAGAGGATTGCATTGCCTTCTGTGGACGCGCACAAATTATGAGAAACTTGACAGAAGAAAATTGCTAACAGGAGAAAAAGGAGAAGGGGCTGAGAAACCCAGATCTGTACTCAGAAGGTAAAATGTGTCTCACAGCTTTACTCCACCACAAGTCCAATGTTTCCTTTATTGGAAATATATATTAAAGTATTAGTTTATACAAGCTGTGATGAGTACTCAAAATATAAAATATTCAGGCTATGTAAATCCTACTTACGGAGTATTTTCCATTTTGCAGGTTAGCAGAGTTTTGGTTCATTCACTGCTCCACTGAACTGACAGAAAATGTTGTTACTTACGAAGGCAAACATTACCATTTTTTTCTAATGCAAGCAGTTTGTTTCATGCATCTTCCCCCTGAGTTCAGATTTGCAAGAATTTCCAAGAGTGGGGTTTTTTTTTCTTCTTGTCAAAATAGATCATCCACTCGTCTCCAAAACCCGAGTGTCGTGAACAACACGCTGCAGCATTGATTGCTGATACATTATTGGCCAGTGATTGCTGAAGGGTGACATTAATGTAACCCGGTAGCACTTTAACCCTTCGAAGAATACGGTCCTCCGAGAGAGTGGAATAACAGCCACTATCACCTGTGCTGTATTACAGCTTCATATAAATATTAGGGCATCTTTCTGCCCTCCTGAAATAGCATTTCTGTTACTAGTACAAGCAATCTGCTTTTCAAAGACTGTCAGGAGCTACACACAGAGGAATAAAAACAAGCATCCTGGTCTTTACTGTTAATGTAGTGCACCCTTTCTATTTTAAGGAAGTTCCTGGCTATATTTGGAAGGGGTTTTTTTTCTCATTTTTAAAGGTATTGACAATATTGATCTTAGCATGGAAATAGCCAAAGATATGAGAGAGTATCAACAAAATTCCAGTTGTAGGCACAGCACTTCCCAGGGTAATGTTTCCTACAATGTAATGGTAAGATCCATCATCCAGGAGTGTTTGCAGTGTGACAGAGCATGTATGTGTCTGCGTGTATGAGTAAGTACGTGTATGGTTGAGCACGTATAGGAGAGAGTACCTTGAGAGGAGTGAGATGGGCAGAGAATATCAAGTTGACAGCACATCCTTTGAGTTTTTAGAATACTGATCTTTAATTGCTAAGAAGAAAGTGAAGAAAAGCAGCATCGTTACATATTCCAGAATTCGGAAACAAGGGGAAGAAATCATGCACAGATGCATGGGGCCCCAAAAGTGCTCCTAGGTCAACAAGATATTTTAGCTTTTCAGGTTTTTCCAAATCAAGAGAGATACAGAATATTAACAGTGAAACACCCCTAAAATGCTACTTTCAACATCTGCTCTGCATTTCACTTATACACATAATTAAAGCACACTATTTGTACTGGAATCTTATCTGCTGGTTACTCATGAAAGAAAATACACTGAACTAATACCTTGGGCTGACTTTTGGTCAGCTGAGGATTCACTGCGGTCTCACCCCTCAGACCAAGTCTATGGAAAGAACCAGGCAGGATTACAAAGGCCATAATTCACATTCATATCATCCTCAGCGATCCAAAACACAAGTGGTAAATGGGGAAGCAAGTGTAGGAGACCACCTCCACCATCTCCAGGAAAGCAGACACACTGAAACCAAATACTCTGCATGAATATGAAAGTTAAGGATGTTTGGTTTATAGTTTGGGGGGGGAGGGGGGGGGAGTTGCAGTGGATGTGGATAAACGGCTTTCAAATTCCCTTTATTTAGATAAGAAACTTGCAGCTGACAATTACTACTGTGGGGTTGTTATTAGTAAAGAACCACCCAGAAACTCACACATGCTCAGGTAGAACTGCAAGGGCTCCTTCCTCCCAGAGTGGGATATATTCTGCCTCTCTTCTTACCATGATTAACCTACATTTCCAGGAAATGTCAATCTACTCTGCAAACTGTAAAACAAAATCCCTTCAGCTAATGCCTCTGCATAAGTCAGACAGAGCACTGCTGTTAACCCAACCAGCTGTAAGAGCCTCCTCTGCAGCCCCTGGAGCTGCCCTTACCTCAGTGGAGCCGGAGACCCAAATGCACTTGGTCCTGTAGAGACTCAGAGCTGGTCTCTAAGCACTGTCCCAGCTTCACTGGTCACTCTCTGGGCCTTCCAGCTGCCATCCCTGGGTGATGTCAGTCCAATACGGACTTTTAACATACTGTGAGGAACTGTGTACCTATGCCTCACCCAAGCACTGCCTTGCTTTGCTGCTCAGGTGCCTCTGCTATCCTGTCAGGGAATCAAGAAGCTCCTCATCTACCATAGGGCAGACTGGAGGTATGAGCAGAGTGCAAAGGGGAACTTGTTGCACCGGCTTTGTTCTAATGCTGCCAACTGGAGGAAAATTATTGCAGGACAGAATGACAAATAGTGCTTTCCCACTAGCTGTGCTGCATCCCCGGCAGAAAACATCTGGTCTCCTTCAAAACCTTTTCATTCCTGGCTCTTCCTCAGCACGGCCAGTAAGAAACTGGTTATGGAGCCACAGGAATACACAGTAGCCGTACCTTCCTGTGTGTCAGTAGAGTGCCCTGCACAAAGGGCTAGGCTTGCACTGATGAACCTGAAATTATTGGGACAGGGCTATGATCAACACTTACACACAGAGGAAGCTCCATTGCCACGTAATCTGTGAGAGTGCAAATTCAAGGTGGCACAAAGCGTGTGTCTGGAGTAGCACGTTGAATCTCTGGCATCCAGGAAAAGCATCAGTCCCCAGGGACACTGAATACTTCCTCCCTTTCACACTGCTTTTTACTCTGATTGGTCTTGTGCAGTATAATCTTCCTGTTTAACTGAACTAATAAAAAAGTAAAAGGGTACTTTTGAATAGAACAGTTTTCTTCAGTTTATCTCTCAGCTACCAAGAGCTAATAAACCCCAGTATTACTGTATGTAACTCTTTCTCTTCTTTCTTCCATGAGAATTTATTTCTTGGATCAGAAAAGCAAGGTTCAGAATTAGACAGCAATGCAAAAGGCAGTTACTTCATCGTTAAAAGGTGATAAAACACACATTTGTTTTTTAAGGATATTTTTTATGATCATTTATAGTTCCTTACTTCATCTCAAGCCTTTTGATCTACAGAGACTGGGGTTTTACTACAGTACATTTACACAGTTGCTCGTATTCCATAGCAGAACTTGCAGCAGACAGAATGAAAGGAGATCCTCTGGCTTCTTACACGATCACTACACTAGGGGGACTATTTTTCCTCTTTTCTGGAATGATGTATGCAGGGCAGTGTCTGAGCCAGCTGTCTACCTCACACTACAAGCCCTTTCCTCACTGGTGCTGAACAGGTTAAACACGTGCTGTTCAGTCTTGCGCTCTTCAAAGATAAACAAGCCTAATTCTGAGCTGCCAATGCCTCTTCCTCCCTCCCTCTCTCTATCCATCTCTGCCAACCAGGCACTATGTGGCAGTTTGCATCTTGATTTCCCTGGATATGTGAGGGGGTTTTGTGTGTGAGCAAAATTCTGCTGTCATTGACACCCATTCCAAAATAGCACTTTTGTATGAAGAGGCACTATAGTCTCCCTGCAAGTCCTTCCTGGTCAATAATTTCTGCTTTTCAAAGAGAATTTTGCTATTAAAAAAACCCAACACCGCCGCTTCTAACTCCTGCTGTACCCAGTTTTATTCATACGGAGTTTCTAGGTACGCTCGGCCCCACCAGACCTCCACTTTTTGAAAACTGAACTAGTAGGACATACTCACTCCCTTGAAGGACTACAATTCCTTCCCTTCAGAAAGGGAAGGAAAGGAAAATGCAGAAAAAGAAGATGATTCTGTGCCCAAATCACTGGACCAAGGCCCTAACGTAACCTACATTTCCCTCGTGCAGCCAACAGGATGGCCCCCTTTCCCACAGCACTATCTTGCACTGCATCAACAAAATGTCTGCAGAAGAGCTTGCTTTCTCTTTGCTAGTTTAAAGAAGAGAGGCCCACTGTCACGCTTTGTACTTTTGGGAAGGTGGGAATAAATTCTCTCCCTTTCCTAGATCTGCCCAGCTGGTCTGGAGCGTAAGTCCTGTGAGCAGTGGTCGAGGGAACTGGGATTGTTTAGCCTAGAGAAAAGGAGGCTGAGGGGAGACCATAGCACTCTCTACAACCACCTGAAAGGAGGTTGGAGCAAGGAGAACAGCCTCTTCTCTCTGGTTGGCAAGGGACAGAACTAGAGGCAGCAAGCTCTATCAGGGGAGGTTTAGGCTGAATGTTAGGAAGAATTTCTTCACTGAAAGGGTCATTGGGCATTGGAACAGGCTGGCCAGGGCAGCGGTGGAGTCATCATCCCCAGAGGGATTTAAAAGGCAGAGAGATGTAGTGCTGAGTTTAGGGATGGTTTAGGGACAGCCTTGCAGTGCTGGGTCAGAGGTTGGACATGGTGATCTCAAATGTCTCTTCTAACCAAAGATACTCTGTGGTTCTGTGAAAACCTGGTTTTGAGTTTCATGGAGGACAACTGTTTAATAGGTCTGCCAGGATCCTGATTAAACTAGAATTTGTGTAAGACAGAGGGCACTTCCTGGAAGAAAATAATCTAGGAAATGGAACCGTGGTTCCCCCTATCTACACAGTCAAGACACAGCACCTTCATCCTCTACTCTTATGTTAAGTGATGGGATGTGATTACAGCAATGATTCTAGAACCTAGTTAGCCAGATGACAATGTCACACCTGTCCAAGGTAAATGAAATGGTGGAGGTAAAGCATGCCAAGAGGCAGGATGGATTAGTGAGAAAGGGTGCTACTGACAAGAGCAAGGTGCAAGAATACACTTCCCAGATGCATTACCAACTACAGCAAGCAAGACCACAGCTCCTCCCACCTTACCATTTACCCTGAAGTATACTAATGACCTGAGGCCAACAGGATGAGGCAGGGTCCTACATTTGGCCACAGTAATCCCCTGCAGCTACAGGCTGGGGGATGAGTGGCTGGAGAATGGCCTGGCAGAGAGGGACCTCCTTCTTTAGATATAGCATGGCCAACAGTGGGGACTTACACCATGTCAAGAACAGACCATATCTGGGTGAACGAACATCATTCAAGCAAGGCAGCAAAGAAATATGAATGAGCAAAAAGATTATTCTTACAGTGAAGTGTTTTTTTTCCAAAATGTGTGCAGTATCTTTGGCAGGATTTGAACATGGCATTGACAAGGACAGCAGAAACATCAAAAAATGCAGCGTATTTTCCTGTTGATCGAATAAGAGGGATTTATTCATGAGCCGCAACATTAACTATCTAACTCTTCGGAGCAGTAATGTTCTAACAGGGAAAAGCAGGTAGTTTCACAGTGTGTATGGCAGTGATTAACTACTTATTCACTGATACATTTGCTTTCCTTTCTCTCAGCTGTAAATAGCTCACGGAATGAATGGCTGGGGTTGAAAGGGACCTTACAGATCATCCAGTTCCAACCCCCCTGCACAGGCAGGGACACCTTCCCTAGATCAGGTTACTCAGGACCCCATCCAAACTGGCCTTGAACACTGCCAGGGATGGGGCAGCCACCACTTCCTTGGGCAACCTGTTCCAGCATCTCAGCACCCTCACAGCAAAGAATTGTTTCCTTATGTCCAACCTCAGTCTCCCCTCTTCAAGTCTGTAACCCTTTCCTCTTGTCCTCTCACTATGCACCCATTTCCAAAGCCTTTACCCAGCTTTCTTGTAGCCCCCTTCCAGATATGGGAAAGCTGCTAGAAGGCCCCCTGGGAGCCTCCTCTTCTCCAGTGTGACCCACCCGACTTGCTCAGCCTGTCCTCAAAGGGGAGGTGCTCCAGCCCTCTAATCATTTGAGTTACTCTCCTCTGGAGCCATTCCAGGAGCTCTGTGTCCTTCTTATGTTGGGGACTCCAGAACTGAACCCAGTACTCCAGGTGGGTTCTCACCAGCGCAGAGTGGAGCAGGAGAATCACCTCCCTAGACCCACTGTCAGTGCTTCTTTTGTTGCAGCCCAGGACACGGTTGACTTTCTGGGCTGCAAGTGCACACTGATGGCTCCTGTTAAACTTCTGGTCTACCCCCACCCCCAAGTCCTTCTCCTCAGAGCTGTCCTCAATCCTTTCTCCTCTCAGTCCATATCTGTGCATGGAATTGCCTCCACCCAGGTTCAGAACCTTGCACTGGCCCTTGCTGAACTTCATGCAGTTCACATGACCTCACTTCTGGAGCCTGGCAAAGTCCCTCTGGATGGCCTCCCTTCCCTCACATAGCTGGGACTCCCACTTCAACATAACAGAATGCAGTGACAGCAACACTAGAAAGAAGAATAAAAAGCAGATGTGCCTGTGGCAGGAGGGTTCAGTTGGGCCAGTGTAGGTACCCACTACAAGCTACCTATTCCCTGACCTCTAACTCCTCACTAGGTGCGTCTCTCCCATGAAGAAAATAAAAAACCCCAAGGAAAATGATGCATCCCTCTCTCTGGGCTTCTCTTGCTCCAAACCCTTTAGATGATGAGTGAATGTTTCATGTGTCAAAGGTACACTGTGCACTCCTGGCATTACATTAGGACATCTGGCAGTGAGAAATGTTTGATCTTCCGATAGTCAGTTTGCATCATTTGGTTGCACACTTTACACCCTGCTGTGTATCGCAGAGGATTGGGAGTGAAAATGTGATGGGCTTGAGCTACTGAAAGAGCTGCCATGTCCTCATTGTTCCTGCGCCTGTTTCATCTATCAGAAAACAGTGCTGATTGCTTACACATGCATGAAAGACATTAAGTGATGACATATAGGACAAATGCAGTTAAAAGCAAAGTCTATATTTAAATCTATTATTTTCTTGCTTTAAGATGCTGATGAGTCTTTGCTCAGATGCTAATGATCAGATTGTGTCTATACTCTGGCCATGCACAAACCAGGAGGTTACAAGGGGAGGCAGGACAGGTTCATGCAGACCAATGCACTGACAAATCCATGAATACTTTGACATCCTCTGCCTTAGGAAGTGCCTGAACTGCGAAGTAGCAGAGGTTGAGGCTCCACAAGGAGGTCATCAAGGAGCAGCAAGGACCAGCCAAGCACTGAAGGCAGGTGAGATAGAAGGTGCCAACAGTCCTGGCACAGTTCATACCCTCACTGATGGAGCATCATCAGATGGGCAGAGCCTGTGGCTGGTAACCTGCTCCATCAAGAGCTCCTGACCCAATGAGGGGCTGAGTCAGGCCCAGAGTCTAGCCAGGGACTGGCTGTGAGCAGCAAGAGATGCAGAAGGAAACAGTCCTGGAGACTGAGCTGCATCATGGGGCCCAGGTCCATCCATAAGGCAGGACTGGAGACAAGCTATGATTCAAATGAATAGGTGCCAGTAGCTGTGAAGAAAACAAGCTGAGATGATGGCACAATGTAGTCCAGTAATGAAGAGGTGGAAACTGTAGGCTCCTGTCTAGGGCAGAACACTCAGTTATTTTTCAAGAATGAATGGATTTAGCCAGAGAAGAGGTAAATGCATGTAAGAGGTGGAGACTGATGACAAAACCAACCACATCTGAAGAAAATGGAGCATCGTATCAATGTACGCTCCAGGCAGATACGGAAAGAATTTAAAACTCAGTACTGAGTAAATAGATGTAATCTCCAACTAAATCCTGAACTGGATTTAAACAGAAAAGCATTCTTTAAGTATATGAAGCTATTACATCTCCTGGGAATACAAAGAACCACACTAAGTCCCATGTTCAAATGCAAAGCCTTTTGGATCAACGCATTTAGTTTCAAATCACCTAGATGAAGTGGGATGCTGTAAAAATGAAGGTGCTGTATTATGAACACTGTATGTCACAGGCTATGTCAAACTGTACCAAACGTGTTTGGTTTTGTGAAGGCCACTCCTTTCCTAGTCCTCTCAATGCAGCAAATCCCTACAGTGTCCCTAGGTGTTGAGACGCCGTTGGTTTTCCAGGTGCAGTACATCATGCATTAAGTCCATATACTTGTAGATCATTTCTGTGTGTGACGTGTAGAAGTCACATCATGCTGTGATTTTAATGAGTTCTGTCTTCACATGTTCTTACTCCTGGAAGACCTTTATGGCCTTGCTCTATAAACTTATTCCCTCCAGCAGTTTTATACACAAAATAGAACTGTTTCAGAGAAACTGGGGTTCGGGTTCTAAGATCTCAATGGATATATTTGGATGGAGACAAAGGAGTATAAGCAGATGAGGCTGACAGCCACATCAATAATCAAATGAAAGTAGTTCTCCTTATTTTTGCTTTGAGTTTATAGAGTAGGATTTCTCAATTGGACAAAAATTACAGTATTTTTATTTTCAGTCAGTTTCTTCTGCCATTTTAAATGCAGAATGTTTCAGTACTTGGCCTGAAAACACTGAAAGGAGAATGATAAGAATTCACCATTACATAAAATCATTAGGTTTTATAATCACTGTAAAAAAATACATTCATTCCCTCTCCAAACCTTTAGGACCTAAACTACCTCTTAGCAGACCCATTAAGAATTGCAATTTTTATAACAGCCCATAATATCAGTACAAGTTCTCTCACAGATCACGGATCAGGTTAAGAGAATAGATTCTCTGAGCTAAGGTTAACAGTCTTCTGGGCTTAAAACAGGAAGACCTTCATGTTTGTCAGACATGCTTCTCTAGGCCATGGTAAAAATATTGTAAGCCTTGAGAGGGAAGGCAGTTTGGGGTAGCTGCAAACATGGACCAAACACATATTAAACTTAAAAGCAAAGTCTATATTTAAAGACTGCAGTTTGCAAGTCTACAAGACTTGCTGCAAGACTACAGTTTGCACACCCATAGTTAAAATTGTACACATTGATTTATTGACAGTCCTTGCACATTATTCTTGGATGTCTTTTCCCTGTTCCCGTTCTCTTCCTCACATAAGTAGTCCCTAGCATAGCATGTTGCTTAGTATCTGCTGGAGGATGCTTGGGAGAGCTGCAAAGAGAGGCCACAAGCTCTATCCTCCAGGAATCTCTGTAGATGGGATGAAGCATCCTGTGGTGCTACGCTTTTACAGAGTGAAGCTGCACATTTATTGAGGCGGTCCCTTAGCACAACCTCATGCTAAGGACCTAGAGACTTGCTCTACAGCAGCACAAGATGTACTTGTTATGTTAAGTTATTGGCTATGCTGGTTGAGCTCAGAGGGCTCAATCTATGATCTCCCTCATATTCTTCCTGTTCAGCTCACATGGCTCAAGCACCATGAAGCATGGAAAACAACCAACCAGATCTTGGTACCTGTATGGTTCTTGCAGTTAACCACAGCAAAGGACAGACTGCTTGTTCAGAGCAAGAGCTATAACAATCGAGTCCCAACAACAGTATTTTACACTGCTTTTATATCGATCTTCTGGGCTACTGTTAGCTGCTGTTCCATGCACCATAGAAAAAGTAAGAAACAGATAAAATCTAGTAGTTCAGGATCCATTAACATCACTACCAGCTCCTGTGCCATCAGTGTGCTAGTCTTTGGGCTACTACATTTGTTTTGTACCTGGCCATATCTAAAGAGCAATAATACAATAATAATAATATTATAATGATGCTATAATAATTATCATATAATTAGTCTGGTTCACAGTAATCAAGAAAACAAAGAGTCACCAGATCTGTGGTGGGCAACAACACGTTGATGGAATTTAAGAGACTGTGATAGGACATTCCCTGCTATCAGCCTCCCATCTCCAGCCAACTTCATCTTGTCAGAGGACAAGAACATTTCCCTTTGAGACAGCTCTTGAAAGAGTTGCATTAAATGCCACTACTTGTTGCCCATCTCATCAACACAAGGGTACAGCTTCTTTTACTCTGAACAGTTTCTCTCTTCCAACTACTTCCCAAAGCTATTACATTGTGTGAAGTAATCTCTCCCTATCTTTATGGACTTAGACTAAAGGACCTCTTAGTTCCCCAAGATTCCTCTTTTCTGGGACTCACAGATGCTTGCTCTTGCATACATGGCCACTCTGTTATGCTCCAAGTTGTTTGGTTTATTTACTGTAAAGAAAAGATGCAGGTGGTAGGAAAAAGAAGATCATGGTCTGCCTCTAGGTCCTCTCCTTTCTTCTTGCTAAAAAGAAAAACCCCTTCTTCTCTTAGCATCACCCTGCTCTAGAAGGTCTTATCCTAGACCACTGCAGAGGGCAGCACATAAAGGGGTCTGGGTGCCCAAGCAAGGGTAGAGCATGTCCATTTGATCTATTCTAAATTTTGAATCTGGCTTCTTCCCTGGTATTGGAATATCACTCCTGTCTAATCTTCTGTCAGCTTCCAAAGCCTTACCCATCCACCTGCACGTGGCTTTATTTCTGTTTTGTTATCAAGACATCAAACAATAGCAACTGAATAATGTTAGCATTTGATGTTATAGAAATGAAATATCTGAAGCAGAATAAAGCCACAAGATAAATGTCTTCAGAGTCAGAAAAAAAGAATGTCATGGCTTTAACCTGTTTACATGAAAGTATTTTCTCTGGTGGGATAATCAAAGTTTCAAAGATCTTGTCCTATATAATGTCAAATTCTATTACTATTCAGCAAGGGAAAAGCTATTCCCTTAATACTGAGGTCCTCTTTAAGAGCTTCCAGCAGGAAAAAGCTTGTATTGTGTGTACAAACACACACAGAAGGTATCTCAAAGGGAAATGTTAGCCTCAAATTAATTTCTGTCAGATTTCATTGAAAAACTCACACATATCTGTCCACTGGAGGTTTGTGACCTGACTCTGCCTGACTGGGATTTGGGAATCAAATAGAGACTCCTACAATGCATTTGATCAGCTTTGCTATAGTCAAGAAATAGAGCTGTAAAAAGTGCTTCACAACAGCAAAGTTAGAAGAAGGAGGGTTTTCAAATTGTCACTGCAGAGCTTCATTCATTTAGTAACTACCAGAGTGCTCTCAAATAGAAAAGAGCAGGCTATGACTTTTAAATGGTATGGAATTATTGTTTCAGTGTGCCTGAACAAGTTGTATAATGCACTGCAATGGGTTTTTCCTCTCAAGCCAAGCTCAGATGCTTCATTCCTTGTGCACTCGTTGTTGCTGGCTACTACTGATGCTACTCTACAAATTGGCAAGACCTCAATCCTTTCCTATATGGCAAGTTCTGAAAAGCTGAATTAATCCTTCACGTAACTTCTCAAACAGCTGCACAGCTTTCTCTTATTTTCTCTATTATTTCTTCTAGAACTTTAACCTTTATGCAAAGAAGTAACAGCAAATGATAATAAGAAAAAGTGAAGTGGAATTTTTGACAGAATGTAGGGTGAGAAGCAAGAAGACAAAAACATGGGACATGGGCAACTGAGCAAATGACACTGTCTCTGGAGGTGTTCAAGGTTAGTCTGGATGAAGTGCTGAGTGGCATGAGCTAGATGTTAGATGTTAGGTTTACTTGGTTTATTTGGATTTAAGTTGGACTGGATGATCTTTAAGGTCTTTTTCAACCTTATCATTACTGTGATACTGTAAATGGCATGTTAAGAACTAACAGAATTAACTGCTTCCTTCCTCTCTCTCAGTCTAACAAAGGAGGTGGATGAAGGGAAGAACACAAGTGCACTTGTACACTGAATGAAAGCAGTAAAAATCTGAAGCAACTGAGGCAGTAGAACTGTGACTAAAGATCCAGTTCTCTAGCTGCTTGTGGCTTACTGAAAATCGTGGGTTTCATTCCCTATTGCCTCAGTCACTGTGAATTCACTTACTCTGAGGTACTCTAGAGTGCCACCATTTTGATTTGTTGTAACATCTTCCATTGCACATTCCTGTTCTGTCTTCTTTATCTATCCACCAGATAACAGGGTATTTTTAACAGGCATCTCCATTAAGGTATTGACTAAGTGGTTCCCATGTCCTCTGTCACAAGTCACTGAAACAATGACATAGGCAAAGGAGTTATTGATGTTTTCTACTGCCTTGGTAGCTGATGCTACTACCAACTATTTTTGGAGGAGGAAAAACAGGGTCACTTAAGAATCTATCTGCAGTCAATTGCATCCACTTCCCAGTACCCCTATGCACAAGCATAGTTTCCTGGCTATTGCACCTTCACAGCACATCACATTCTTTACCAGTGGTTGAAGTGCAATGCCTGTGCCTCTTGGATAAACAAGTTTGGAGGAATTATGGTGAACAATTCCTCAAAATTACAGAATCACAGAAACACTCAGGTTGGAAAAGACCACTGAGATCATCAAGCACAGCCTATGACCTAACATCACCATATCAGCTAGGCCATGGCAATAAGCGCCACAGCCAGTCTTTTCCTAAACACCTCCAGGGCTAGGGACTCCAGCACTGCCCTGGGTAGTCCCCTTCAGGAGGAGGCACATCTACAACCATTCTCAGTTTCACTATGTACCTTGAATACCAACAATCTTACCAACAGGGTAAGAAACTCATAGCTATTCCGGGTTTGAGCAGAAGCACAAGACTGTTCATTTATAACTTTTAATGGTCTGGTGGACTCACAGGCAGGCTGAGAGGCAGGAAGAGGAACTCAGGCCTTGTTTCCTTAACAGGATCTGTAACATCTGTTGACAGCACTGCTAATATTAGTGGTCTGAAAGATGGGCTGCTAATGACTGATTTTCAAACACTGCAGCTTTGCAAGTCTCCTGGAGTAGAAACGAGGACTCTGGTTCAGACAGAATGCTGAAAGCTGTGTTGTTGGGATTGGTTGTTTGCTTCATGCTTTGGAAGACAAAAAAGAAGAGGGTACTGGCATGGCATAAGCAACACAAGCTGTGGCCCACCTTCTGCTTTAGAGGTGATTTAAAAACATTTAACATTGTCATAAACAAAGAAGGGGACTGCACAGATGGTGTTTTGTAACATTCCAAAGGGTTAACAGAAACTGCAGCTGTGCAGTCTAAACTGAGAGCTGGTGATCACAGCCAGCACTGAACCAGTTCAAAGCTTTGCATATAATCGTGCCAGTTGCTTGGGAAAGACTTCATTAATAAAAAAGCACAAGAGAAGGAGGATAGTAAAGTTGTGTCTTGACTTGATCTCACAGTATTTCAGCATGAGAAGAACTCAGCTAAAGTGACAATTCAAAACACTAAAAGCATTACTGAAATTAAAATCACAGAAGTCACAGAATGAAAACATCAGGACTTTTGGGTTCTAAATCTTACCAGCATGAGTAAAATATACTCCCTTTCAGCCACAGCATCTTAACTTCAGCGAGTGTGAAATCGATTGTAATGCGTTCATTTGTTTGAGCTTTTAGTTTTTGCTTTTCAGTTATTATTTTTTAATGGTCTTTAAGTGAACAGGTTTCTATGATTGCAAGATAAAGTCATTATTTTTATCAAGGAAAGAGGTAAATGGCAGAACAAAATTTGAAATACTCTCTGCAGGCTGAACAACTATCTCATGTAATTGCCTCTTAGCTCCGCAACAGTTTAACAGTGAGATTCAGAATTGGGTTTGGTTTTTTCCACATTCTAGAATTTGGTTAGAAGTTGCAGAAAATGCCTTTATCAGCACTGCACCACTGTCACATTTAGCACAGGGAAAAGAGGATTAAAAAATGAATGCCTGAAGTTGATTTGAAAATGGTTGGAAAGTTTCTATTGCCACTTCAGAAAAAAAAGAACCACAATCTTTTCTCTCCTGTGGACAACACTCATGTTTTATCTTTGTTTCAGTGACCACCCAGTCTGCTTGCAATACATAACAGTGAGTGACTCCTTGTAGCTTCTCATTTCACAAAGCAGAGTTTTGGCTTTTCTGATTGTGCTTCTGTGTTTCTTTAGCACATAAAACCTACAGTGTCATCAACCACAGGCTTGCAACCATAGAATCGTTAGTGCAGAGTAGAGGGGGAGAAGAACCTCTCTTGATCTGCGAACCACTCCCCTTCTGATGCACCCCCAGGATGCTGTTGGCCCTCTTGGCCACAAGAGCACATTGCTGCTCAGAGTCATCCTGCTGTCCACTAGGACCCCCAGGTCCCTTTCTCCTACACTGCTCTCCAACAGGTCAGCCCCCAACCTGTACTGGTCCCTGGGGCTGTTCCTGCTCAGATGCAAGACTGACCCTTGTTGTACTTCCTTACATCTCTCTCTGCCCAGTTCTCTACCCTGTCCAGGTCTCACTGGATGGCAGCACAGTCTGCTGGGGGTCGGCAACACCACCCAGCTTTGTGTTATCAGCAAACTTGCTGACAGTGCACCCCGATCTCTCATCCAGGTCATTAATGAATAGATGGAAGAGGACTGGTTCCAGTACCCATCCTTGGGGGACTCCATTAGTTACAGGCCTCCAACTAGACTCTGTCCCATTGACCACTACTCTGGCTTNGCCTAGAGACAGCGTGCAGGACAAATTGTTCCATCACCTTTTGTGGGATGGAGGTGAGGATGACCGGTCTACAGTTACCTGGGTCCTCCTTCTTACCCTGTTTGAAGATAGGAGTGACATTTGCTAACCTTCAGTCCCTAGGCACCTCCCATGTTCCCCATGACTTAAAAAAGATGATGGAGAGTGGCTTAGCAATGCCCTTCCCTTGTTTCAAGTATGGCCTTTAATTAACACCCTAGTGCAAGTACAGAGACCTTAGAATCACATAATCATAGAACTGTTTAGTTTAGAATAGACCTTCAAGATCACTGAGTCCAACCTTCAAGACAGCACTGCCAAGTCACCAATAAGCCATGTCCCTAAGCATCACGTATACACATCTTTTAAAAACCTCCAGGGATGATGACTCAACCACATTCCTGGATATCCCATTCCAATGCTTGGATCTTGTCCCTGGCACTGAGCTCCTAAAGCTAATCTTTCCTATTTCTGTTTTCCACTGATCTGGAGGGCACCATCACGTATGTATCTAGGCAGAGAGTAACGCTGAAGTCTGTAGAAGTTCAACATCTCACAGTGGTTCAGGGTTATGGACTTAGCCACCCAAACCACCAGTGCAATCACTTTATGATGATGTGGTCTCCTTGCTCCTAAGGTTTCTGGAAGTTTGCTCAATAATGGTGAGAGAGAGAATATGGCTCTCCCATTCTTCTGAAAAGGAGAGAAAACTTGGATTTGGCTTACAGATATTAAGATACAGTGCCTTCTCATAGAATAATTGGGTTGGAAGAGACCTCCAAACCCCCTGCAACAAGCAGGGATATCTCTAACCAGATTGCCCATTGCACTATCAAGATATTTTCCATAGAAACATGAGCTGCACATTGAAGTATTCATTCTCCTTTCCCACTTTCAAGCTGTAACATCTGATTTCTCCATAACAGAAAGCAGCTGGGGACAAAATTCTATCAAACTCCAAATATTATTTGATGCTTCCTCTCTTCTAGCTGTTGAGACTTTCAAAACAAATATCAACACCTAAGAGACCCATTGGCTTCCATTTCACACGCTTGTTTCTGCTTCAGAGCTGAACCTTGTACCCGTGATTTCTGCATTCATGCGCACAATAAAAACATTATGACAAGTAGAACAAATAATGTCAGTGCAGATGAGGTACAGCATGCGACTGCAGTGAAAACTGACTTCTCCCTGTAGATACAAGCAATCTAGACGGAATCCAAGCACTTTATTTGCTCTCAAACATCCTTCAGATGTAAAGGTTCCTTTCCAGACTATGCAGGTCCAAAGATAGAGTAACCTTTTCCAAACACAACTGGAAAAGAAGTGAGATTTCGTCAATGCTATCAGTAATGAGATAAAAATGGGAACACTATTTCTCCAACGTCCTGCTTCTTGCCCAGAGCGGTGCGGGCTTACACTCCCGCAAACCAGACTTTATTCACCACATGACATGACCCACTCATGTGCTGACAAAAGCCAGCAGAGCTGGCTTGATGTGAAGCACAACAGATGGAGCACAGGCTGCTGCTTACAGTTGCCACAACTGTGCTCTGATTTTGTCACCACTGAAAGGCAAAATAAAGTCTTCAGTTCCAACAGATCTCTATAAAGTGCTGAGACCTATGGGTAAAAAGCAGTGTAGAAATACTGTTAGATTAATAATGGTGTCATTTTTAATTCAGTTGCCATTAGCCACCATCTGTTTTCATAATTCATCTGCTCTGCAATGTTACTTTGGTGTGATTTTCTGCTAGTCAGTATTGCTGCAGAGCTCCAAAACATCAAAGGGACAAAGCACTAGGGCACCAGAAGAGGTATTTACAATAACTAACTAAAATAAAGAGGGATGCTTTTCCAAAGTGTCTTTCTGTCAACTGCAATGGTGGAGAAACAAAATGCAATTAAAGAAATTCATCCCTAAAAGCTACCTCTTCCCATTGTGCTGGGAATTTTGGAGTGGGCAAAGAGCAGAAAGGAGTGACATAAAGGCAGGAAACTAGTGTATAATTCAATTTGGTTTGAGGGTTTGTTTAGGTTAAACACCTAACAAGATAAACCACAGTGGAACTGGAATGGAGTTATTTGTATTGACTGCAACAGACATGAGATCAGACCCAAAGAAAAGGCCCATCCTGCTAGCGTTACTTGACTGATGAGTAGGAAAAACAAGAATACTGCAGCATGACACAGACGTAGGGCTGAGATCCTGGTGCTTCTGCAGCAAGAACACAAACCTTCCCAGAGTTTCATGGCTGACCTTCTCTGTGCTCATGCAGATTGTTCCTGTGGGACATGGTCCTCCCAGCACTTACCAGACCTAGACTGAAAGTTGGTAGAGAGACAAAGTGCAAAGTAGCTCAGTGGCCAGCTGGGAAAGAGGTGCACTGAATGCTCCAAAAAGCCAGGAAAGGAGAGGTTTTCTGCCTCTCCACCAAGCCAGGCAAAGAGAACTGCCTCTGGAATACCTGTGCACTTCTCTACATTTTCTGTGTAATTTTACATCAGGACACAAAAACTAGAGGACCTCTGGCTGTAGCACAAAGCTTTTCTTGGGCTAGCAAGCTCCCCTGTCCCCTGTTCTCAACATCCTCTGCCTACACCAGTTTCTTCTAGAAGAAAAAAAAGCTACCGACGGAAGAGTTTTTTTGAATAGCTATTCTGTAACATCTATTTCAGAAAATATCTAAGGTTAGAAAAGCCATAGGGATCGCTTTCTCTGAGGCCCAACTCTGTGAGGTGCCAATGTCCCTTAACTGCTCAGCGTGTCGGAAGGAGGCTCTTCATATGCATCTGCATTTCTCAGTCTCTGTTTAACGTGCCACCAAGACACTGAAATAGCCTATAATTCTTGAGCAGCTGAAACTACAGAAGCTTCCTGTGGTCCTGTATTAATGCTTCAGAGGGAAAAGCTGCAGGTGGATGTTCTCTCATTGCAGATTCTCATTTTCCAGCGTGTGCCTGTATCAGTTATCCTATACTCCTCTGTCGGCTGGAGATTTCCTGCTATTGAACTTGACCTTGGAAGGTACTTTGCACATCATTTTGCTTGGAAGAAAGGTTTTGGAAGAAAACAAAGATGATAATCTCAGTAAGCTTCTGTCTTAGGTATTCATTCACTATCAGACAGCATTTTGAGCTTTAGAAGAAAACTTTCACAGGATAATAGTGATGTTTATTACACATTGCTGTGAATGGTTTGATGCTAGAAGTAGTACTTCTTGGTTAAGCAGAAATAAAGCAAGTAGGATGCAGTGGGGAAAGGGGGGGGGGGGAATAGAATACCTAAGTTAGTCACTGTGACCAAGGCTACAGCAGAACCTGTGCCCAACTGACGAAGCCACGTGTCTGCAGCAGAGGCAATACGAATGGAAGGGTAAGCACCACATGAGAAAAAAACCCCACAGCTTGGTAGAGCAAGCACAGCACCCTGGGAGCCTTACTCTTCATAATGCTGAGGGCCTTCCATCTGCATTTTCTGAGCCACGTTTATTATAAGGATCAGAAACTGAACACTTGAGCCATCAACTATGCTGTATATAATTTGTTTTGCCAGTATTGCAGAGAAGCAGATCTGGCACACGACACAGGAAGCATGATGAGGAATGCTGTGGAATCATCAGTACTTCTGTGAAGTTAGGGAGCGTGAGGTTCACTGAGAGCTGTTGGTATCTATATGAAATGTTTGTCTCGCTCATTGATTTGCCTGGGAAAACCTATTCTACTGCAGAGTTGATTATGTATTTAGAAAAGAAGATCTGTCATGACCAGCTTTCCTTTGCAGAATACCGTGTCGTTTTCACAGAATCAGAATGACAGAATCACAGAATTACTGAGGCTGGAAAAGCCCTCTGAGCTCATCCAGCCCAGCCTAGGACCTAACATCAATACAGTGGCCAGACCAGGGCACTAAGGGCCACAGCCAGTCTGTCCTTCAAAACCTCCACGGATGGGGACTCCACCACTGCCCTGGGCAGTCCATTCCAGTCTCTGATCACCCTTTCCACATGGAATGGCTTCCTAATATCCAACCTAAACCTCCACTGGCACAGCTTCAGGCCCTGCCCTCTCGTCCTGGTGCTAGTTGCCTAGGAGAAGACCCTGACCCCCACCTGAATACAACCTCCATTCAGGTAGACTACAACCTCCTCATCAGACTTTCCCTCCAGTCCCTTCCCCAGCCTATGCTTCTCTGGATGTGCTCCAGCCCCTCAATCTCTTTTTTGAAGTAGGGGGCCCAGAACTGCCCCCAGTACTCAAGCAGAGGCCTCACCAATAGAGGCAGAATTACATCCCTAGTCCTGCTGGCCACACTATTGTTGATACAAGCTGTTGATCTTTCATGCCACCTGGGCACCCTGCTGTTCAACACACCATGAGTAAGAATGATACTGCATATTTTGCTAACAAAGCTCTTCTGTCCCTGATACTAACATTACAGATAATTCCTTCCTCCATGATGATTTATTCAGGCTCCAAAATGTTGAGTAACCTTGAGGACCTTTAGACTGAAAAACTAATCCACTGAACATTTTATCTTTCGTTCTTTTGCAACACAAGCTGAAATGGCTGGGCCTAGTACGTCTAACCGCCTTGCATCATGTTCTTAAACACAAGAAGAAGTACCAACACCTTAGATGCCAGCAATTCCAAAAGAAAAATTTGAAATACAGTGAGTGGGTTGTGCCCCAGTCTGAAGAGCCTCGACTTGTAGAAGAGTTTGAGTACAAACGGAACGTCACATCTTTCCCTGTAGTGCCAGCAACTTCCTTCTGCACTTCAGTCAGCACAGAGCAATGCACACTTCTATCATTTACGTTGATACTTCAAAGCAATATTCCTCACTTGGAAAAGTCCCCAATATAATAAAATAAAGAGTAAAAAACTCGAAGGAAAAAGAAATATCGCATCTTTACAGAGCAGGTAAACACTGTGTAGGATGGAGTCCAGTCTAACAATACGGCACCCTCCCATCTCATGTACATTACTGTATTTATCATGTAGAGCAGGAATATATCCCATATATACTTATATATTCATCTTTATTCCACTACATCTAGTTTGATTAGTAACTAAAGGTGAGTTAAGTGCAGGTAAGGACAGGACTCTAAAAGTGTTTATGAGTGAGGTGGCAACTGTGCTTTTCTCTACTGTTACATGAGTGATCAGTATTGCAATATAGAATCAAAGGATCACAGGATGGTTTAGTTTGGAAGGGACCTCAGAGATCATCTAGTTTCAACCCCCTGCCGTGGACAGGGACACCTCTCACCAGACCAGGTTGTCCACAGCCCCATCCAACCTGGCCTTGAACACTGCCAGAGATAAGAGTATTCAGTGCTTCTCTGGCCGATCCATTCCTTTGCCTCATCATCCTCAGAGTGAGCAATCTCTTCCTACAATATAATCTGAATCTACCCTTTTTCAGCTTGAAACCATTCCCCCTTGTCCTAAGTCTGGAGTGCCTCACAAAATGTCCCTCTGCAGCTTTCCTCTAGCCCCCTTCAGTTACTGCAAGATTGCTACAAGGTCCTCCCAGAGCCTTCTCTTCTCCAGGCTGAACAGCGCAAATTCTCTCAGCCTGTCTTCACAAGAGAGGCACTCCAGCCCTCTGACTGATCTGATGACCCTTCTCTGGGCTCCCTCCAACTGTTCCACAGCCTTCTTGTAAGAACTGGACACAGTTCTGCAGTCCCCAATTAAAATATATTTAATTGATAGAGATTCCATTAAAATCATGCACCCAAAAGTCATGTGGGATAGAGCATGTAGCTTGCGGGAGGATTGAGAGGCAAGGGAAGAGTGTACCAAGAACTCCGATAAGGTAGGAGCAGGGTGAGAGGAAGGCAACACTGAAGTTTTAAAAGGATACTGGAATTGAGCCAAATAATCAGGCAACAGCTGCCCAAGTTTCTCCAAATAAGATAGGTGACAAGCACAGAAAAGAAAGTGATCATGATTTGCCATTTATTATAAAATCTTGCTTTCAGCTTGGGAATCAAGTAAAAAAGATAGCAAGAGATATTTTATTGTAGGGTTTTTCAGTAGCATCAGCAGTTTCAAACATAGTGTTCATCATCTTGTTCTGGCCAGACCTCAAGAAGTAATAAACCATCTAAGGCTCTGTTGTGATGTACAGGCTACATCTGGTTAGAGGGTATACATTCAAACCCCTTCACTAGTATTGGATCTGGAAGAATTGCTCCAAAAGAAATAGCATTGGGCTAATTCCAAAAGTCAAATTCCTGATGGAGTAAACTGGAGCTTTGTGATGCAAAATACTGGCCTGGTAGGAAGAAGAAAGGCTTCTGGAGAGGATGAGCTGGCATAATGGGTTTCAGATGTAAACTGCTCTGGTGACAGATGTCCAGATGAGGGGAAATGGCCTCAAGCTGCACCAGGGGGGGTCAGGTTGGATATCAGGGAAAACTTCTTTACAGTGAGGGTTGTTAAGCACTAGAACAGGCTCCCCACAGAGGTGGTTGAGTAACCATCCTTGAATGTGTTTAAATATCATTTAGATGTGGTGCTCAGGGTCAGGGTTTAGCAGAGGGTTGTTAGAGATAGGGCAGTAGGTTTAGATAGAAGTTGGACTTGATGGTCCTAACCCTAACCAACGTGAGCAATTCTGCGAGTTAAAATCTTTTCCATCATCAGAATTTTAATAAAAATAAATGCACAAGTTTCCAGCAATCACTCGGCTGCTGAAGCAGCCAAGAAAGACAGATGAATGTCCCTGTGGTGTTAATCCCATTTACCAGATGCCTGAGCTGAAGCAGAAGTAAGTTAAGTGGCTGATACAAGAGGCAGAGAATATGTGGAGTAGAAAGAAGAGAACGTGTGTTTCCTGGATCTTTGGTTTTAAGTACCGCGTGGATATTTCTGCCTTGCCAACAGCTAAATCCTTCTGCTCCCAAGTATATAAATACACACATGTACCCTCCCAAGAACGTAATGCACTACAGAAAAATGTGCTGAAGACAAGCAATGCCCCATCACAGTTAATAACCTTTGAAAGCTTTAATGTGAACAAGAGCATGTGTCTGCTTTGCAGAGTTTTCATTACAGTACACAGACCTATCTTGAGGAAAAGAAATTAGAAATATATTTGAGGAAATAACAACCCAGAGGTTAAAAACAAATGTCGATTAAGAACAGTATTTTCATCATAAAGATAATATTTCTCTCTGAGCAAGAAGCAGCCGCTTAGTCTCCTCAAAAACAAAACAAAGTAGGTTCTGAAGACACCCATTTCATTTGTTGTGAGCTTTGTTGAATAATGAGCACAACTGTCATTCGTCTTACAACCTTCTCTCACCTTACCTATCACAGGGAAGATTTAAAATCCTTGTGGAAAGGTCTGTGATGCTTCATTTGTGGTACTGAAGAAAGAAAAATTAAATACCAACTTTTAAATACTTTTAGATTTAGTTTGGTTTCTTTCCATCTACCTACCTGCCCTTTGGTGCCTAATATCCTCTTAGAAGCTACGACCCTGTAAATTTAGTATGGATTACCACAGACTGCGTTTGCTTCTAATGAGACAGAGTTTCTCCTGATCTTTTTCATCTATCTTCAGAGAAGAAAGATAAAATAAAAAAGCTTGTTTCTGTCAGAGTTCGTTCTTTGGTGTCAGGGAAACACGCAAGGTTTTTTCCATCTCCATCTTCTACGTTTTCACCTTGATCTCATAAAATATTACAAACAATCCGAATGCAGACATTGCTCTGCTGTTTTGTAAATTCAAGCTGAATAGTCAAATAGTGGAAGATAATGATAATGAGCACTTGAGAATCTGTTTTTCCATCCTCAGGAAGTGCGTTGGGTGGTACACTTCCAAATTTCAGGGGACTGGTGGGTGACTTGCAGACTAAGGCAAATGCAAATTAAGATCACTGAATCAAGGGCCTTCTGAGGACTTCAAAGGGCTTTGGATCGAGCCTCAAGTTCTAAGGACTTTTCATCTCAAGATATAAAAATACTTCACAACAATCAGTACATTTCCTTACTTCTGTTTCATTGATGGGGAAACTGAGGTACAGAAAAGCAAAACAATTCACCCATCAGTGAGTTTGTGGCGTAATGCAGAAAAGCAGTCAGCTCCCACAACTTTCCCTTCCTGCTGTCCGTTAAGTTTTCTCACAGAGACTGTTTTGGGAAACAACTCTCAGGCTTGTTACTCCAGTAATTTTTCCCCCTCTACCCTGACTAAACTGTGAAGTAACATGTTATGAATCACTTGAAAGAGGAGATCTCTCCACTGATCCCTCAGGACAAGCGCTGGATGTAGTAGTAAATCTCCAAAATCCCAGTGTGCTGTGCCTGCCACCACCAACTCTCATCATGGCACTTCAATGGCATCCTTTCCTACCATCCTGTGATCCTCCTCATCTCTTACTAATCTCAACTACTTCAAGGGATTAGATGGAAATCAAATGAGATTCAGTGTTGATTTAGGAGTCTGTTCTTCCAGACAGAAATTGTCTCTCTCATTTACGTTCAAAAGTAGCATGCTCTCCTTACTATGTCAATGGCTAATTATAATAAGGAGCCCAATGATCATAAAACAAATAACCAGATCTTTGAGTGTCCCTGCCTTGTTTCTTCTCTTGTATATGTTGGGGGCTGACCTGTCTGCATGGTGTTAGATGGTTAAAGGGAAAGCATGGCATGTTTTCTTCAAGGGGTGTTCTTAATAACTGCTGTTTAACACAGACTGTGGGGAAAAAAGGGTCATGAGGGCCCACTGGATGAGCAACAGCAGTTCACTACTAAATACTATTCCCAAGTGAGTAACAAACAATGAAGAAACCTAAAAGAGCCACGTTAATTCCTATGTCGTCTTCAAGCAGGAGAATAAAATCAATATTTGCTTAATGGAAAAAGGCAATACTTGAGGCAGGCCATCAAGGGAGGAGGGCTGTCTTGTAGCCAGAGCTTAAGGTGCTGGTAATCAAGAGATTTGCCTGAGTCAGTGTTTGTCTTACTTTCCTCACCTGGAAAACGGGAAGTTGCTCCTCATGGATGCTGCATGAAGCAAACAGAAGACAATGGTTTTCAAGTACTAGAGGTACTCTCTGACTTGGCCGTGGACACTGCAGACAAGTGCCACTGGTGACTCACCACCATTACGGCTGACAGCAGTCCAGGCACAGATAAAGCCAAGGCTACTTCCTAACACCAAACTAAATACCCACTAAACTGAGGTGGGAAGGTTAGGACTGGCTGTGCACACTTGGCACACAGTGGGTCCAGTGATATCCAACTCAGCAGCTCATTATCCACAAAATAACCTCCTTGGAGGATAGAAAACAGGAAGAATAGGAAGAATTTATTTAATTTTTTTAAAGGGCTTTTGGGAAGGATACCATTCCTTCACTGCCATGTGGCTGCTGTATTTTCCCAGAGCTATTGTTGAGAGCACTCATCTAGCTAACATTTTGATACTACAACCACATGCAGTAGGAATGCTCTGTAGGAATGCTGTGCATAAAAGCTGCATGGCTTTTTCTTTTATGAAATACTAATCTTCTGGAGACAAATCACTTCCTCTATTGGGACCATTTACATGAGCAGGACTGTTAACACTGCATTAGTTTTGTTTCCACGCCAGAAGTTGGTGGATTGCACAGCATGTTTTAAAATCCACAGCCTTTGGATAACACAACTTCAACAGCCTTATGTTTGAACTTGCAGGAATCCACCAAAAGATTACCAGAGCCAGCTATATTTTCCACAGCAGAATAAAACTCAGTAAGAATGTATTTGACTACAAAGCTATTCCACTCCAAGGTGGAGGGAGGTAAGAGTTGATACTTAAATAGTCTGTATATTACCTCAGGTACCACTTACAGGCACCCCAAGGACCTGGATTTTGACTCTGACTTTCTTTTGCTTCATAATCAAGGATTGTCCCAGGGTGAACTTTCAGGCTTCATCTGTGTGATCTAGGGTCAAATCCTGAGGGGATGTAAGAGGACGGATGGGAAGCACTGGCAAGAAAAACATAGCTGTGCAAAGAAGGGGTTTGATACATGCAGCTGAACATGTAATGAAAGGAAGAAGTGGTTTTAAGAGGATGTTTTCCTAAACCAAATTATGATTAGAACATCAGACAACAGAACACACTGTGAGGAATTGTTCTTTGCATGTGGAGATGTTGCCTTGTAGGTATAGAAATTGGTGGTTAAAAGGCCCAACGGCAATAAACTGAAGGGCTGAACCTCAACTACACTGAGGACTTACTTATTTTAAAGTTTCCTGTGAGTATGGAAAGGGTCTGAAATGTGATTATTCAATTTAGTGGGACATCATTCCAGTGGCAGTATCAATAGCCATCTCTTAAGCAAGAGTCTAACCACGGCTTCACTTAGTTTGTTGCTTCTCTTCCCTTCTCACGTTTTTTTTAGCTTTTTCCTTCCATACACTCTCCAGATCTCAGTTAAGCAGTATTACACAACAAGACATTCTAATGTGAGTATTGACAGAATCAGAACATGAGGGTACCACAGGCAGTTTAGTGCTTCCTGTCAATCAAACCCAACATCAAGTTTTGCTGAAAATGGCTTTAAATTAAACTTTAGAGCACAGGGTGAGCTGGACCCTGTTTTGGTCAGGCCCAACACGTTCTCCTGCTGCTTCAGGGTTTTATGCTGCTGCCCAGATGGGCTGGTGTTTCAGGCACAGGGTGCCTGACATCACTGTGCTGTGTCCAGTTCTGGGCCCCTCAATTCAAGGACGGAGAACTGCTTCGAACAGTCCAGCATTTAAGGGAGCAGAGCATATCCCTGATGAGGAAAGGCCAAGGCAGGGGGGTTGGAACTGGATGATCCTGTGGTCCCTTCCACCCCTGACCAATTCTATAACTTCTTCCCAGGGAAGGTGATGGGGTGCTGCAGGGGGCTGCCTGGGGGGTTTGTGGAGTCTCCTTTTCTGGAGACGTTTTAAACCCGCCTGGACCTGGCTCGGATGTCTTGCTGCAGCAGGGGGATTGGACTAGATGATCTTTCAATGTCCCTTCCGATCCCTGATGATTCTATGATTCTATGAATATCAGCAGGTCCAAAGGAGACAAATTCATCCACAGCTGGTTCATTAATGAATACTAGAAGCAGCAAGAAGGGATGTGCCTTGTACCACTGATAATTCCAGCCCAGCAAATGCTGGGATAAGACAAGGGCAGTGGAGCCCAGAATGTTCCTGCTCTCCCCAGATAACATCTCTTATCATCGCTGTTAAAGACCAAAGGCACTGTTGTTCTGGCCAGAGAAGACATTTCTTTTGTGTCTTTTTTTTCTAGCAGGGAAGATAACTGCCCTTGAAATTACTTACCAGAAGTACAGGGAGCTCTGTGTAATAGGAAAAGTTATGTTTTCTTTTAAAAGATGGTACAAAGAGGAATTAATTCGGGTAAATTTCATGGCCCATGTTAGGGAAGAGCTCCGATTAAATCACAGTGCCATTCCTGTCTGGCTTTATAATCTATGGATCTATGGAATTTTCTCATAGCATAATCAGTTTTCCATTTCAGATTTGCTCCTTCTCTACTAGGCCCTTTATATTTTTAACCACAAGGGTCCCTCACTCCCTCTCGCTATCTCTAGCCCCTGTTTATCTTTAATAAATGGATAATTGTGCTGGCTTTATGTTGTTTACTGTTCTTGGCATGTTTTCATCTTCTCTGTGTGCTTTACGCAGCACGAGAAGGTATCTTTCAATAAGGACTGCCTGAAAGTGAAGGTGAAGAAAGGGAGCACAAGAAATGCTGAGAGGGAGTGAGGGTCCAGGGAAGAAAGAAAAGACTAAGGGAAATATTATTGCTGAAGGATTTCAAAATAAGTCACTATAATTTGAAAAAGTCTTTAAATGTCATGGAACATGGATCAACTATTTTAAAGAACTGGCACTAACCTTTCAGATATTATCACCACTCTCATTTTTGTAAGATTTTGTGTCCATTTAAATATAATTTAAACATGCACTGTGGCGGGACACAGGGGCAATTTTTAAACATGTATAATTGAAATTGGTTTTAGAGTCATTGCTCTGGTACACATTTCAGGAAGAAAGGGGCTACATAAAGTTTAGACGTAGAATAATAAGAAAAAAAAGTGTACAACTGCAAAACAATCACACGATCCCAGAATTATTGAGGCTGGAATAGACCTCTGAGCTCATCCAGTCCAGCCCAGGACCTAGCATCACCACAGCGGCCATCAGCACTAAGAGCCACAGCCAGGCTGTCCTTC
>VZRI01002151.1:204002-245150 GCA_013397515.1 Upupa epops | reverse complement strand
CCCCACCTGACTACAGCCTCCCTTCAGGTAGTTGTAGAGAGGGATGAGGTGTCCCCCAAGTCTGATGCTGGCAGCTGAAATAGGACAAGCTTCCTGAATGCATGCATTTGTGGGAGCTGCAGTACAAATTAGAAGTATCTTCACAGAAACAGTTATCACTTTGATAGGAAGGAAAAGGAAAAGCCTTTGTAAGTTTATTTTACAAGCACATAAACAGCAAAAGGAAAGCTTTTGAACTTCTACTGTTCTGACAACAATATTAGCTCCGTTTTATCCAGCATAATGTTTCTAAATGCCATTAACTCGCAGACAACACTGCTTCTTCTTTTTTTGTTTACTGAATAAGTGGTGATGAGAGATAACCCAGCTGAATATTTTGTTCAGTGAATCAGTCCTACTTGAAACAACAGAGAGCTCTTGGAAAATGGAATGTGATCTCTTCCCAAATGGAATAGATGCTCGCTACTTGTGATGTTTCACTGTAGCCAGGGAAAAAGTGCGTTAAAGCAAGAGATAAAAGTCGAGCAGTATTTGAAATCTAAATGTTTGTCAGAGTCCAAGTTTCATAGACATTTCTGATTTCGGTGGCAAAGGATAAATTAGAAACTCCTTGACAGACTGAATTTTAGAAAGGTGTCAGCACCCTCTTAAGAGCATTGTGTGGAACTCCCATTAGCAGGAAGCTCCGCATTACAGTAGGCACTGTGGGCATCCAGAGCATCATGGCACAGCCAACATCTTAATTTAAAAAGCCCTATGAAGAGTGCTACTCTGGATGAAGTAGTTAAAACTAAATGATAAAGCAGAGCCAGTATATCACTTGAGAAGGACCTGAACTAAAACACTCTACCTAAACTTCAATGAGTTGACGATTTCTCTCACCAAAAATCACAAACCTTGCCCACTTCACACACCAGACCCAAACTTGAGCTCTACAAACAGGCAGCTAGAGAGAAAGGAGTGTTAGGTTTAGCACAGAACATTCACTTCCATTAGGCAGCGCTGAATTTTCCACTTACACTGAATTATGCTTAAGCTTTTTATCTCCAAAGGTTGACTGGGATGTTCCCAAGCCCAACAGTGAGGACTTCGCAGGAAGTGCCTAAACATTTTAAAACCTGGAGAGATCACTTCTTTTTGATGGTTTTCAACACTTTGGGAGGGAGGGTGTGGGAGGAGTGGCAGAATCAGATACTGATGAACTGACTTTACCTGGCACAATAAAAACCTGTATTTGTGGCAGATAAAATTCAGATCTTAAGTCTAAACAAGCCAAAAAAATAAAATAAATAAAAAATAGCTGTGCCTGTTTGAGCCAGAAGTATCATGCTGTAAGTAAATCACATTGTTTATACCACACATCCCATGTGCAATGAAAACAGCAACAGCTGTCGCTCGCTGGCTGCTTCTAACAAATGAGCACTGTTAGCTCTTTGAGTAGCAAAGTTCACAAGATCTGCCATCCTTTCCCATACACTCTGTTTTTCTTGGAATTCATAAAGTCAGTTATTAATGTTCACTACACTTTAAAAAGTGCCACGAAACATCTCTCTTGAGGAAAATGTAAACCAAACCAACCCTGAAAGCCAAACCCCCTGTGTAGGTTTAATACTCCCCTGAAAGTGGGGGACTAAAACATATTTGGCAACGTTTCCTTCTACTTAAACGCACAATCATCAAGTACCAGGTAACAGAGCTTGTGCACTGCATATTACAGGACAAATCCTGGCCCCACTGACCACAAATACCATTTTTTTTCATTGATTTGAACAGGATCTTGATCCAAGAAAGGGAGAATGGGACGCTGGCTAAGCAACACCACTGTCAGCAAACACCTTTTACAGTCCCTTATAGAAGTTTACTGAGCTTTATCTTGAAATCAGTTAAATTCCTTTCCAGTAAGCTTTGTCTGAGTACCACACATGTCTGACACATGGGACTCTCCTTCTCATTTCCAGCTTAAACACACTGAAAATAGCTGATACCTATTTGATCTCATACCTTTTACTTTTGTAGCTCTTCTTCCTCTTCAGCTTGTCTTTATTTCTCGACTGAAGAAGCCAAGCCCTTCTGCTTTCAAGTCTTCTCCGCTAGAACAGACCCTAAATTTCTGTGATCCTTTTAGAGGTCCTTTGTCCCCTTCCAGTCTGAATTAATCTTATCTGCAGCAGAGAGGCTATGTGAAGAGTTTTTATATATCCAGGTAAGGTCTCCACAATATTTTGTACAATGCAGCCAAACAGTCTCCTTCTCTGTAGGTATCTCTAGGTTTACGTGGTCATCTACACACTCCTGTGTCACAGTGTCCTGATAGTCCGTAGACCTCTCACAACAGTCTTGAAGCGAGTGGCCCAGAACTGCCCCCAGCATTCGAAGGTAGGGCCTCATGATGGTTATATCCCAGCGTTCTGGTACCGATGGTGTTAACTCTGACAGCTTGCTCTCACCCCAGCGCTAACTTCTCAGTGTGATTTTAAAAGACAGGTCTCTGTCTTCACAGTCAAAACTGAAGCATTTTGTTTCTAAAGGTATGACATTATAAATTATTTTCAAACCCCAAGTAATGCCCTCTGCAGATTACTTTAATTGTATGGCCTCGGAGCCTTCCAGTATAGTAGTCTGTGATTTTTCTTTTGTTGCCAAAGTTCACTGGTGCATTTTTCAGTTCTTGTCTTTGATTCCAAGAGCAGAGGCTGGGTACACAAAGAGTGCAGATGCACATCAGATTCTGATTAGATCAATGGCAATGGCCAAGTGATTATTTTTAACATAAAAAGAGAACACTTTGGGGGCAAACAAAGCATTCAAGTCCTGTTTGAAAGTTTTAAAAGAGAAAATGCAGCAGCTCCTATAATTATAGATGGTTATTTAGGATTTCTAAACTCCTCCTTACACAAAAACATCGGGGGCACTGTTGACGGATGAAGTAGAAAGGACAGTCTGCCAAATGTTTCAGCAGAGGAGCTAATGGAAGCTGGGGCTGTGCTTGTCCCAGTGCTGCTCAGATGGGCCCTGACCTGGAGAACTGGCAGTTCAGCTCCTGTGGGTCTTTTCTCCCAAGTAACTGGCAATAGGACAAGAGGAAATGGCCGCAAGTAGCATGTCTGGATTGAATATGAGGAAAAACTTTCTTACAGAAAGTCATGAAACATTAGAACAAGCTGCCCAGAGAATCACAGAATCATCAGGGATCGGAAGGGGCCTTGAAAGATCATCCAGTCCAGTCCCCCTGCCACAGCAGGATCACCCAGACCAAGTCGCACAGGAACACAGCCAGGTGGGTCTTGAACATCTCCAGAGAAGGAGACTCCACAACCCCCCTGGGCAGCCTGTTCCAGAGCTCCGTTACCCTCACTGTGTAGAGGTTCCCTCTGAAGCAGTGGAGTCACCATCCCTTGGTGTAAAATGGCACCTGGAAGTGGTTCAGTGGGCACAGCCGGGCATTATGATCGCAGAGCTCAATTCCAACTGTAATGACTCAATGACCCTCTGGTGAAAGGCAGGGACACCAGTGGCTCACAGCTTCAGCCACACTGGAGCGGGCTACCAGAGGCCACCTCATCATTCCCTACGGTGGTTGCCGCTGGGTGTAGGAAGGTTTCCCTCAGGGAACAGGAAATCCAGTTTGAAAAGGAGTCTTACTTGAAGCTGCTGGGGGCAGAGGTAACAGCCAAGCGCGATGAGGTGTTGTCCCCTGTGCTCTGGATGTCGGTGGTCAGGCAGCACCACCAGCCCCAGCAACCGCAACAGCAAGAATAAAAGACTTGGAAGAATAAACCCAACTACCATCAGGGTCGGCACAATCGCCTCCCGCCCAGCACCTCCGCTCCCACACTACATTTCCCAGCGGCCTCCCGCCTTCCCGCCTCTCACATGACTTCCCGGCCGCGACATGGCGGAAGCCGAGGAGAAGGTAGAGCCGGGAAGGCGCCGGCCCGGGACGGGGAAGAGGCGGGAGCAGGGCTGCTCCGGCGGCGGGCGGGGGGCAGGAGGAGGAGGATCCGATAGCCCTGCGATGGGGTCGCAGCCTCGCTGTGCTCGGGGGAGGGAGATGGAGATGACGGGGAGAGGCCCGGCCCACGGGGCTGCGTCTTCACCGAGGCGGCACCGCGGGTTAGGTGATGCCTCGGGCGGGAGCGGGGTGAGAAATACAGCGGGTACCCCTGTAGAGCCCGGGCCAGGTTTGGTTGGGAAGGTGTCCTTTATCAAGTTAATCTCAACACAGGAGTATTCTTTTGAGACAAGATTTAAAGAGTTTAGTGTCTCTGACTCCTGGTTCTCCGAAGCGGGACCACCCAGAGTCGTCGTCGTCCCCACTTCTCCTGTGTTCGGTCTGAGGCCTCTCTCTCCCCCCTGAAGGGCTGCAGGGGGCCCGGTGTGGGCAGCAAGGGTGCCTCATGAGGAGCAGCAGGGGAAGCTAGGGCTAGCTAATCTGGAGAAAAGGAGGCAGAGGGAAGACCTTATTGCTCTTTACAACTACTTGAAGGAAGGATGTAGAGAGGTGGGGGTCAGTCTCTTTGAAAGGAGTGATAGGACAAGAGGAAATCGCCTCAAGTTGCACGAGTTTAGGTGGGAGACTAAGTTAAACTTCTTCATGAAAAGGGTCCTCAGGCCTTGGAACAGGCTGCTGAGGGAGAAGGTTGAATCGCCATCCCTGAACATGTTTCACAGTCCTGGAGAGCTGGAGCTTAGGGATAGGGTTAAGCTGTTGTCTTGTGATAGCTGAGTTAATGGTTGGACTCCACAACGTTGAAGGTCTTTTCCAACCAAAACAATTCTAAAATACTCTGTTGTTCCCCAGACAAAGTAAAAGCAAGAAAAGGAATTCCCAGTGTGTTTCAGATGTTTTCTCCTAGTCCAGGAAGCTGTCAGTGCTCCACCATAGTGTTTTGCTTATGTCCTTGTTTGGTTATTGTTAAATAGAATTTGCAATATCAAAGAGGCTGTGTGATAGTTGTAGGTATTACATGATTGTTTCCTGAAAGGTGAGTGCATCTTGTGAGCAGAGACCATGAAACTGGTGGACAAACAGTTGTACCTGCAAAATCAAACTGAGGCTTGACAGGGTGCTGGGTTTTTACTCCACTTGACTTCCCATGTTCTTTTTACTTGCACTTTCCTAACTCATGTCAGAAGTATTGGCTACACAGATAATCCCTCTATGGGATGTAGTTTTGAGAGGTGGACCTAGGAGCCTGGGAGTGCACTGGAGGAAACAGATGGCAGACATTGTAGGAAGAATTTCTTCACTGTGAGAGTGCTGAGGCCCTGGGAACAGGTTGCCTGGGGAGGTTGTGGCTGTTCCATCGTTGGAAGTGTTCAAGGCTAGGTTGGACAGGGCTCTGGGCACCCTGGTCTGGTGAGAGTTGTCCTTGCCCATGGCAGGGGGGTTGGAACTAGATGATTTTTAAGATCCCTTCCAACCTAAACCAGTGTGTGATTCTGTGGCAACACCCTGCACTGAGTTTGAGGTATCCTGTAGGATTACTACTTTTCTTCTTCCATATTTGTTGACTGAAGGAGAACCTCCATCGTGGCACACGAGGCATTTTCTTTTTACCTAGACAATGAGAGCACTTTATAAACCCAAAATATAAAGCCATGTGGCAATCTCAAAATGACACCACTTGTCAGCATATTGAATTTTCTTCCCTCTCCAGTCCTCTGTAAACTGTTGGTAACTCCTCTTTTTTTTGCCTTCTCTGGTGAAATCCTACGACGTAAGATTTCAAATGCTGCCCTCCCCCTTGCTCATTCTTTGTTTATAACATCTTTTGCTGTTAAAACGCTTGCATTCGCCATCAGTGTATTAGCTGTAACCTTTTATTGCTATTGATAACACTAAATACGTTAAGTAGGTCTTCATTTTGCTGACCTCTTTGAGGAGGTGTTGCGTCAGCAGATTTGCTCAGTGGACAGGTGAGAGATGAGCGGGAATCGCCTAAAGAATTTACTTGGTAGAACAGTGAGAATCCTTGTCTTGCCAGAGAGATGCTTTAAAGGCATAGTTGCTTCCAAAGCAAGGGAAAACCATGTGGCTTGGCACTGAGATGGAATGGGGAGGGGGAAGTCTTTAAATGCTGGATCTTTATCCACAATAGTTTGAAATTATTTAAGTTTAAAGTAGGCTGTTAAAAACTGAATTCCAAAGCTAGTTAGTGGGTAACCTGTGAGTGGACCTTATAGCTGCCTTGCAGGACTTGAAAGGGACCTACATGACAGCTGGAGAGGGAATTTTTCGTGGGATTCTAGTGACAGGGCAAGGGAGAATGGTTTCAAACTCAAATAGGGATCTTAGGAAGAAATTCCTCACCCTGAGGATGCTGACACACTGGAACAGGTTGTCCAAAGAGGTGGTGTGTTCCCCCTCCCTGGAAGTGTTTAAGGCCAGGTTGAATGGGGCTCTGGACAACCTGGTCTGGTGAGAGGTGTCACTGCCCATGGCAGACTGGATGATCTCTGACGTCCCTTTGATCCTAAACCAGACTGGGATTCTGTGGTGGTTTCTGCCTGTCAGGATGTGGACAGTTGCTTTGCAGAGTTTTGTACCTCTCCTGGATAAAGGGAAGCTTTCGATGGGGCATGATCTCCAGTAATCTAATCTCTCTTTTGGGGCAGCTGGCAATAGTGTGACAGTCAACTGGTTCCACTGGATGCTGGTGGCGCCAGGTTGTAACTGCAGGAACTAAATGATTATGCATGGAATAGATGGAAGAGTTGCTTTTGCTTTGTCTGTTTCTTAAGATTAGTTTGAAAAGTACTCTCAAAAGGTGAATAGTGCTCAGTTATATCTGCACTTAGCTAATGTCCTCTTTATTCTTTGTGTTGTTTGCAGGAAACAAAGTCTAATGAGGAATCAACTGATGAGTCTGAGGTACGTTTGCTTAAAGCTTCACGTTTGAATCTGTCAGAGCTAGTTCTTTGCCAGTATGGGGGAAAGACACTTCCTTGATGGTTGTTTTTACAAGTTTTGCTGGTGTTATATAGTGAGGAATGTTAATCTGGGCTTAAAATTATTTAAATGGAGCTGATAATTGTTAATAGAACTTACTTATAGTTAAAGAAATGTGATCACCTCATCTGCCCCATGATAGTCAAATGAGTTATGTTGAGAGACAAATGCATGCAGTACATGTACTTGTGTTTTGATCAGATGAGAATTTAATTGTCAGCATCATTGTATATACAGTACTGCTACCTTCAGTTAATTACCGTGTTAGTAAATAACTTCACAGTCTAGATTTAATCATGTTATGTGAAATTCCTATTCTTGAGATGTNGTCAAAGATGGCTAACTAGGAAGAAAGAAATAAGGGTGGTTGAGCAGCGTCAGTGGTGGCCACCAGCAAGGACAGATGACACAGAGTAGCAGGGTATTGCCCGGACAGAGTGTTTTCTGTATCTGAGTGAAAGCAGGTCCTAGACTTCAAAACTGTAACGGACTTGCTGTTACAAGTGTTTCCTGTTCCTCACGTTGGAATAAACGGTTCTGCTCAGGATCTGGGGGTAAGCGGTATGCAGGCAGGAATTTCATTCCAAGACGGGGTACTGCAGAGACTGCAGTGGTAGATTCTCAAAAAGCTCTCTTTTGCAGAGCATGGTGCCTTTGTTTCTGATTGAATAATTCTTTTCCCCTCTGCTTTTCACCAGTGCCTGTAAGTAGAGTATTCCTGCTGAGAAGCAGGGATTTCTTTGGCCCTTTAACATTGCTGTTCCCCAGACTTTTGTGGTGAACACAATCTCTGACCTGCTGGAGGTGTTTGCATTTGATTTTGGGGTTCAAAGCCTGTTGCCAGTGAGAACTGGTTTTAGTGGCTGTTTGAATGGCCTTTCAGCATTTCAGCCTGTAGTAAGCAAGTATTTACAGCATAATTAATCATGAATGGATTGCCAGGTTGAAGGGCTTAACATTTCAGGGAGACCCTTGTTAAAGTTGGTGTCTGTTTTTAATGAGAATTTCACAGGTAGCTTTCTAAGGGGCACCGCCATTGCAACACAACTGGGTGGTTTAAAAGCAGAGTGGGCTACCTCAGTCCAGCTGGCCTCTTTGTGTCTCCTGCCTGACCTTTGGCAAAGTACTTGATCGCATCATGCTTCTTTTTTCCTTATTATTGAGTAGCTCTACCCTAGATGCCATTTTCCTCTTCCAGTTGTTTTAAAACTATAAAATGGGCGGGGGGGGAGGGAAATGCTCCAAAAGCATATTATGTTCCACATACCTGAGCAATCTGAAGACAGATTGCTTCTCCCTGCATGGCTTTAAGTGAAATTGGCCTTTTAAATGGGGAGAATGGAAGGAAAAGATACATAAATTCTAAATAGAAAGTTATCCTCCTTATTAATGAGAAAATGTATCATGCAAATAATTTATCAATTTGAGTCAGTAGGATGAGCATAGTAAATTATTTATTGAAGTTTAAATGGAGTCTTTTCATACATTAATTTGAAAAACAAGTTTGTGGTGGCTAGTAACTAACATAATACACATCGTTAGAGGATTGACTTGCAGGAGGAATGGATTATTGCTATGTTCTTTTAATATCTTCTGGGTTTGAGTGAAAATTAGATACTTCATTTAATGAGCTATTAATATTAACCAGGAGTGCCTGTTCTACCTGCATGTTGTGGAATACATAAAGAGCGGGGTTGCTGCCGTGTGGGTGACAAAAATGAAATGCAGTTGCAAAGCCAGAGGATGCAGGGGTGGCTTTTCCAAAATACTCCAGGTATTTATCTGGGTGGAATAGCGCTCCGGACTGGAAAAAGGAATGAAGTGGAGAAATTCAGCCATTGACCATCCGTCTCTTTTACACCAGTGAGCGGGTGAACTTTATAAACTGCTGCTCCCCTAACCACACAGTGGGGTTTTCATGTGTGGTATGTCACGAGCTGGCAGCCATGCTGCTCGAGTACAGTTCATGGGGGAAACAAATGTTTGCTTGAGTTCCTTACTCAGCAAAAGGGAAAATATGATTAGACCTGTGTGATTTCACTAAGACTTGAACTGCCGTTGGAATTCGAAAGAGGAAACAGCCCATCCTGTGCTGCCTCTGCACTTGGTGTGGGTAGGCTGAGCCTGAGCTTTTGAACACTGAGGTGTACTTGAACGTTTTCTGGTGTTCATTGTCATGCACAGAACTACCTGTACAATAAAGCGAATCAATTGGTGTTGAGATGAGGTCCACTTGTATTGTGAGGACTGCTGCTTTTTGTTTGAAAGGTGCTTTTTAGTGTGTTGTACATCATCTGTGTGTTCCTTCTGCCGCACAACTTGCCTGGTGCCCCGCTCTTTCCAACCGTTAGGAGGGAATCCTCAATTGGTGTTCTGCAAATGCAGTGTGACACTCGCTACACCACCATGGTTTTGGGAAGAAATAAAATGCTCTGCCTGCTTTGCCTTTCTCCTGCGTGTCGTTTCATACTGTGAATGCAGCCCGATTTGATAACATATTCACAGGTAGCCGTATCATCTTCATTCCTTGCTCCTGGTGGATACTTGCATTTTCCCAAAGAGGTCAAGGTATTAAATAAATCTCTGCAGAAAATGTATGGGGGAGAACAGAAAACTGCTGTGTGAAATTTTACCATCCTAATCCATATTTGCCAATTTAGCATCACGGTACTGAGAAAGTGTTGCTGATTTGCCTTATGAGGAATCATAAAGGAACTGGATGGGAGGTTATTCACTTCACTTCCTTCCCTGAGCCAACATCAAATCTAGTTTCACCATAGAATCAGGGGAAAATACTTTTAGCAGTGTAAGTCCCAAAGGTGTTTTAGTGGTTTAGAAATGTCAGTCTTTATGCTTTTTGTTGCAGAATAGAAACTAATTCTCCTACAGGTGGGAAGGTTGAATAGGTTTTTAGTATTTATTCTATGTGATCGTAACGCTTACTTCAAACAGCATTAAATCTTTCAGAACCTGTGTGTGTATAGGGTTCACAACGCAGCAGCCCGTGCTCTTACACACCATCCTGGAAGTATTCTACCAGAGCTGAGTAAATAATCATAGAATCACAGAGTGGCTGGGGTTGGAAGGTACCTTACAGATCATCCAGTTCCAACCCTTTATACAGGGACACCTTCACTAGATCAGGTTACTCAAGGCCCCATCCAACCTGGCCTTGAACACTTGCAGGGATGTGGCAGCCACATGTGGCACACTCCATGTGGGTCTCACCAGTGCAGAGCAGAGGGGGAGAATCACCTCCCTCTACTGACTGTTGAATAAAAGGGTGTTTTTTTGTAAAGATAATGATTGTCCTCCATGCCCACCTCAATAATTTGCATCTTTGTTGGAGTTACTGCCCCGGTTGTCACTTGAAATGCGTCATTTTCTACCACAGCTTTATTTCCTATCCTCTTGTTTGGAGGGTTAATTTTATTTTTCCCAATTTTAGGCTAAGAATCAGGCCCATGTATGTTTTTCTCTTGTAGTCACAATTGCTTTACCTGGTTTGGAGCACTGTAGTGACTTAGGGATAAAATTCTCTTTGCTATTCTAAGTCTTAAACCAACTGATCTTTCTGGTGGGTGTTTTGTTTAGCTTTGCTTATGAGAAAATTTTAATAAACTTTTTAATTTGCAAGTGATGAGGAAAATTGCTTTATGTTCTCTCCGTAAATTTTACTCTCCACAGGGCCTGGTGAAGAGCTCAATAGTTAAATTCAGCACAGTAAATGAACCAATAATAGCATGTTCCATTTTGGCTGCTGTTGAGCAAACTGGCATTTGGAGACGAAAGGCATCGGTCTGATTTCTTTTTCTTATTTGCATCCCTTTAGTGCTAGAGATTTGATTGCATTGAGAGAAATTAAGTGTGGACCATACTCCTGAAAACAGCGTAAAGGTGCTCCCTTTATCACTGAGATGGGAACACAAGTCTGTGAACCGTATCCTGTGGATGAGGAAACAGTAACGGTGAAGCGACACCTTGCAATAGTTATAAATTCTTCTGTAACTCTCCCTCTGCCTCTTGTCAGCTGTTTCTTCAGCACAAGCATTTACATCTGCCAGAAGAGCAGAGAACAGAGCTTTTTTTGAGCCAGCAATGTGCCCTTGTGGCCAAGAAGGCCATTGGCATCCTGGGGTGGTTTACAAGGGGAGTGGTTAGTAGATCGAAATAGGTTCTTCTGACCCCCTGTTGTTCCCTGGTGAGACCACATCTGGAATATTGTGTCCAGTTCCAGAAGGACACAGAACTACTTGAGACAGTCCATCATTAGAGCCACAAGGATGATGAAGCTGGCGAAGAAGCAGAAAGTACCTTCCCTTTTACAGACTGTCCACCAATAACCTGCAGAGTCCAGACAGTGATGCAGGAGGTCTGCTAGGAAAGCTACCTCCAGCTTCAAAATAAAATGCTTTTCGTCATAAAAGCACCACAACTAATAGTTGAAAATGTGGTAATTTCCACACTGTGACAGACTGCTCGATGTAGCAGGAAAAGGCAAGTAGAAAACTGAATGGAACTAGGGCTTCAAATCAGCATTCCTATGGTTGGAAACTGGTCATCATTTATTTTACACAACCAGGCAGATAGCTTCCTCCTGTCAGCTTGGACCGTCTCCTTACCTTGTAGGAGGTAACACTGCCCCTTGTAGAGCTCCTTACATGTTCTGTGCCGCGTGTGTTGCTTTGTCTCTTAATCCATTCAACAGAAGCTTCAAAATTCAGTGGTGTTGGGATTGGTATGGATTTTTTTAGGCAGAAAATGCTGGAGAAGTGGCACAAGAAGCAGGGCTATAAAATTTATTTTCAAATGCTTCGAGTCCTCTCGGATGGTTTAAAGGACTTGTCTGTAATTAAAAGTGCTGCACACTTAGTAAAAATCCATGTTGGTTGAGCAATTGATTTTTGTTTTCCTTTTTATTTTCACTTAAAGGGAAAGCTGTGAGTTTTCTTGTCTGGGGTAAATGTCACTCTGTTTATGTCTGAGCTTTGCTTCGAGTCAGGACTTGTGCTATTCCTCCAGGTTGTCATAGAAACGCAGCCAACTGTCAACTCAACTCAAGCAGCTGATGGTTTTATTTGTACATTTCCAGGATTATTAAAATTTAACAGAAATTATTGATTTGCTTTTTATTAACACTGGCTTGTGTTTACTTGAAAAGTTCAGGCTGCATAAAAGCTTTTCATGATAGAAAACTACCTTTTGAGCATTTAAACTCTGGTACTGCAAATAAGAGATCATTGAATATATCAGGCAGGGTGTGAAGCACTAGATAAATCTTGCATTTGGTACAAATCACATTTTTCATTCTGTTTTGGTTATGGCCCCCACCCCATTTCAATTCAGCTTTTAGCTTGACTTTTACTTAACAGAGAAAATAGCTGTCGAGGAGGCGTGAAATGGGTACACGTCGCGCCCAGTGTTTGGAAGTTTTAATTTTATTTACTTTGGTTTATTTTTGAAGCCTGGCAGAATGCTTCGGTGCACTGGCTTTTGCAAGTCTGTGTTTTATTTATATGCATGCGCAGGAAAAAGGACCTGGATTTCACTCATAAATCAGACAGGCAAAAGTTATTTACATTAACTTTATCTAATGGCCCATGGATGAATGCTTTTATGCAAACTACTTGAGAGACTGGAATTAACTTTTCACGTTGGTTGCACATTGGGTGTCCAGACTCCAGCAACACGTAGGGTCTTAGAAAGAGTAGATGACTGGAGTTCAGTTTTTGCTTTTATGAATTTCTTCAGTGATCACCCATGCGATTCAAGCGTAATCTCTGTAAGCAATGTGTAAAATGTGGTAATGTATTAATTGCTTATGCCCTCCTTCCTTCGCACGTACGTGTCTTCCTTTGACTTCACCTCCTCTCTCTACCCTACGGTCACTCATTAAGGATCTCTAGGCACAAGGAATTTGGCTGGTTGATACCCAGCCTTGTAATTTGACATTGTCATTCTGGCTACTAACAACTTAGTTCAGCGTTAGATTTACTGAATAAAATTGGTTCTTGGTGGACGTTTTGACATCTCTCTTCAGACTGCTGCAGCACGGACTGCTGACATCCCCACATTAATCTCATTTGTATTCTGTCATAAAACTCTCAAGTAACATTTTTAAAGGGCTTCACTTTGAGGAATGTTTAGATAATCATGGAGCTCAAGAGTGGTTCTGTAGCCTTTCCGATGTTTTGTGAGAGGGTCTGTACATTCTCCTGTGTGTGATGGTTGCACACTTGGTAAATGGCAAGACACTGAGCTGCTGGATGGGTCCAGAGTAGGGCAACAAGGTCTGTGAAGGATCTGGAGAGCAAACCTTGTGAGGAGTGGCTGAAGGAGCTAGAGCTTGCTAGTCTGGAGAAAAGGAGCCAGAGCAGAGATATTATTGCTGTCTACAACTACCTAAAAGGAGGTTGAAGTAAGGTGGGGTCTCTTTTCACTAGGAACAAGAGACAGGACAAGAGGAAGTGGCCTCACGTAGCACCAGAGGAAGTTTAGTTTGGACATTAGGGAGAAACTTCTTCCTGGAAAGGGTCCTCAGGCCTTGGAACAGGCTGCCCGGGGAGAGGGTTGAATTGCCATCCCTGGATGGCTTTTACAGTCGTGAAGATCTGTAGCTCAGGGACATAGTTTAGCTGTAGACAGTTGGGTTAATGACTGATCTGTATGATCAGAAAGGTCTTTTCCGATCTGAACAATTGTATAACTTGGGAGACAGTGGCTTGAGTATTCCCAAGGCAGATTAAGCCAGATAAGGCTTATTACCAAGTGACGGTGTCTCTTCTCCAAAATGTGCTTCTCACACAACGAGTTACAAGCAGGCACTGCACAAGCATAGTTCTTGTGCCAGAGACTGGGGCTGCACAACTTTATTTGGTGTTGTGGGAAGAGCAGTGGTTGGTGGGAGGTGAAGGTGCTCCTTTACTAGAGCACTACACAGGTGTGTTCTGGTTGCTTAGGAGTGAAAGACTTGTTTTATGTGGGAAGCACATTGAGCACTGGGGTGTTCATTAGAACTCGCAGTGAGTGTAGGAGGCTATTACTACAGGTACACTGTTTCCCAGTGAGGACCAAGGGATATTTATGGGTTTCTCTATGTCTGTGCTTGTGTCGTATTAACCAAGACTTACTGAGGCTTGTGAAATCTCTCTGGCATTGTGCTTTAGGCTGACTGGTACAGACAGATGCCTATGACCAGAGAGCTGTTTGGCACACTGAATTTTCCTTTCCTTAAATATAAATGCATTGGGTGTTCCGTGATCAATGAATTTGCTGACTGGTATTTTTAGCTCAGGCTCCCATCTCTTCACTCTGTGCCACTTGAAGTGTCATTTTTCTTTGCATCTCAGTAGGGCTTGGGTGATACCTGGAATGCTTGAAAAGAAAAACAGCAGAAAGCTTTGGTTATTTGCCAGGAACAGTCATGTACTCATGGAGGCTGGAAAAGCCCTCTAAGCTCATCCAGCCCAGACTGTGACCTAACATCACTGCATTGACCAGACCAGGGTATTAAGGGCCACAACCAGTCTGTCCTTCAATACCTGTAGGGATGGGGACTCCACCACTGCTCCAAGTAGGCCATTCCAGTCTCTGATCACCCTTTCCACAAGGATGAGCTTCCTTACATCCAACCTAACCCTCACCTGGTGCAGCATCAGGCTCTGCCTACTTGTGTTGCTAGTTGCTTGGGAAAAAAGCCTGACCCCAACACCTGACTACAATCTGCCTTCAGGTAGTTGTAGAGAGGTGATAGGTCCCACCTGTGTCTCCTCTTCTCTGGGCTCAACACCCCTACCTCCCTCAGCATCTCTTCATCAGACTTACCCTCAGTCCCTTCCCCAGCTTTGTTTCTCCTCTGTACCTGCTCTAGGACCTCCATCTGTTTCTTGAAGTGAGGGGCCCAGAACTGTTCCCAGTACTCAAGGTGAGGCCTCCCCAGTGCCCAGTACAGGGGGAGAATTACATCTTTAGTACTGCTGGTCATAGAGTTGGTGCCTTGCAAATGATGTAGGTGATCCATAGGTGTGGCTGTGTCTGTATGTTTCTCCCAGATAGTTTTACAGGAAAACATTTATGCTTTTTTTTTCCCCTGTTAGTTTTTGTTTTTAACATAAACCCATGGGTACCTTTGGTGCAATTAACTTACACCTAGTGGATTCTTTTTGTTCACAGCAGCTTGCCTCTATCCTTTCTGCAGAGGTGCAGCATCTTTTAAAGGTCTTGAAGTTTCTTGTACCCTGCATGCTTCAGCTTAGAGCTAATTGTGGCTACAGTGGCACAGTTGATTTTATCATCATGCGTTTCTCCATGCCCATACCCTTTATAGTTTTCCTTGTAAGCTTGTAAGCTATTTTGTGAATGACTAAGCTTACATAACAAAGTACACACAAGCATTTTCTCCTGCTTTTTAAATACCAACTACGTGCCGCTTACAGCTGATGCCATATGCTGTTACATGGTCTTTGTTTGCACTCAGGAGTAAAAAGAGAAACCACTAGCAAAAAAAAGCACAACGCAAGCCCTTTTCAGTGATAAAGATGTGAGAGTTTGGCTTTTGATTGTGATGGCTGTTGAGAGATAGTGATGATCCATCTTCACCTGTTGCTATGTGATAGTTTTGGAATATCTTTAAATTTGTTTGTATTTAAAATAAACCTTCTTTTGTTTGTGTTTTTTTTCTCTTCCTCCCTTTTCTGTACACCCTTAAAAATGTAGGAAGATGAGAGCGAAGAAGAACCAAAGCTCAAGTATGAACGCCTTTCTAATGGAGTGACTGAAATTCTGCAGAAGGATGCAGCCAGCTGCATGACGGTGCATGAAAAGGTATTGTGTGACATTGGGGTCGAGGCTGGAATTCTGCTGCGCTTGTGATGCACCAGTGTATTTCTGTTTAGAAGTGCTGCCAAAGCTAGAGGTGCAAAACAAACCAAAAATTCACGGGGAACCTTATTGGAACGATCTCTCTCAGTTAGAAAATAAGGTTAGAATTCAAGGTGCAGTGCTGTGTTAGACAGGATGCTTGAATAAGCTACTATTTAATAATGAGCAGGATTATGAGCTAGAACTGGGATACAGTCCCAACTCTCCTGTATTCAGGAAGGAAGTTGGCATGTACTGTTCTTTGTATGGCCTGAGTTACATCATCTTGCCGGAGCCAGCTTAGCATATGTTCAGCTGTGGAATTCACAGCATTCAGCTGTGGAAGACAGCTGAGTTTCTACAGACACAGAGTGGAAGAAAATAATGACGGTATTCCTGTTACGTTTGTTTGGGTTTGTTGCTTGGGTTTTGTTTGGGTTTTTGTTGGGGGTGGGCAGGTAATGTGTACTAACACTTCCTTCTTCCCCTTCCCTGATTTGATATCTTCAGAGAAGGGAATTGCGTGCTTTCTGGTAGGGTTTGAGACATACAAGAGAATAAAAGGGAGAATGTGATAGACAATACAAAGTAAAGGAATTTTATGAGAAACCCTGCCTTTCTTCTCAACAGGGAGAGACTTTGTATGTTCCTTTTGTGATTTCAGCAACTGCTTGTTATTTTCTGAGTTTTCTTCAACTGTTTGTTATTTTATGAGTGGTCTTCTCCTTTCAAAATGCTTTTAAATGCTTTTTAAAATGCTGAGGGATGTTGGGAGCATCTGAAAGTGTGAAGTAATGATTTGTCAGGTAACTGTTAGTATGTAAAACATGGTAGCTGTTTTCTGAATGTATAATTTTTCACAGCCAGTAGTAGCCCCTTAGCAGTTATTGTTGAGGAATCTCACTCAATTACAGAATCACAGAATGACTGAGGCTGGAAAAGCCTGCTGAACTCATCTGGCCCAGCCCATGACCTAACATCACTCCATCGGCCAGACCAGGGCACTAAGGACCATAGCCAGACTGTCCTTCAACACCTCTAGGGATGAGGGTGCCACCAGTGCCCTGGGCAGTCCATTCCAGGATCACTCTTTCTGTGAGGAAGGGCTTCCTAACATAAAATCTAACCTTCCCCTGGTGCAGCTTCAGACCCTGCCTTGTTGTCCTGGCTCTAGTTGCCTGGGAGAAGAGCCCAACCCTCACCTGACTACAACCTCCCTGGGAGGGAGTTGTAGGGAGGGAGAAGGTCCCACCTCAATCTTCTCTCCTGCAGGCTAAGCACCCCCAGCTCCCTCAGCCTCCCCTCATCAGACTTTCCCCCGAGTCCCTTCTCCAGCCTCATGGCTCTCCTCTGTACCTGCTCCAGCCCCTCAATCTCTTTCTTGAAGTGAGGTGCCCAGAACTGCCCCCAGTACTTGAGGGGAGGCCTTGCCATTGACAGTTTTATTTTTAGATTGATTTGTGCTGTGTTTCTTTTATTCAAAGGATGGTTGACATGGCTCAAGAGGCTCTTAGGATGAAGCCTGTATTTTAACTGTGCAAATGAAAACAATAAGTCTTTTGAAAACGTTTTTGACAACTTAGAATTACACAGACATTTGGAAAATTGGTGAGCAGCATAGCCTCCTTGTCTGTGGCCTGTTTGCATTACCTTTTACCCCCTGAGCCTCAGGTACGTTTTGAAAGCAGAGTTGAAGAGGAGAGATACAGGTTGGACATTAGGAAACAGTTCTTTCCTGTGAGGGTGCTGAGATGCTGGAACAGGTTGCCCAAGGAAGCTGTGGCTGCCGCATCCCTGGAAGTGTTGAAGGCCAGGTTGGCTGGGGCCCTGAGTACCCTGATCTAGTGAAAGTGTCTCTGCCTGTGCAGGGGGGTTGGAACTGGGTGATATTTAAGGTCCCTTCCAACCCTGGCTGTTCTAGGATTCTATGGTTTTTCTGCAAGGATGTGGAGATGCACAGCTTTGTCTACAACATCACCAAGAGTGACAATTCAGGAAAGCTGTTTAAGCATCCCAGCGCTTTTAGTTTTCCAGGAAACTAAAAACACTATTTAAGAGAAGAATCAATATCATTAGAAGCCAGGTACTAGAGTCTTTCAGGCATAGGTCTCTTACAACAGAGAGCTGAAAAATGAAGGTGGGTTGGAGATTTTCTGAGGGCTTTTTCTGTTTGTTTGGGTTTTTTTCCCTGCAGAAGCAGAAAAAGCCCTGCTAAAGAGTCACGTTAGCAACATCGTCAACTGCTGTGTAATTAATCCCTCTGATTAAGGCATTGAGAATGGTGAGAAGCTGTCTTGGCTATTCAGACTAATTTTCCCCCAGAATGATGATTCTTTTCTTTCTTTTTCTCTCTTTTCACTGCTAAAGCATCATATTTTCAGCAGGCTGGCTGTCTGCGCTGGATGACTAATCGCCATGGCACCTGGTGCATTCAGGCAGTCCTGTGCAGTGGAATAGTCATACCTAGTTATGTCTGCACACCTGATGTTTTATTAACCAGTATTGATTTTTTCACCCGGGGGACTTTTTTTCTTCCTGAAAAAAAGGCAACCTTGCAGGAGTGAAAGGCATTGCAAGGAATGAATTTCTAATGAACCCCGTCTTTCCCTTTCTTGACTCCTTTTAATGTAGCTTCATATTTTAAGTGCCTGAACTGAAATTTCATTTTAAGCAATTCCATTTTGATAAATCCTTTTAAACCTTGACTTTCCGTAAGGTTATTTTTTTTACAGATTGTGCTGCCTGACTGACATGCTTAGCAGTGCCTGTAAATTTGAGCATTTCATTATAGGTTGCAATGAAGCATGGTCACATGCAGTGAAATACAGAGAACTGAGGAGCCCGGACTACTTGAGTAATGCTGAAAGGAGGGGGTAATACAAGAAAACTCGGTCATAAATCGAGTAGTACCCAAGTTCTTCCTTTCCTGCTTAGGTGTAGTTCACAGGCTTCAATTAAGCACGGACCTCAGAACACCTACCCCTCTTGTTTTGTATCAAAGGAAGTTTATGGGAGCACATGTTTGTGTGGAGATTATTTTGCTGCTGCCTTTTAGAATTAGACTCCTGAGGTACCTGACGTAAAGTCTATCTGTCTTGAGAGTGTTCAGTATGGGGGTGTTGGGTTGCTTCCCTTCACGTACCCAGTGCTTATCTGTGTGTTGAAATGCACCATCACACGCGTGCTGGAATTCTAGCAGTATTTCACTAGTGCTTTACCTGCGGTTCTTTGCTGTGTTCACATGCTTTGTTTTTATGATAACAACGAAGGAGAATTAAAAATAATGTATAGAGGTAACAATTAGGAGTGACACAAAGCTGGGGGGGGATCTAGGAACTGTTTCAATGCTGTATTGGTCCTCACTTTCATGCTGCATTTTTAATTTGCTGCCACAGTCTATCAGGCAGTGTGTGTGGACCACAGGCACACCATTAGTTGTCAGGGGATGAGGGTCTTCATGACTCATTCTGACAGCTACCTTGCACTATCACAGTAATACAGGCTTGAAGCCCTGTTATATTCTGAAGGTGCAGTTACAATAACCTTTGTCTATAGAAAGTGGGGGGGTTTTCCTCTGATGCTGCTAATGTTTATTCCGATAAACACAGCGGAGTTCATTTAGCATCATTTTTGGTCATGATGTCATTACATTTATGTAATCAGTCTCTTTCTCTTGCAGTTCTTGGCACTGGGAACACATTACGGCAAAGTTTATCTACTTGATGTCCAGGGGAACATCACTCAGAAGTTTGACGTTGTAAGTATGGCATCGGTAGAACGCATCCTCTGGCGTATGAAAGCTGCTCCCTTGTATTTGTATAAAGTAATAAATAAGTTACTGGGCGGGTTACACCCAAGACGGTCCTGCTGCATTTCATGAGCTCCCTTGCCCTAGTGTAACAGGCAAGGTATGGTCCTTGCAAAAACGTTAGTCTGGATGGTTTTGAGCTAAGCACATCTCTGTTCAGGTGAACTTCCTTCATGAAGACAGAGGAGGAAATACATATTTATGATTGTAAGTGGCTAATGTTTGTCACATAACCCAGAAGCTCGTGGCTTCTGTAAGTCTGCTCATTAAGTGACAGTGTGCACCATCAGGTCATCCAGTTACCACAAACAACTGAACATTGATGGATTGCCTTACTGGTTCAGTTTAGCTTCTGCAAATATGTAATACTAATATTTTATGTGAATGTTTTGAAGCTTGGACTCTTAAGAGACTGTATTGATTGAAGGAGAAGAAGCAGACTTTTTACCTTATCATGGTTCCTGACAGTAGACGATTAATGAAATGCTGAATCGAAAGCTCTGTTCTAGAGTACTGAATGTTCCTTCTGATTGAGGCTAGTTGTGTATTTGGATTTTGTTGGTTTAGAATTAAATATTTCATTTTCAAATATCCTGCCTTCCATGGAAGGTAGGGAGGAAGAAAATTAGCCATTTATTATTTTTCTCCTCACATTGTTACCAAATCTAGTAGCTAGGCATTGGTCTTTCATAGCAGTGTCAGCACTTGTCAGAGTATCCATCACAAGATGTTGGCATGTTTGCAGAGAGAACATATATTCGAAAGCTGACACAGCATCTGCACGGGAGGTGTGAGAGGTTTTGTTTATAGTTCTAGAAAAAGTGTGATGATACAATAGTGTAAGAGGTGGGGAAGCCATTGTGAACTGGCTGCAGGATAGAATCCAGAGCGTAGTGGTCAGTGGGGCAGAGTCTAGCTGGAGGCCTGTATCTAGTGGAGTCCCCTAGGGGTCGGTACTGTGACCAGTACTATTCGATATCTTCATCAACGACCTGGTTGAGGGAACAGAGTGCACTGTCAGCACGTATGCTGATGACACAAGGCTGAGAGGAGTGGCTGACACAGCAGAGGGCTGGGGTGCCTTTCAGCAGGACCTGGACAGGCTGGGGGGTTGGGCAGGGGGGAATTGAATGAAATTCAACAAGGGCCATGTAGAGTCCTGCATCTGGGCAAGAACAACCCCAGATACCAGTATAGGTTGGGTTGAGGTTTTGTAACTTTGTATGTTCATCAGTTTCACAGAGGAGATGCCAACTGCATTCCAGAGGTCCAAGTCTTTCGTTGTGTCCCATATTGTTCTGGGTACTTTATGTGGATGGTGCTTGCTGAAGATGCAGTTCCTTTCTCTCCAAAGTAACCTGTTTGGTCCATATACCTGCATTCTTCCATCTCTGCAGTACAAGTCTGACTCAGAGACTTACTCAGATGAGATGGAGGTTTTCAGTTGAGTCAGGCATTACGTGCCTTAGGCTTGTGTTCGTTTATTCATTCCACTCTGTGACAGGTGCTCGGAAGAGTTAATTTGCAGGAGTGCCTCACCAACATCTTGTTCTCTCACACTGGTTCTGAAAGGAGAAATCTGTGAAGTATTTACAGACTTTGGGCTTTGCTTAGGGGAACTTGGTGTCTCCTGAAGACTACTGCATCCTTTTTTGCCCCTCCCCAATCTGTTGTTGTTCACTTTGCTTTTCCTTACCAGAAAGTCACAGAATCACAGGATGTACTGAGGCTGGAAAAGACTTCTCAAGATCCCAAGCCCAGCCTATGACCTCATGTCACCACATCAGCTAGACAGACTAAAGGCCATATTCAGTCTTGCTGGCAAAGTGTTTTATTATGATGAGATTAGGGTAGGACTATGTAAATCATGTTCTGCTCTACAGTACTTACCTGGTTAGCTGTTTTCCAGACAACCTCCTTCGGGATGAAGGGTGCTGCTTCTTTCCTTTTCTAGAGTTTGAAGAAACATTATTTTTATCTAGGAGCGCTTGTCTTTAACAGAGTTTTCCAAGGAACTACTGAGTGCTGTAGAACAGAATGAGTTGACTACATGAGAAACCCAACAGCTCAGTGGCTCCCATGGCTGCTTGAGGAGAGAAGTCAGGATGAATGTTGTCAGCTGTTCAACTTGTAATCAGTTGTTCAGAACTGCTGAACTGGATGCTGTCTGTCAGGATGTATTCTCTCTAACAGGAACTTCTCAAGATCTTGGCACTGCAGCCTTGAAGCAGCACTATCAAAATGTTTGGTGGGGGTCTTCCTTTTGTTCTTTCCTACTGGTGTGTGTTTGCTGTCCCTCCACCTGAGGGATCTGAATCAGAGCACTGTCACCTTGTACAATCCAAAGAAAACCAACCTTCACTTGAAAACAGTCAGTTGCTTCCTGGAGTTCTGTAGCGGCAAAACAGTTCTGGTAAACATGCTGGGGCAGAGTATTTTCCGGAGGGGCTTGTGTAGCAGCGTCTATTTTCTTGAGGAGAGGGGGGTGTATTTTCCCAGGGGTTGCATAATTTTTCCAGGGGAGCAGGATGTGTGTTTTCCCAGGGCAGGAGGGAGTGTGTTTTCCCAGGGGATGTGGGGTGTGTATTTTCCTGAGTGGAGGGGATGTATATTTTCTCTGCTGCTTTGTTGGCTCCAGAGTGAGCCAGTTCCTTCTGAGAAGGGTATCCACTGGTGGATTTGTCAGTTGCTTTTTACCTTGAAGCTGTAAATAAGAGATGGATCTATTGTCACTAACATTGCTCTGGAGACTTTTCAAACCCACCTGGATGCAGCCTTGTATGACCTGTCCTAGAAGATCCTGCTCTGGCAGGGGGGTTGCACTGCATGATCTCCAGATGTCCTTTCCAACCCCTGACATTGTATGATTCTATGATTCAATGAGAAATCAGTTATGTAATTCAGTGATTGTTCTGCATTTCACTCCTTAGCTGTATTTTTCAGGGTGGTGGTTGTGTTTATTTTTAAAGCCAAGTTGGGGGCTAAATATTTATTACTTTTACAGCTGAGCCTGTTAAATGTGTAAACAGAGAAACATAACACACAAAGGACACTTAAAAAGTTCTGATAACCTGAAACAGTGCTACTATGTGAAATGAACCAGAAGGGGGAGAGTTCTCATTTGAACCTTTTAAAAAGGAGTGCTTTTTATTGGCAAGATCGTACTGAATGTGTGTAGAAAATCCGGTTACTGCTGCTGTAGTCCTCTTGATTTCTCTTCTTATTTCTTACTCTTAGATAACCGTGTTCAAGAATTATCAGTGAGCTTAGAAACTGAGGAAATACAGATTTTATTTGTGTGCTGAGTAACTGGCTTTTCATATGGGCTTGCATCTGGATTTGAAACAAGTTATAAAACATAAATGGAGACTGATCTGCAGGGATTTGTGTAATTATCATGTCTCCTCTGAACTTTGAGGGAGAAAACTCAAAGCTATGTTGTGTTGCCTCCATAGCTGCCAATTTGTCAGTGACAGACTTCATTTAGCATTTGAAATTGGTAAATACAGCAAGAAACATGCAGATGTAAAGCCTGGCATTCATAGATCCATAGCTAGAAGTTCTGCCTTCGTAACGTGCTTGTCTGTGCTGTCCTTAGCAACAGGACAATGTGGGTGTCCTTTACTGCACATCCTGGCTCTGGCACCAGGAAGGCTTCAACCCTGTGCTCTGCTTTGACTATAAGTATTCACAGAGCCATCTGTAAATCTAATGTAGACAATACAGAGAGCTAAAAGATCTCTTCAGAGGACTCTTGCTCTCGTCCTGCTCTTAAAATCCTTGATGCTGGATCCTGTGCCAGCTGGACAACAAATCTTTTAAGGTTCACAGCTCCTCTTGTCAACAGCCGTGGAAGCATATCCTGTAAAAGGGTTGGGCTGGAGAGAATTGGAAGACAGGAATTTGGGGAACCTTGGCTCTAGGTGATGCTGGTGTCTCAGCAGCCACACCTGCGTTCTGGCATTATCCCCCTTTCATCCTTTTCCAGTGTGTTTTTAGCTCTTGCTGGTGTCAGCTGCCTAAGATTAACTGATATGCATCCTCACATAACGTATGTTTGACAAACTGGTATTCTCTCGTATTAGGGTTTGGTGCACTGAGTGAGATGAAATGTGTCAAATGCCCTGAAAATTATTACTAAAAGGCAACAAGAAGGAGGAAAAAAAAGCCTGCTAATGCCACTGACAAAAGATGATGCAGGACTGATTCACAGCATGTTAATTCCAAATGCCTCTCTATCTTTCTTTTTTTTCTTAGACTGTCTACAATTTATTAATATAATTATTGCCTCAAGTGACATCTCGTGGATTAAGGACTTGTAGATATGAAGAAAGCTGTACAAACATGTTTAGTTAAGTAACAAATCAAAAACCTTTCAGAGGGCAAGAAAACCTGCCCCCATTCTGGTCTTCTAATAAACATCAAGCTTCAAGCAGAAGTAGTAAGAAGTCTTGGCTGGTGCCAGTGATGCCCTGTGAGGAGGGGAAGTGTCGCCTCTTTTCTGAGCAGGGGAGATGTAAATGTTTAATGCATTGGAGGTGTTTCAGTGGTGATGCATGAGTCTAGAAAACAATGTAAATAGTTTTTTAACGCTGGTGTTAGCAGAAAGAAATTGAAGTCCTTTTAACATGCAACATCTGTGAGCTATTCAAGACCACTGAAATTTCAGAGGTGATCAAACTCTAAGTAGAAACTCCTTCTTGCAGCATTTCTTTTTACCTTGTATTTTCCTGGCCCCGACACTTATTTTTTTCTAACTTATTTTCACACTGGGTAGTACTATTTCTTCTCCGGAAGAAATCCCTCCCTGTGTGGGTACTGAGGCACTGGAACAGGCTGCCCAGGGAGGTCGTGGCTGTTCATCCCTGGAAGTGTTCAAGGCCAGGTTGGATGGGAGGTATCCCTGCCTGTGGCTGGGAGGTTGTAACTGGATGATCTCTAAGGTCCCTTCCAACCCCAACCATTCTGTGATTCTAATTTTGTTTTCTTTCCTTCAGAGTGGCAGAAACACCAGGTCATATCTGTTCACTTGGTTGTCCTAATAACTCAGCAGGTTGCAAACCAAATGCCAGAGGTTTCTATTGGCTGGACATGCTTTTGAAAAAGTTAAATTGCTAACTAGCAAAACATTTCTAATGAAGAAGCAGTTGTTGTTAAGCACTAAACATCATTGCTGGAAATGATGCAGAGCCAACAAAGCGCTCTGAGATTCTGCAGCATCTTCCATTGGGAAAGGTAACTCTTTGCATGTGGTTGTATAATGAAGTTACTCTGAATGGAACTTTACATGAGGATTTAAGACTAAGCTGATGTAAATGTCACTTATTTTGACAGGCTACTTAAAATTCCCAGTTTATTACTTCAACTACATCGTTTTTGGTGTCACTGTCAGATTATGAAAGAAGACTTAGTCAGGAAATGAAGTAAAGCAAGATAAAGATCCGGGAAGTGGTGTGATAGTGTTTACAGGGTGTCACTGTACCTGTTCAACTGGAAGCTGAAATCTGGTGTTTTGTACAAATCCAAGTGAGCTGCTAGAAACACACTCTCCAGAATTGAAAAGTACAAGAGAAGTTTTGATGGGAGAGAGTGTCTGTGCAGAGGACAGGTTTCCTTTCCCTCCACGGAACCTTCCACTCAGATGAGAGGTGCAGTCCCACAACTTAAATGCTTCAAGTTAACCCCTAGCTCTGACCAGTGGAAAAACTGGAGAAGAGTGTCACACTTTGGGATTTTATTTTAAGACTTGGATTTCTACATGAAATTTAACAGCCCTCCTTTTGCTTCTGTCTACCTCTCTTTTCATTTTAACTGCAGATGATTTGGAAATTCTGAGGTTTTTACAGTAGTTGTGGGAGTGACTCAGATGGCCTTTTGAGTCCAGCTCTATGGATGTTATGAAGCTTTGGGAAGTGTCTTGTGGTGTTTGTTCTGTTCCTGTGCTTATTAGCTTGTTTGTGACCTGGAAGGGCTTCTATTGAAACTGGTTAATTGAAGCTTAGGACCCTCCCTTTGCAGGAATCACCTAGATCTCTTGTCACTGCAAGCTTGCCTAGACCAAGAGAAATTGTGGTGTCAGGATTGTTGTTCCATAACTCTAGAAATGCTGGAGGGTTGTTGTGATCGAAGTGCATGACCCGGAGCTTGGCCTTGTTAAACCTAATCCTGTTGACCTCAGCCCATGGATCTAGCCTGTCCAAACCCCTCTGCAGAGCCTCCCTGCCCTCAAACACTGCCACTTAATTTCTTGTAATCTGTAGATTTACTGAGAATGCATTTGATCCCCTCATCCAGGTCATTGATAAAGATGTTAAAACAAGACTGGTCCCAAAACTGAGGCCTGATGGACATTGCTTGTGACCAGTGGCCAACTGGATTTAACCCCATTCACCACAACTGTCTGGGATAAGCCATTCGGCCAGATTTAACCCAGCAAAGACTCTACCTGCCTGAGCTGTGAGCTGCCAGATGAGTGCTGTGGGATATGGGCATGAACGCCTGACTGAAGTCCAGGCAGATTTTCAAGCTTGTGGCTTGTGATAACTCTAGCTTAGTGCATGATAATGTAAAACATTGAGTTGGGAGGATGGGTTCAGTTACAGGTTTGGTTTTATTACACAGAAGCGTAGACATAATTGCTGGGTGATAACGAGCTGAACAGGAGCCAGCAGGGTGTCCAGGTGGCACAAAAGGCCAGTACCATTCTGGCTTGTATCAAGAATTTCCTAAACCCTCACAACCTTCAAAAACATTGGGAGGATCACCGTTCCTGGAGACATTTAAAATATGAGTAGATAGAGCACTTGAGGCCATTGTCTAGGAGTTAGGGACATGTTAGGGTTAAAGTTGGACTTGATGATCTTGGAGGTCCTATCCAGTCATGATGATTCTGTGATTTGGAAGCATTTGTTTACTACGAAGTGCTGCAGATTGCTAGAGCTCTGTTCCTTTCCAGTGGCATGTTGTACCTGGATGGCATTTTCATGTGTATGCAAGGTGTAGGCATTTAGGTTTGCATCCACCAAATAACAGCAGCTTGCCTGACAAAATTATTCAGACTTCTGGCATTAATAAAATATTATTTGCATTAGGAAATGTTTTTCTAGTTAGAAAGTGAGGTCCTATCGAATTCTGGAGGACAGTGGTTTTCTATACAAGTTGACGTTAATGACAGACCTGCAGCCCTTTGTTTCCATTAGCAATAAACATGCAGCACTATTAAAAACACACAATGACATAACAGGGGCACGACACAAGGAACAACGCGTGAAGGCAAACACAGGAGTAGAATTTCGCTTAGGACCAACCATCACTGAAGCCCTGAACAGCGAACGGCAAAGTGGACCTGGAGAGAGGAGGAAACAGGACAAATTTGCTTGCTTTGGCAGAGAGCTCCCAGGAGGAGATCTCTTTACACACCAGTGTTTTAATAAGAAAGATCTTCTGCTAATTCCTTCAGGAGTTAGCTGACGGGTTAAACTCTGCTGGGAAGCAGCTGAGGCTTTCAGTGTAGTAGGTTTGTTTTCAGTAACAGTCCCATCATTCCTAGACAAGCCTTCTGATTATCTAGCAAGTACTGCAGATTTAGGGACATCCCTTGCTAATTTTAGGGATTTTTCTTAGTCTCTGTAGTTGACAAACAAGATTAAGGGATTCACTGATGTGGAAAATGCTGGAATCACTGTCAGCTTTTTGGGCTGTCTCACTTTCTCAGACTACATTTGAGAAATTCTTTGTCCTCATATTCCCTTAGCTCTAGACAAGCTGTTGAGATCTTTCTTTTTTTGTAGGCAAGGTCTGCCTTCCTGCAGACAAAATAAAAGTTAATGTTGTTATTGCTCTGTGTCCCAGACCTTGTCCCCACCTTTCCCTCCTCCCTTTTCTTCTAACCAATATAATCTCCCATTTTTCACTGGGAGAATGACAGGTGCAAGAGTATCATAGGCAAAGCACTGGAGCAGGAATCTTCACTTAGGTATCAGAACTGGGCTGCCAGTGTTGTTGAACAAAAGTACTTTGCTTTGATAGGGATATTAGTAAAATGTTTTCATAACATTCAGGGTTTTAAATCCAAAATGTACTCCTTGTGTTGCAGGCAGTGGTGAACAGCTTAGTCGGTGACTTTTACAAGCTGTTGTGTTCCGTTTCGCAGTTGGGTATTGACACACAGGTTTGTGTGTACTCCTACCTTGTCATGAGTAATGCAGCGTGTGTTTGTGTTTGAGTTGCTTGCCCTATGTTGTGTCACACAACACAACACATGGCCTGCTGAAGGCCATGGCTGATACCCCCATCATGGAGACCAAAATGTGGGTAGTGGAGCTGACCTACTCCATCCAGGGACTTCATCAAGAAGTTCCTCTAACTTCATTGAAAGGCTCATCAGGGCTCATCAGAGGCTGTCCAGGGAAGGGGTTGAATCGTCATCCTTGGGTGTGTTTAAGAGTTGTGTTGACAAGGAACTTAAGGACGTGTCTTAGAGCTGGATTTGGGTCAGTTGGAGTAATGGTTGGACTCGATAGTTTTTTCAACTGAATCATTCTAGCTTCTATGATTCTGTGGTTCTAAAGGACCTGTGGGTAGTTGTGTGCTGTGGGTACGTATATGCATGATTGTAGATAAAAATGCTTGGCTTCATTTAGAAAAGTTTCTGAAAATTCTTTTTAAAGAAGCGGTGAGCTCGCTGCTGAAGAGGGGTTGTATTAGCGATGTGAACATCTTGAAGTAAAATGAGCTTTGCTGTAAATATGATTGAACACTGCTTTGCTTTTCACACCCCTAATGTGTGTTGCTTGCCTGCTAACCGTGGCTAAAAGGCATGAATTCACAGGCAACTATTAAGACATTTAGATTCCTAGCCTGTAAATATTGCATTTCTCACAAAATTGGAGTGAAATCCAGTCTTATGCTTCCTGTTCATCCACTTCATATCCATTGGGATGCAGCATTTGCGAAAGAATCAATTATCCATTTGTTAGTCAGAGGAGCTTTACAAATTATACATTAGCAGATTGATTTCTCAGGTTCAGCATTGGGGGACTGATAGTATAAGGTGGGTTGATGATGAGCGTCAGGGGAGAAGAAGTTGCCACAAAGAACACAATTAAAAGAAGCTTTCTGAGAGGCCGTGAATTTACTCCTAATTGAAGAGCTGACATAATCCATACTAAGTGCATTTATTTCAAGCATTGTACATTAGGTAATTGATTATCACATGAGGTACATTTGCTGGTGGATATTTGATTTTGCTTTCCTTTAAATTTAGGATTTAGCAAAAAGCCTGCATTTAAATCTTTGGGCAAGGTGCCTGCTAGCTTTTCTCCCTCTTCCTAAACTTTCCTTTCTTCCATTAAGGTAACATTTGTTTTTGTTCTATAGTGTCAGCTTGACATTATTGATTTTGAACAGTCAAACTTACTTACGTTGTCCAGAATTCCAAACATGTCTCCATCAGAAAGAAAACTGCAGCTAATAGAAATTCAGCTGAAGGCATTTCTTCCTCCTTGGCCAGAGCTTCCACACTGTAGGAAATTCTGCAGCTGCTCCCTAGACAATTGTTGCAGTGTATTTCCCTTCCTAACTAATAGCGTCCTCCTTATTGCCAGACTGTAATTCGGTTGCTTTAGAAATCCAAGGTATGCTACTGTTACTGCCACGCTCCTAGTAGTAGTGTTGTGGCCACAGAATTGCTTGTTGGGCCTTAAGCTAGGGGGTCCTAATTAGGCAAAAGCTTAAGCAAAGTGGTGCCAATTAAATAATTGCTAATAATTTCCTCAGCATTGTATACGTAGCTGCCAGTGGTTTTATGGTGTGAGGTTTAAGGTTAGGTGATCTTGTCTCTTCCTTAAGTAATATTTGCAGGGATTATATGTTCCTCAACTTTAGATAGGCACTTTGACCTTCGATTGCTGTTGCCATTCTTAATTGGTAGTGTTTTTAAATGTGATGCTCATAAATCTGGACAGCTATTCCCCCTCTCACTTGAAATACCTTTAAAGCAGTCAACTGATCAGACCCCAGAGCATCTCCTGGTTCCAGCTGTGTCAAGTGTTCATCCTCCAGATTGTGATGTGTTAATGACTACCTGTGTCCTCTCTACCCTGAGTGGTCCTTCTTTTGCTGTGGACCCGTAACGGTGGGTGTTGCAGGAAGAGCATCTCTCCTCTGTACTATCAAAGCTAAAACCTGTTTTGTTTTGCTAGGCAAATTAAACAGTGCAGTGGGTCAGCTGAAAAAAAAAACACAAAGGAAAGACAGTTTTAACTCTGTGGCTGAGTTAATAACATTAACAAAATCTACAAAACTAAAGCAGCACGAGAGAAGTTAACCCACAAAATTATTATCCACAGGGTATTGGTGGGCTATAAATACCACTCCATTTGAAATGGTGAGTAGCTTTGCTGACTGACACATAAATATAATGGAAGGAAAAGCTGAATTGGAGCTGATTCTAGAAGAAACACTTTGGGTTAGATAACATGTGAATCACTCGTGTGGCCTTGTGTTTCTGGTTTCCTGGGTAGTTCCAGATACAAATCTTAAAACAGTTTCACAGTGGAATATAGTTCTGGAAATGGTGGGCTTGTCTGCTACTCCACTTTGCACACGAAGATCCTGGCACTGCTGGAGGTTTGTTTTTAAAATGCATTTCATATTCAGCGTGGCTGTTGGGAAGTTTGTAGTCTATCATCACTTTATGAGCTCCCTAGGAAGTTCTGGTAGTAAAGCCAGTGAACAAGCAGGAAGCAAATAGTGCTAATTCAGCTCAAATTCATAGTCATCGAGGTTAGAAAAGACCTCCAAGATATCAATTGTCCACCCTACAACCCCCAACCACTAACTAACCCATCTCCGGAAACACCCTATAAGATCCAATCTGAGCCTCCCCTGGCACAACCTGACTCCATTTCCTCTTGCCCTATCACTAGTCCCTAGGGAGAAGAGGCCAGGCTGCACCCTCACTGCAGCCTCCTTCACGTGGTTGTAGAGAGCAGAAGGTCTCCTCTCAGCTTCCTCTTCTCCAGGCTGAACTGCCACAGCTCTCTCAGCTGGGGCTAATGTTTTAGAACAGTCTTCTACCTCCTCTGAATAATGAAAAAGGTCATGATCTGAGTTTGAGCCCACGATTCATCAAGTTTGGACAGGCATCACCCAGCACTAGCTCTGTCAGGACAGTGAAGGCACCACTAGCAGTGGAACCAGCTACCTGTGCGGGCTGGGTTTCTCTGTGCATTGCCTTGTGCACATCATATGGCATGGTGTCTCCTGCTGGACCCCAGCTGGGAGTGTAAGTGAGTAGCTCTGCTTCCCACTCAAGTTGTTTGCCTTCCCTGATTGTCTGTAGTGCAGACAACAGGAGGAAAACCACTGGGGAAGGGAAAGGCAACGGAAGGAAGCATTGGGCATACAGGAGGCTTGTAGTAAGTTTCCAGTGACAGTGTGATGAAATCTGGTATCACATTTCGACTCCACAAAGAATTCGGAAGTATTGTGCACAAGTTTGAACGTGGGGAAAAGGAAAATACTGTGGAATCAGCTTCTCCCTCTCTGACAACATTCTACCTGTACAGAAGGAGACTTTTTTACCTTGCTAAGCGCTGTTTGGTTACCTGAGTACCATCACACATTTAATCTCTGCAGAATGCTGTGTGGCTTTCAAACTGCAGCGTGACAGATAGATTCCATCATCCTGCTCCTAGTCTTGAGCTTTTGTGTGGAGCTAACTTAGGTCGCCTACTTACTGCACTCATTTTGTCAGCGTGGAGCTTTGTCAAAGCTATTTTGCAGCACAATGGAAACCGCGTGGACTGTAGGATTGAGCTTTTGACTCTTCTGGTATATCTGTCTTTATTTTTGTCCTGGGCTTTCCTGTCTCCATAAAGACTGATCACAGAGGTGCTGCTGGATCTGCTGTGCTGTCCCATCAGCCCCGATGGCAGGTGTGGGTGCTGGAGAAAGGAAGACAACGTGTCCGACTGAACGCTGTGCCTTACTGTATGGCTCCGTGTCAAGACGGGGCTATTAAAGATGAACTCTTTGCCTTTGCAGATGAAGAACTTTTGAGAGCAAGTTGTGGCAATGGCAACTTAGATGCAGCCCAGAACAGAGCCGCCTGCCAATTGCATGGTGAACTCAGTAGAAGCTTCTGTGCTTTCCCATCCAGAGGGGGCAGAGATGTTTCTCACTGCATTGTGGAGAGAATTCTGGAAATATGCTAGCCTTTTTTGATTCCCTCTCCTGGACAGATAGAGAGTCTTGCACCTTGATGGGCAAACAAGAAGTTTAGGAAGGCATTTTGAAGGCAAGGCAGGAACAGAATGCATACTAGCAATTTGTATTAAGCTTGTAGAAAACAAGACAAACAACTGGCACATCTTATCTTACTCTTCATACTCCATCCTGGAATTAACCAACATGCGTGTAGCATCCGAGAATCAAGATCTTCCACAGGGTTATTGACTATACCATCAGGCTGATGGGTTTGAGCTGTGCTCCTCAGCAGACTCCCACCAGATGTTTCAAGGTTATCACAGCCATGGAACGGGCACCAGTTGCCTGCACTGGTTTGTCTTGTTCCTCAGTAGTGTGTTTGGGCAGGTGAGGTCCAGGGGACAGACCGTTTTGTGATAGCCTGGAGCTGTGATTGTTTCCATGTAGTGACACGAAGTGACATCACCAGTAGTATCTCCTGCAGGCGAGGATTCAGGAAAGCCCAAGGCGGGCAGCATTTTCCAACCGTTCAGGCAACTGTTGCAGTATGGGGCTCAACCTAGCTTGAAATGTGATTTAGGCATATATTCTCTTCAAGGTGGAAGAGAGGAGAGCTTCACTTCCCCGAGCTGGAATTCTTTTGTCTGTTAAAGATTGTGGGGAAAAGCTTTCCAAAGCCTGCGAGAACACCTCAAGTTAGGTTCTGTGAATAGGCTGTCTGGCCAGAGGTGGTTTACAGAACTCTTGTGATGTCCTTTTAATGTAATACCGAGTGCCAGAGAGTTGAAGAGGTCTGTGATATTTTAGACACAGTTGCATAACATCTGTGACCCCATGAATCCAGTGCTGTTCCAGTGACACCTTCTTTTCACACAAAACTGTGCATGTTTGAACACAAAAGTGATCTGTTTTGTGGGTCAATCTGTTCAAAATTTTCTGAGTGAGAGGAGTTGTTCTTAAATGTGTGTGGGAGGCTCAGTTGGGTGAAGATCCTTCAAAGATGCTTGAAATGATATTTGTTCCAGAGGATGAAATCAGGATCACGACAAATAAGAAGGTTCTTGGTACTTGAATATAATTAGGTTGGATTTTGTATGTGAGAAGGATATGCATCACAGCACAGCTTCACTACCAGCACCAAAAAACCCTGTCCCCCAATGCAACATCTACCCTTCTCTTCAATACCTCCAGGGGTGGCGAGTCAACCCCCTCCTTGAACAGGTTGTTCCACTGTCTGACAACCCTTCCAGTGAAAAAAATCCTCCTGTTGTCCAACTCGAACCTCCCCTGGGCAGGGGGAGTGGGCTAGATGATCTTTCAAGGTCCATTCCAATCCCTAATGATTCTGTGATTCAATGATTGTGTGATTTACCCATCCTCTCACTAGCCACTAGAGAAAATGGACTGGCCCCCATCTCTGTATAACCTCCTTTCAAGTAGTTTTAGAGAGCAAGAAGGTCTCGCCCAGATCTCCTCTTATCCAGGCTAAACAGCCCCAGCTCCCTCAGCCGTTCCTCATATGACACAGGTTCCAAATCCTTTATTGACCTGGTAGCTGCCTCTGTAACCCCTCCAGCCAGCCCTTCAATGTCCCTCTTGTAGAGAGGGGCCCAGAACTGGGCACAGGACTCAAGGTGTGGCCTCACCAAAGCTTATCAGAATGATGATCTAAGTTAGTCCTTACTACTTAAAGTAAGGACAGATGTTTCAGCTAAGTAAAGGGTAGCAGGTGTCGCATACCCTGTAGATTAGAACCAAAAGTCTATCTGGACAGGGGAAGGGGAATTGTATTAAATTGGAGCAGTTCTCAGGCTTTTCTCAGTACCTGAGTACACCACTGCTGTACTTCAATACCATTGCACCCTCACTTCTGAGAACGCTGTTAGAGGGAGATGTAAAGGGAGGAGAAGAGATTTGAAACAAGAAAGAATTACCAGTATAGCCGTCAGATTTTTCAGTTGCCTTGACATGGTCAGTGTGCTTTATGCTGTTTTGGTAGCAGGGTTGGTTCTCCATGCCCAGCTGTGCTGTGTCTGCAGGGATATGCAAGACCTGGGAGCTCCAGAGCCCCAGGGTCAAATTTCTGGTTTAGACTGGAAAGAAGGCTGGACTTGATGACCTCAGAGGTCTTTCCAGCCTCAGTAATTCTGTGACTCTGTGATTGTCATACAAATACCTGTTCTGTGGCACTGATAATGTGTTCATGTTATTCATGCAACTAAACACTACAAAACTGTTGACACACAAGTCTCAAGAAGTATGGGAGGTGTTCAAGCATGCAATTGGTGATGCAATGGCAACGCCAACTCTAAAAGTCTTTTTTCTTTTTCTCTTTTCCTTTCTTTTCTTTTCCTAGAGCCCAGTGAAGATAAATCAGATCAGCCTGGATGAAAGCGGAGAGCACATCGGTGTTTGCTCAGAAGATGGCAAGGTACGATTGACTCAGATGTGTGTTTCATGAGGTAGCGGGTAGTCCTCAGTATTACACTCGAGATGATTGCAATACCTGTGGAGAGTGAATTTGTGCAGTCAGCACCACCGCCTGGACCATCTGTTTGGAGAACTGAGCTCACCTTTGAAAACTCCAAATTAAAGTCAAATATTTTGCACAAACGTGCCGCAGGAGAAGTAATTACAAGAATGTCAATAATGTAACCGGTATTAAGCTGATTAACAGCTGTGGCAGGAGGACATGTCACCTTAATCATTGCTGCTGTGCCAGTTATACTTCAGTGACTACTCTGCCGCTCCTGCAAGACTGTAGTTTAATGTCTTTCTGCCATAAATCCACAAAATTGGATTTTGTGGGCATGATTTCTGTGGGCTGGTGGTTTTCATTTTCACACATGTTATGAATGTTTCTCTTGAATTATAGAATCTTTTGATAAGCAATCATAGTTTATCAGAAGAATAAAGTGTCTTACAACAGCCGCGTTAAATAAATGTAAAATCAATATATGTACAGTTCCCTAAAAAACTGGCACCTACTTCCTTGACTGAGGACATCTATCATTTGTGCAGTGTATAACTAACAATTATCAGTGCTTCTCAGGAATGTTGAGCTGCGACATTTAGTGGGTTCGGTGATTGATTTTCCACTTATTAGAATGTCTTTTTTTTGGTTTTAAGTCGATGGCGATCTTCCCTAACATTGGTTTGGGATGATAAAATGCTAATGCGCAGGGTGTGTTTCAGCTGCTTTTTAACATAATGCTCAGATAGCAACCCGGAGCATTAACAATCATTGAAAAAAAGTCCTCTGTATTCGTCTGACTTACCAAGGAGAACCTTGGGGGTGAGCAGGAAGGTCAGCCATCCTAATGGATGAATCCTGTTCAGTGCATTCACAGAATCATGTAATAATCGTGCCTAGAAAGGACCTCCAGGATCATCAAGTCCAGCCCTCATCATTCATCTCTGCAGTGGTGTGTGTTGTCAGCCTTTGGGGGATGGGGAAACTGAGGCACGTGCCAACAGAGTTTGTCGAGACTGTGAAAGCTGCTTTCTGTAGTGGTTCAGGATTGTAGCGTGGACAGGTGGACTTGATCTTGAGGGTCTTCTCCAACATTGATGATTCTGTGAATCAATAGAGCTCTATAAATTAAGAATAAAATTGGCCTGTTCAGTGGGTAAAATGGGGACACAACCTGTGTGGTGCTTTTTTCCTTCCAAACAGGTGGGGTTTGTTTCCCTTCTGCAGGCAAGCAGTTTCTGCACCTAAGCCTTTTGTTTTCTCAGAGATATCTTGATGTCAGTATCTTGACACGGTAATTGGGATAGTAGTGCCTATCAAAGTGGATTGTAGAATTTTATAGCCTGTGAGAAACAGCAAGAGTGTCCTAATTGTTGAAGCAAGATAAGAGAAGGGTCGGTAATTGTGCAGGGTAATAAAACATTGAGCTAGCATCGTTGGGTTGGGTGTTTCAGATGGTGGGGGGGAAGAAAGCTCCTGCTATAAGGGCTCTTCACATGTTGCTGTGGATTGCTGACTCAGGGTGTGTGTGTGACACTACAACCCAGTGTGCAGTGACACTACAACCCACACAGCCTTTTCATATATTAAATTAATATTAAAAGTCTTTTTTGTATTATTTCAGAAATACCCACCATCCCTACTTGGGTGTGGTTGTATTTGAAAGGACTCCAATCCTTTAAATGGTGGATCTGGCCCTCATCTAGCCAACAGTGGTGGTGGATCCAGCAGTGCCATTCCCTGCTGTACAAGGCAGTCTAAGCTATGGTCTCCAGGCCAGGCCCATTTCTGGTCCTGTTTTTGACATGGGACTGGAATATCCCAAGTACAGCACTGATGATGCTTCATCCCAGTCTGCATGGAAATAGTATCAGCAGTAGTGTGGCCAGCAGGACTGGGGATGTCGTTTTCCCCCTGGACTGGGCACTGGTGAGGCCTCACTTTGAGTACTGGAGGCAGTTCTGGGCCCATCACTTCAAGAAAGCTTGAGGGGCTGGAGCAGGTACAGAGGAGCAACGAGGCTGGGGAAGGGAGTTTTTTTCTTTTCCCACTCTCAAATTGGATTTGGACTAGTGACATGGACTGGGGGGGAAAGGGCAAAGCAGCACAGTGCAAGACTTTAACCCTCTTCTTGTCTGGTGGCATCCAGACCTAATGGCAAAACCTGGCTCCCCCACATCATCCATGGCCACCAAGTGCTTTGGCAGGCACCTGGACTTTTTCTGTACTGCCAGCTTGGTTCTTTCTGTTAGAGGGTGACTCTAGGCATGTCTGTTATGCCAAGCTGTTTTCTCCTCTTTCCTTAACTGTCTCCATTTTGTTTGCATGCTCTTAGGGAGCTGTCACACTGCCACGTTTGGAGCAGTGCTATGACAGTGTGGGTGGTGCTAATGTTAATTTTGATTAATAAGTTTTAATTGGAGAGAGGTTCCTTGTCAGTTTTGAGGATTGTGCTTCCATTGGATCAGCAGTGTTTTACCCATGTCTGTTTCTTTTCCTCCTCCTTTCTTCCCTCTGTTTTACTTCCTCTTTCCTCTGCTTCTGATTGTGCTTCTTCTGTTGCATTGGACATGCTGTGCCAGCTCACGAAAACAAAAACCCAGAAAATCAAATCCTCTAGACATCAGCCCGAAGGTTCTCTAGGCTTAGAGCCAGGCCCAGCTCAAATACAAGCCTTTGGCTGGCTTACATAATCACAGCTCTGCGATACATCTCGCTGTCTCCTAATATTGATTTTCTAATCCTTTGGAGCAGTAGCTCAGCCCTGCGCAGTGCAGGCAGCAGTATTTTTAAAGCACATTGTTAGAGGGGCTGTATCCGCTAATGAGTGCTGGGCACAACTGATAATGCTGCTTAGGAGATGTGTCCAGGAGACAAGCCTGAAAGGGAGATGAGGTGGACTGCGAAGGTTTTAACTTCACTGAGACCGCTGAACTTTGAGCCACTCTGAGGAAGATTTAGCTTCTTGGTGATGGTTTAGTTCCTCTTGCATTTCAGCTAAGGCTACTTCTTAAAGTCTGCCTCCTCAACTGTCTGCAGGAATTTTGTGGATCCTTCTCTTCTGAAAGGATCATTTTAGAGTCAATAAGCTGCAGTGTTTGTGGCCTCTTACTGGTATTTACTGGCTTTGTTCTGCAAGTCTTTTTTTTCTTGTGGGTTATATTTTACTAGTATTCTTGGCTCTCCCCAGAAAGAATCATGAAGAGGATGAGGAGAATGAAACAAGGCTAAAAGATCTCTTAGGTCTTGGAGTCCGATTTGTTGAATATGCAGAGTAGAGTTAGCAAAGCATTTATCTTTTCCAGAGGAGAAGGATCAATGACTGAACCTGTCTGAGAACCTTCTAGATCAGATTTGCTGTCAGATGCAGTTTTCCACTGATGTCTCTTTTTCCTTCTCCCACCAGCAGTACCCATCTCTACTAGAATGATTCTGTTCTGGCAGCGGGTGGGAATGTCTTGAAATCATACTGAAAAAACAAACCCCTTATTGTTTGTGAAAATCATGATGAGTAAATCAGTTTCTGATGTCTGCATGTGCATCTTCAGCCCTGTTTTATTCCTATATTCTGCAACTATCTATCTGAGAACTGCCAAAGGCACATAGCCTGTTGGACGAAGAGACATGAGCCCAAAAGAGGGTTGGTTGTGCCTACCAAAACCTCGAGAAACCCTCTTCTGTAGTCATAGAATCTAATAGTATAACAGCTGGTACCTCTGTACCTGGCCTGGACATAAAGGGAAGAAAACACTTAGAGATCTCTTCGTTCTCACGGCAGCAGAAACACACTTGGGTTTTGGTTTGGGGTTCTTTTGTGGTGTTCAGATAGATTAATTCTGATAAATACTCTGATGGCCTACGGTTACAGCTTCACTGCTGACTAATAAATGTACGGAGACACCAACACAGATGCAAAGGGAGGGATTTTCAGAGCAAGACTTTGGGAATAAAACAAAATAGCACTGAAAGCACTTGGGAGGAGGGGAGGATGCTGAGAAACAGGCGGGACTTGGTTTTCAGGCTGGGTTTGCTTGCTTGTCACAACTTTCTTTTTTCGTATGTGAAACCTGTATTGCTTGGAGGGGGAAAAAATGCTGCAGCTCCTTCTTCAAAAGGAAGAGTTTTTAATTTATCCTTCCCAGGATGTTATTATGTTGCTCTTACCTTACTTAGATCGGTATCTGTTAAACAGATTTATTCAGCCTACAGCAAAAGGAACCCGTAGTTTTTTCTGTGTTTGTAAGCAAAGGAGAAGATTCAGGTAAGTTCTTCTGCACGTTTAGAGATTCACCATCCTAGAAACCCACGATGTCTCACTGAACTCTGGATTGCTATGTACGCCTTTGATTTTGTTTAGGAAAAGAGACTTAAGTGCTAGCACTGAAATGAATCTCGTAGCTTTTAGCGAGTTACATTCACGTTTAATTGGCAAGTGGGTATTAGGTCAATATTTTAAGTCTTTCTGTGATTTCTTTAGGTGCAGGTGTTTGGATTGTACTCAACAGAAGAGTTTCACGAAACGTTTGACTGTCCTATTAAAGTGAGTGCTCGTTTTAATCATTAGTAATTGTGTTGTTACCGTCTTTAGTAACAGAAAGGTCACATTGAATCTAAATGAGAAAGAGGGCTACTGCTTCCTTGTAATGTTATTCAAGTCACCAGAAAATAGTTATCTATCTCAATAGAAAATCTTTTGATCTGGTTAGGCAGGAAGAAAGCCGATTTTGGCTTTGTAAGAAATATTATTGAGTTTTTCAAATAGAAAAGGCAAAGTGAAAGAGAAATTGTCCTGTTTCAGCTGTTACCTGTCTCAACATATTTCTTTCTTTGTAGATCTGTGATAACAAATTCTAAGGGTTCTGCTAACTGTGAGGTCAATATTTTGCAACCAATTCATATCCATTAAACCTACCTTGGGATAAGGCAGAGGGTGCCGTTGCTGACGTACCCTGTCTGCAGGGAAGAGTTCAGTTATACTCTGCTTGAGAGACGTGTGGCTGCCTGGCTGCTGGAAAAGCAACAAGAAATTTTCTTGCAGGAGGAAAGTGGAGTGGGCAAATAATTGTCTTTTGATGCTTAGGGTCTTCCACGTGGCAGCTGCTCTTGGTGGGGACCAAAGGAATGAGGTCATTAAATTTTCACACACATCAGATGCTACTCGCCTCCTAGTGCCTTACTGCTCCTTCAGCTGGATCTGCCACACTTGACACTTAACCTATATGGCAAAGAAGCACTGCATCTCAAAATAGTAGGGGTTTGGAGGCGCCACCAGGGACTACCTAGTCCAAACCCACTGCTAGAGCAAGGTCACTCAAAGCAGGTCACACAGGAACGCATCCAGGCAGGTTTTGGATTTCTCCAGAGGAGACTCCACAACCTCTCTGGGCAACCTGTTCCAGTGCTTTGTAACCCTCACATTTTTCTTCCTATTCAGTGAAAGTTCCTGTGCTCCAGTTTGTGCCCACTGCCCCTTGTCCCATCACTGGCCACCACCAAGGAAAGCCTTGCCCCATACCCTTCACACCTACCCTTTAGATATTGATTAGCATTGGTAAGGTCCTTTTCTCCAGGCTAAGCAAAGCCAGGTCTCTTAACCTTTCCTCATAAGAAAGATGTTCCAGTCCCCTCAGCATCTTTGTACGCTTTCACTGTACTCTCTCCAATAGTTCCCTGTCTCTTTTCAAGCGGGGAGCTCAGATGAAAGTACATTGATGCTACCCGAGATTGTCCTGCAGCAGGGTTACCTTACTCGGGTTTACCCTTGCCTGTGGCAGTCCCGTGCTGCGTGGTCCTAAATCTGTTGCCAACAAAAAAATGGTCTGGTGTAATGTGACCCCTGGTGTCTCCAGATAATAGGGAGATTTTTCTTCTCTAGCAAGGCCCAACGGAGATGTTTGAAACAACTAGGGTCTGCTTCAGAGAAAGAAGCCAGCTGTAATACTTGATACGTGGCAAAGCGTTGTCTGGTTTTAAAAGCAATGTGGTGCTCCCTGTGAACTCTCATTTAAAACTCAATCCTGTCTTTGTTTTTTGTCTCCTCTCCCCCAGATTGTTGCTGTTCATCCCCATTTTGTAAGATCCCACTTCAAGCAGTTTGTCACGGGAGGGAAAAAGGTAAGCAGGCATAGTGCAGCGAAGGTAGGCTGTCTGCACACAGCTTGTGAAAACACCCCAGAAGGCTGCACGTGGGATTTTTTTTAACACCTAGACTGGAGAATTCTGCTTTTGCTTTATGCATTGTATTCCAAAATAGTTTTACTTTGATCTCTGAGGTCCCTTCCAATGTAAACCATTCAGTGATTCTTTTAGTTCCATCCCCCCGTAATAGGCAGGGATAATTCCCTCTAGACCAAGTTGACTAGAGCTTCATCCAAACTGGCCTGGATCACTGGCCTGATCAGGAGCAGAATGATCCCCCTACTGTCCAGGACGAGATGGCCAGTGACCTACTACACCACAGAGGTGTGCACAGATCTAAGGGGCAGATGGGATTCATTCAGCACTCAAGAGCTGAAAGCTGGTGGGGTGCTATCATTTATCAGCAGTCCTGGCTGACTGGGGAGGTACTAGCAGACTGGAAATCAGCCAGCGTAACCCCCAGATATGAGAAGGGATAGAAGGATGATCCAGGAAATTACAGGCCTGTCAGTCTGTCTTCAGTCCCAGAGCAGCCTGGGATCAGGCTCAGTCAGCGAGGGTTCATGAAGGACAGGTCCTGACTGACTAACCTGAGCTACCTCTACAACAGGATGACCCTCTGATTGGCTAAGGGAAGGGCTGTGGATTTTGTGTCCCTTGACTTCAGCAAGGCCTGTGACAAGGGTTCCCCACAGCCTTCTCCTAGAG